>BPLQ01007075.1:0-196342 GCA_021605075.1 Caerostris darwini
TGGAAAAATGATTTAAATATTATGCTTTTTTTTAAGCTGAGAAGAAAATTAGAATTGGTAACGCAATTTGTATAAGCACAAATGAGAAAAATTCGCTATTAAATTGGGAATGATGATTTGTTGAGATTGTTCAATGCTCGAAATTCTTTATTTATAAAAGGATTGAAAAAAAGTATTGTTGGAAAAAAAGCTTATCTTCATCAATGCATTTGTATCTTAAATATTAATTAATTTAAAAATATACTTTTTTAATAAGTGCTTGATTTTTATTGTAGAATATTTTACATAATTGTCTATTTATTAAATAATAAGTAATATGAAATATTTATATCACATTATTTATTTTATTTTTTTTCTTATCCGTCTTGGTAAACAGCATCAACTACACCAAGATCAAGAACCCGTCTGATCTCATGGTAGGAGAGTATGGGGGGGGGAACAGCTTCTGTTATATAGAGCACCCATAGGTAGAATTGATTGGTGACCGGCCACTAACTGAGAAATGTCTACTGCAATGAGAAGTGAGGGAAGCTGTTCCCCCTCTTGACGGAATGTCTTAATCGGGGGTTTTTGGTGAAAAAAAGAGAGAGTTCTACGACGTGTCGACCAGAAGTTTTGCATTTCTTTTTTTCTATAATGTGACTAATTAGGCCGGAGATTCCGCCTACTTACAAAGTGGGCCCTTGTGGTTTCGTGTAACACTGTGATAATGTGTGTGTGTTCGTGTCAATAAGTTTTGCCGCAAAACAGACAATTAGATTCGACGAGGACTATGAAAATTTTTAATCTCGAAGCGAAAATTGCACTTGTGATTTAATCGTGCACTTGTAATCAAATTTATATTTTTAATATCCATTTATTTGTATAATAACCCAGAGTTCCGTATCTGTATATATATGTATGCTTGTAAATAAAAACTTAAATGATCCCATTAACCTGAAAGTGGATCTCTTCTTGAAGCCGTTGTAGCTAAAGTATAGGCATAGACGTTACAAGTAACGACCAAATCCACTCTGTTGTTGTTGTCAGCTTTTAAAATGAAACATGCTTTTATAATAAATATTATAAAGATAAAAAAAAACCCGCAGAAAAGGATCCTAGAAATATCAAAATATCTGACCATCTAGTTAGCAGTAAAATAGAAAATATTGAATAAAATATTTCATTACTGTTTAAATGATCCTTTTTATCACTAAACTAAATCTATATCATGTTCCTATACTTTAATTTTTTATCAAAGCTTGAATTTTTTTAAATGATTATCAGTTATAATTATATTTTTTAAATTAAATGGGCAAGTGAAAAGACAGACAGAGGTCTGTGAATCCTTGCTACATATTCTGAAATATATAATTTATTCCCCCCTCCCCTCCCATTAGTCAGAAATGTTAATGAATTCTTAGATTACTTATAATTTTACTTCACACGAGACATACAATTCCAGATAATGAATAATAGATTCATAATTTCGTTATAGGAAATGCAAGGAATAGAATCTACCAATTGCAACTCCTGGCTAGTAGCCAAAAAGAAGATGTGGGCAATGATTTCTGCAATTATTGACTTCTATTCCTGCTTTGATACTTTTTGGCTCAATATTTTCTAATGCATAATTACAGCTTCAGCATGATAAATTTTTAAGTATGGATATTTATTATTCTTGTACCAAAAGAAAATGAGAATTTGGATGCATATTTTATCACTAAATATGTCTTTGTAGTAAATTTTTTAACTTATTTGCAAATTTCATACGTTACATACCTTTTTATTAATGAGTATAGATTTTTCAAAACTTTTAAAAAGAAATTTTGTTAATTTGAATAGAAAGTAAAAGCGCTAAAAAAGTTTGCTGTCATAGAATTTTGATCAAACAAGTATTGATAAAAGAAACCAAAAATAGTTATGAACACATTTCCTATCAAGTTCAATAATTTTAAAGTAGAATACTGAATTTATTGAAACTGAATGTAAAAATTAACAAACTAATAAAAATTAACTGAATGTAAAATATGTTCGAATAAAATATATTTACTTTCATATGTTATGTACATTTATATTACAATGATAAGTTAAAATTTCCTGATGAGTATAGAATTTTTCTAAAAATGTCTAGAAGAAATTTTGTTCGTTTAGAATAGTAAATAAAACCATTAAAAGTACTGTTAAAAGAAATCAAAAGTATTATTAACACATTTCGTATCAAGTTTAATAATTTTAATTTAGAATTCTAACTTTATTGAAACGGAATGAAAAAAAATGCCTGCTGAAATGTAATTTTAAAAATTTTATATTAAAATCTAAAATTTATATTCCTTAAATATTTTGATTTCAAAGAATTAAAATCAATTTTTTATTGGATGATAACTTACCATAATGTTCGCAAATTGTATTCATTAAAAAAATTTTTGGTTTTTTTTTTCTTAGAAAATTGTAGAAAATTCCAAAAGATCCTCCTTTACTGTCAGTATTACCAGATATACCAAATTCATGCTTGCTTAATATTGCTAATTAACATAAACAACAGTCAATTGAGACCTTTTTCAGTATAAACGTTTCGTCAAATAAGATAACAAAAAATTTCATTAATTATTACTTTTAATTGAATTCAAAATCATTAAAATAACCAACAATATTAATAATTATCATTTTGTAACACGATGACGATTTGTACCAATCTCTATCTCCTGCTTTGTGAATGAGAGAAGTTTCTTAAGCGTTAAACCCATTGATTAGATAAAAAAGGAGTAACATATGCATATTTAATATTAGTTTATTTTTTAAAATTTAACTCATTAATTAAATTTCCTATTTTAATTTTTTAAATTAATAATTAAAATTTATGTATATATACATATTTTTTTTACATTATTATTATTATAATTTTCAAGTAAAAAATAAAAATTTAAAAGGGAAAAAATAAAATATAATAAAAAATAAACAATAGATACAAAAATAGTTGAAGAGCATGGTAATTCGTAAAGGAGAATGTCGAAACGCTAGTGAATAATATTCAGAACAACGTAAAGGTCATTTTTGTAAAAATATAATATTAATGAATGTAAATAATTTATTTAATTCCGTAACAAAAACTATTTGTCATGAATTGAAATTTAAAAACAATTGTTTATATTATTCTATTTTAAAAACCCAACTTTTTTTTTTTTTTTTTTTTTTTTTTTTTTTTTTTTTTTAAATTAGCTGAATGTTCGACTAAAATATATTGACATTTAAATTTAATTTATATAGAATTTTCTTACTAATTTATATATTAAAAAAAAGCAGTTGTCAAAATGCAAACTAAAAACTTTAGTAATTAACAACTAAAATACAAATAATAGAAAATACAAAATACAAAATAAAAACATTTAATAATGCATTTTTTAATTAAAATATTTGTAAGGAATTAAAATTTAATAACAATTATTGCGTCTATTATTCTATTCAAAGGATCCGACATCTTTTTATCAAATATAAAATATAACAGAATGTTGATTAAAATAAAGTGGCATTTAAATTTAATTTACATAGAATCGTTTCACTAAATTATATAGAATCGTTACACTAATTTATATATTATGAAAAAAACTGTTAGCTTATTAAAAACATTAGCTTTGCTGAATAAATATATGTTTTTATAAGAAATATCCTGACGTGTAATCATATCTATCGCTACATATCTGATAAAACTTTATGTAGCCATTACGAAATTAAGTGTTAAATGAAATGCACTGATAATTTGCTAATGGAATTATATTTAAATAATAATTAGAAAATATATTAATAAATGCATGAAACTTAATCTGGGCTGTCATGTTTAATCTTACAGAACGTTGCTTATTTTGCTGCCAAACAATGGGATAAATGATCTCGAAAATGTTATTTAAGAAAAAAAAAAGAGGAACAAATTATTTTTTTACTTGTGATTTCATGGCGATTCATTTCACATTTGGAAGTTATTTCACTGAATAAAAATCGTTTGGTGTGAGGGGTGTAAAAAAAAAAATTATTTTCTTCACGCGAAGGAATATGTAAATCTCTTCTTCCGAAGGGAAATCATTTATCGCAAAAGAACCTGGCACCTATTTCATTTGGTTGGTGCCCAAATAACGGCTCATGAATATCACATTAGCTCAAGAGAAATTTAGAAAATATTAATAAATAACTCGTGAATTGGACAAGAGACATTATGCAGTGGCGCTGTGAGTGTCCGAGTTCGAAGTCCAACACGATTTAACACGCCATAGTCCACCATTTCCATAGGGTCACGACACAACTTAAGATTGCCCATGATAAATTTTTTCAATTACATTGTGTTCTCTCGTGCATGGCATTGATAATTTTCTTCCTTGGCGATCGATGGTCATCAGAGATGGGCATGTTAGGAATAGGTTATTGCTGTTTATTAGACTAACACAATTGATTTTTATGAAAGTATTTACAGTGTCAAGAGCAGAAAGATTTATAATATTTGATCATGCAAAACTGATGAAAGTGTTACTGGTTTTCAAGAAAAAATGTCTTTCTCTTTTCATCTTCTAAAGAGTTAGGATTGTGTAGTTATATTTCGTGTTTAAGAGCAATTTTCACGCTCACAAACGCATAAATTCTGGTGACATTTTTTGAACAAAAACTTTCTTTGTTGAATATGTGAGTTAGTTTTCATAAAAAAAGTGGAGTCGTAACAATTTATACCAAAATGATGAGATTTGTAATCTCGAGTATGAGAAAGAAAATTAAAACATAATGAAGGCAAATATTACGATTTTTTCTGCATGTTTTAAAAAAGTAGGTTCCTGAGGGCCTAGAGTGATACAATCTAGGTTATAACTCATTCCACACTTTATTCCTGTCTTTAAATATTAATGCAAATTCCATCTCAATGTAATCCATTTTTATAGTAGTTCCTGTGGTAAATTGGGAAAAAATCAAGAAAGAAGCTAAAATGAAATTAATTACTCACATGACATTGTAAAACAAAACACATTTCGTAAAAATGCGTTATATGTTTTACAATAATCCTTTTGTCGCATTCTTAATCTTCAGACAATGATGTATTCAATTAAGATTTCGTAACATATAAAAAACGGCCTACGTTTTCGTACCTGTATCAATAAATACATTTCGTGATTAATGTTTTGGCCATTGTAAGTGAAAAATGAGTGACTGGTAAATTAGTTTGGTAAATATATAATCAAAAAATGAGTCATCAATTTCCCTTATTTTATTGTCGCCATATGCATTAAGAAAAACTATTCGCTTTGTCACAAGGTATAAAAGTAGAAATGACAATGTACGAAAAAAGGTTACCTTGAAGTAAACAAAGCAACTGACTTCGAGTCAAATAAAGATTTCAATGAAATAAGACATTTCACTTTCAAATGGATAGCAAACTTCTGTAAAGTTCTAAGAACAGTTACCAAAAATACGGTACCATTCAATAAAACGAGATGAAAGTGCCAAAGAAAGCTAGAGTCAAGTCATTTAATGACAAGATCTGGGCCAATGTTGCTATATTTAGAACAAGAAAAAAATACGAGAAAGCATTATCCTTCCATGTAAATGAAGTGTAAATATAAAAAAAGAAAACAAAGGAATGAGAAATCGAAAATATGCTCTTAAAAGAAAAGCTTTCTTCCAAGCTATTATTCATTTTGGAATGTTAGAAATGGAAATGGTACGGAAGTAGGAAAAAAAAAAGAAATACATTTATAAAGCAGACGAATTTCTTTGTAAATTTTTTTTTTCATGAAGTTTCTTTTTATTACTTTTTGTTCTTTTTTTGTATTCTTGGAATTTTGCTTGGATGATTAAGAAAAAGAGAACAAATGATAGTTCGTTCTGGAATCAAAATGAATTTGGGAATTCTGAATGAAATACCGTTTTTTATTTGTTCTATTTGGTCTCATTTATATTGATATGTATGTATATATATCATCTCATTGTTCTGATCTGAGATTCCATAATTACTCGGGAATACCAAGTTTCGTTGATTTATGATGTTTTATTCGTAGTTAATTGGATGAAATGTTATTCTAAGTCATTGAACCCAGAAAATGCGTTACTAATGAAGTGATAAACAATTTTTCTGATCATTAGGAACAAAGCAATATTGAGTAGTATCATAAACGATAGGGAAAAAAGGAGATTTAAATATTATTCTTTTTTTAAGCTGAGAGGGGAATTACAATTGCAAATGCAATTTTTTATAAGCACAAATGAGAAAAATTCGTTATTAATATGAGATTGACGGGATTCGTTGAGATTTTTTAATGTTGTACATTCATTATTTATAAAGGGATATGAAAAAATATATTGTTGAAAAAACGATATATCTTCATCAATGCGTTTATATTTAAAAAATTAATTAATTGGAAATATACTTTTTCATTAAATGTTTTTTTTTTTTACTGTAGAATTTTTTACGTAATTGTTTATTTATTAATCAGCAAATAATATGAAATATTTATACAATATTATTTCTTTTATTTTAAATCGTTTTTTTTTCTGGTCCAGTTTGGTATATACCAACATCTAAACCAAGTCCAAGAGTTCGTGTGGTCTTATGGAACACGGGAAGGGGGGCGCAGCTTCTATTGTGATGGAACACCCGTAGTTAGAAGTCTGACTTGACCTACCAAGCCACGAGTAAGGCTTTATTTTACTTAACATATGTTATTTTATTAACGGTATGTAACTAGACTTTACCTTTCATTAAAAAAAAGTTTTATAATTTTTTTTTTTTTTGCAAAAATAAACATACCACGAAATTATTTCTATATGGATGCCTTCAAGATTTAAAAAAAACCTTAACTGAATCGTGATTCATTTTATATAAACAAAATAAATAAATCAAGTATATAATATAATATAAACAACAAAATAAAAAATTATTTATTAAAAAAATTACAATTAAAGTTTCATTTTAATAATCACAAAAAAAAAAAAAAAATTAATTAATTAATATTGTAAAAATTCTATATTGTTCAGATAAAATTTTTAAAAAAAAAAGCTGAAATCATTTACGAAATTCATTTCATCATGTGTGAAAATATTTATCACTTTTATGACGTTTAGGATTAGTTAAATTCAGCTTACATAAACATAGATGATTCTTAAATAAGATATACAATTATTAAAAAAAACTGTACATTAAATAGTATTTTAAGAAAATTAAAGCAATAATACGTTTAAACACTATTTTTCTACTTTTTCATTAAAAGCTACGGTAAAATCTCATTTTAAAACCCTGAAATCTTAATTTTAGTTTTTTCTGAACGACAAGGGAGCTCTTGTCAGTGTGTAGGAGGGGACACGGTTACATTATTCTATTCAAAAGACCTGAATTCTTTCTTATAAAGTATCAAAATTAAAAATTAACTGAATGTAAAGTATGTGCGAATAAAAAAAAATTAATTTAATTTATATAGAATCTTTCTTTTATGTGAATCTTTTCACTTATTTATATATTAGAAAAAAGAAACAGTTGTCTAAATACAAGAGAGAAAACATATGTTTTTTAATATGAAATATTCTAGAGTGTAATCATATCTATCGCTAAACATGTGATACAAATTTATGCAGCTATTACTAAATTAAGTATTCATTGAAATAAACTGATAATTTGCTAATGCAATTATATTTTCTATGGTAATTGTAAAATATATTAATAAATGCATTAATCTTAATCTAGGCTGTCATGTTTAATATTACGTTGACTATTATGCTGCTGCTAAGCTTTAGGATAAATGTTTGGAAACTACTATTTAAGATATAAAAAAAGGAGGAACAAATTATTTTTGTACTTGTGTATTCATGATGATTCTTTTCTGTTTTGGAAGTTTTTTTACTTAATATTAATCGTCTGGTGTGTGGGGTGTAAAAAAAAAGTATTTTCTTTTGCTCACGCAAATGAATATGTAAATCTTTTCTTACGAAGGGAAATTATTTATAGCAAAAGAACCTGGCACCTATTTCATTTTGTTGGTGCCCAAATAACGGCTCATGAATATCACATTAGCTGTAGAGAAATTTAGAAAATATTAATAAATAACTCGCCAATTGGACAAGAGACATTATGCATCGGCGTTTTGAGTGTCCGAGTTCGAAGTCCAACACGATTTTACACGCCATAGTCTACTATTGCCATGTGGTCACGCCATGAACCTAGATTGCCCATAATAAATTTTTTCAATTAGATTGCGTTCTCTCGTGCATGGCATTGATAATTGTCTTCCTTGTTGATAGATAGTTATCAGTAATGAGCATGCTAGGAATAGGTTATTGATGTTTATTAGACTAACACAACTGATTTTTATGGAAAGATTTACAGTGTCAAGCACAGAAAGATTTATAATATTTGATGATGTAAAACAAATGAAAGTGTTTCCGGTTTTTAAGAAAACATGTCTTTTTTTCTTCTTGTAAAGAGTTAGAATTGTGTAGTAATACTTCTTGTTTAGGAGCAATTTTGATGCTCACAAAGGCACAAATTCTGGTGACATTTTTTGAACAAAAACTTCCTTTGTTGAATGTGAATTAGTTTTCATTAAAAAAACCATCAAAATTCACATGGGATTTGAGCTTAACAGTTGTATTGCTTTTATTTATTATTTTCTGCCTTTTAACTGAATACAATAGAGTCTTGTCCATTATTTTGTGAACAAAACAAAATGAATTTGCACACATGGATTCATTATAAAAACATTTATATTTTATTCATGTAAAGGTCGAAGAATTATTTAATGAACTTACATCGCTTTACGTCAGATAAGTTTTAAAAGAATTGCTGTTATTCAATGTAATTTTTATCAATCATTTTGTTAACACAGCCAAATTGAATTCTTTTCTTATGCAATTAAATAATCTATTCATTGTTAACAACTGAAGTAAGCAATAAAAATTTTATATGAATTTCAAATACTTTTCAAACCAATTTCGGAGATGGTATAATGAATGTGAAAGGTAATAAATTTAATGGTAATAAACTTTTAAATTAATTGTGTAATTTAATTTTAGTATTAATTATTTTTGTAATTGATGCATGCTATTAATTACTTTTAAAATTAATTTTAGTATTAGTTATTATTGTGATTTTGTTATTTATTAATTAAAATTTTTTTTTGTAATTTATGTTATTAATTAATTTTAAAAGTAATTTTTTTGTAATTTATGTTATTAATGAATTTTAAAATTAAAATTAATACACATAATTTCATTTTTTAATGTAAAACAATTTAAATGTGATGAAAAAAATTTTGTGTTGATTTTCTTAGACTTTGCCTTATTTATTTATTTATATTTATTTTTGATACAGAAAACAATTCAGTGAGTCAGAAAAGATTATTATTTATTAAGATTTAATAAATACTTAATAAGAATTAAATGCTTTGAATCTTTCAAATTCAATTAGAAATTTGATCGTAGTTCCATAATATAATACGGATGGTAGATAAATGAATATAATTTTACAAGAAATAAAAACATAAAATATCAACACATAGAATTGTATCTATTAAGCTGAACATTTTTTTTTAGATTTCAGGAAAACCATTTTTTTTCTGCGTACAGAGCAATTTAGGAAACCAGAAAAAAAAAAGGGATTTTTTTAAGACATATTAAACATTAGAAAATTTTAAAGTATTAGAAAGACATTTAAATTCATATGATATTTCTTTAAATTTTTCTCAAATAGGAAATATATATAGTGCTGAAAAGAACCTAATGGCCAGCATCACCATCCTTGACGATGCCACCTTAAGCGAGATGAGCAGTAATTGACCTATTTTTTTAATCGAAACAGAATTTATAAGAAGAATTGACAACTGACAGCTAATTGGTAAACCTTGATACACCGACCGTCTATCAGAAGAAGACGCCAAAGAGATGCATTGTATTTAAAACAGTCACAACTTAGCATGGACTTAATAGCCAGGAACCTCTTTTTTTCCAGGAACACAGATTGCCACGCATGACAAACATATGAATCAAAGTCTCATTAAACAAAAAATACCAAAACAAATGATAAAAAGTAAACAAGATCCTATTAGCCAAATCAAAACTTATTCAAATATCAAAACAAATAAAAACAAGAAATAAGTTGGAAACAAATTAAATTCCACATGAAAACAATGGGAAAAAATATGCGAAATGCAGCAAGATAATGAATTGTTACAATATGAAACCAAAAGGATGAGGTCTGTCATCTCGACTATCAAAAGAAAAATAAAGACAAGACAAAATAATGAAGACAAAGATTATTTCTGTACATATTTTTGAAAAGTAGGCCCCAGATTGGCTGGAGTGATACAATCTGGTTTTATAACTCCTTCTGCACTTTATTGCTGTCTTTAATTATTAATACAAATTCCTTCTCAATGTAATCCTTTATTACACTAGTTCCTGTAGTAAATTAAATAATCGAAAGAGAAAAGGAAATGAATTACTCACATAACATGATAAAACGAAAAATGTTCCGTTAAAATTGATTATATTTTTTGCAATAATCATTTTGGCAGCATTCGCAATCCTCAAACAATAACGTATTCATTTAAGAGTTTGTAACATATAAAAATGGCCTACTTTTCGTACCTGCATCAATAAACACATTTGGTGATTAGTGTTTCAGTTATTCAAAGTGAAAAAGGAGTGACTAGTAAATAAGTTTGATAAATATATTATCATAAAACCTGTCATCAATTTCGCTTATGTTATTGTTGCCATATGTCTTAAGAAACATTATTCACTTTGTCATAAGGTATAAAAGTAGATGTTCCGAAAAAGATTACCTTGAAATAACTGAACTGACTTCTTTAAAATAGTAACTGACTACTTTCAATGAAATATGACATTTCACTTCAAATGAATAGCAAACCTTTGTAAAATTTTAAGAACATTTGCCAAAAAAAAAAAAAAAAAAAAAAAAAAACATTACCGTACAATAAAACGAGATCAAAGTACCAAAGGAAGCTAGAGTCAAGCCACTTAAAGACAACATCTGGGTCAATGATTCTATATTTAGAACAAGAGAAAAACACGAGAAAACATTCTTCTTCCATGTAAATGAAGTGTAAGTATAAAAAAAAGAAAAGAAAAAGAATGTGAAATCGAAAAATATGCGCTTAAAAGAATCTTTTTTTTATTGTTTATTTACGAAGTGTCTACTTATTTTCTTCCAAGCTATTATTCATTTTGGAATGACAAAAATTGAAATGATACGGAAGTAGAAAGAAAAAAGAAAGAAGCAGACGATTTTCTTTGTAATTTTTTTTTCATGGAGTTTCTTTTCATTACTTTTTGTTCCTTTTTTGTATTCTTGGAATTTTGCTTGGATGACTGAGAAAAAGAGAACAAATGATAGTTTGTTCTGGAATCAAAATGAATTTCGGAATTCTGAATGAAATACCGTTTTTTTTTTCTGTTTGGTCTCATTTGTATTGATATGTATATATATCATCTCAATGCTCTGATCCGAGATTCCATAATTACTCGGGAATACCACGTTCCGTTGATTTATGAAGTTTTATTCATAGTTAATTGGATGAAATGTTTTTCTAAGCCATTGAACCCAGAAAATGCGTTACTAATGAAGTGATAAACAATTTTTCTGATCCTTAGGAACAAAGCAATATTGAGTAGTATCATAAACGATGGATAAAAAAGATTTAAATATTATTCTTTTTTTTAAGCTGAGAAGGAAATTAGAATTGCAAATGTAATTTTTATAATCACAAATGTGAAAAATATGCTGCTAAGTCGAGAATGAGTTGATTTGTTGAGATTTTCCAACGTTCTATAAAGGGAAATGGGAAAAAAGTATTGTTGAAATAAAAAGGACGTATATTTTCATCTGTGCTTTTGTATCTTGAAAATTAATTAATATTAAAAGATACTTTTTCATTAAATACTTTTTATGTTGTAGAATTTTTTTACGTAATTGTTTATTTATAAAATAATGAGTAATGTGAAATGTTTGTATCATATTATTTTTTTTTTCTTATCCCACTTGGTAGACAGCAACATCTAGACGATGTCCAAGAACCCGTGTGGTCTCATTAAAGGAGGGATAGGGGGACAGCTTCTGTTGAGATGGAGCATCCTTGCTTCCATAACGCTGAAGAAGGTGAAGGGCCGTGCCTTTCGGAAGGACTCTGGGGGGGAGGTAACTACAGTATCGTATGTGAAATGATCAACGCTCTGCTTACGAGCATTAGGGCGAAAGTTCAATCCTTTGGCGGCTTTGTTTGTTTGTGACTAATCCTCAATGTCCTAGAGAATGGGACGGGCATCCCATGTGTGATCTACTGATGGATGGAGAGAAAGGGGGCAGCTTCTGTTATGATGGAGCACCCGTAAGTAGAAGTCTGACTTTTGCTCCGTGACGCTCTTACATTCATATGAGACCGAGACCTACGGCTTAAAGTGGATTCCGAACCACTACAAACATCCATGGCACCGCCGGGACTCGAACCCTGTGGTACCGAGCGCCAGAGCGCTAGCCCCTCGACCATTCAGGCCCCCTGACGGCTTTGTTGTAGATACTTTTTCAAAAAACGCGGATATTTTATGGCGTTTGTGATGTTCAGCATCATGCCTCGTTAGTCTTAATACCTGGGGGGAGTTTTCAAGGTTTTCTCACATACCATAATCAGATGCGGGATAGTTCACCTAAAAGTCCTCCCTGGAAGGCACTGTCCCACCTTCTTCAGCATCACGGAACCAAGTCAGATTTTCACCTACGGGTGCTCCATCACAACAGAAGGTGCCCCCTTCCTTTCCCTCCTTCCATGAGACCACACATGTTCTTGAACTTGGTCTAGATGTTGCTGTCTACTAAGTGGGATAAGGAACAACAACCAGACCATGCGCAAGACCAAGTCCTGGATATTTGTAGTGATTCGGAATGCACTCAAAGCCATAGGTCCCGATCTAATGTGACTGTAGGGCATACTGCTGACAACCCTACACCGTAAAAGTGTCAGCGTCATGGAGCCAAGTTAGACTGATACCTACGGGTGCTCCCATCACAACAGAAGTAATTAAACCCCAAGTGTAGTCTAGACTACAAGGGTTCTTGGACTTGGTCTTGATATTGCTGTCTACCAAGTGAGATCGGAAGAAAAACAAAACAAAACAACGAAAAAAAAAAAAAAAAAAAAAACGTTACAAATAATACTTTTGTTGTGAGGAGGGGATTAGCGGATTTTCTAATATTGCCAAGGAGTACCAAGGAGAATTGGTAAAAATTCGAAGATCTTTATTTTCAAGTCAAGACAATTCAAAACTTTCAATGATTTCCATATTAGCTTTAGCTACAGAACTCAAACTATGTTGTTGTTTCTTATGCCACTTGGCTGGCCAAGTCCATGAGCCCATACATACTCATGAGTGAAGGGGAAGGAAGCAGCTTCTGTTGTGAAGGAGCACCCGTAGGTAGAAGTCTGACTTTGGCTCCGTGACGCTCTTAGAGTCATAGGAGACCGGGACATACGGCTTGAAGTGGATTCCGAACCACTACAAAGATCCATGTCCCCGACGGGATTCGAACCCGAAACCTGTGGCACCGAGCGCCAGACACTCGGCCATTCAGGTCCCAAATTTGTGAATGCCAACGGCACGCGGTGTTCCCATGTGGTCATCCACCCAAGTACTGACTGCGCCCAATGATGCTTGACTTCGGCGATCTATCGGTAACTCAAACTATGCTATGCATATGTGAACGTGGGGGCAGAAATTAATCTGTTTTAAATATATTTCTTGCATATTTCCTTCCAATGGAATATTTTTAGACGATACGTATATAAAATTTAATTCTGATGTATTATTATTAGATTGTTTAAAATTTTCGCAAAAGTTTCAAATATTTGTAATTAAAATAGTTTGATAATGACTAAAACAATTTTTAACTTATCTACATACAGATACAGTACTTTACATTTAAATATCAATTTCCAGCATTAACAACTAATCGAGTAATTAGTTGAGTTCTAAAAATGTAATATTGACTTAAATTAATGGCACTTACGAAAAATTGCATCAACAATATATGTATCGAAATCTTATTGGACGTGTAATCATGCAAAATATAAAATACCCAGTAAATATGTTTCGATAGAGATCTCTGTGCAATATCGATTGATCATTAAACTAATTAGTCTCAAAAATTATTAGAAAAAGCAGTTCGACAACTTTCAAAGTGAAATACTATTTAACATATCATTATCGGAAATTTTACTTATTTGTTTTAATTAAGATAGAAAGGTAGTATTTGTAGAATCCATGTAAACAAGGGTATTAATTAAGTAAGCTGTAAATATTAAATTTGGCTTTAAGAAAAATAAAATTGTTTATTTTTAAAAATAGAACTTTAAAGGAAATATTTAGTGATAAACATTTGATAACTTTCAAAATAATCTAAGAAGATTGATTTTGAAAAACAAATATTTTCGGCATAAGAAAATACAATTTTAGAATAGCCATATTAGGAGAAAAAAAAATTGAAAATGAATTAATAAACAGCGCACAGAAAAATAATATCTGTAAAAGGAAGATTAAATTTATTTGAAAATAATTAAATTAATAATCATGATAAAATATTAATACTTATGAATTTTTAAAAGTATTACTTGGATTATTTTAATTAAATGTAAAATATTATTTAATATATTATTATTGGAAATTTTACATACTTGTTTTAAATAAAAGTAATTTATTTACTCAATCCTCGTAAACAAGGTTATTAATTAAGTACACTGAAAATATTAAATTTTGCTTTAAGGCAAAAATTTGTTTATTTTTAATATCCGAATATTAAAGGAAATATTTAGTGATAAACTTTTGCAACTTTCAAAATAATCCAAAAAGATTAATTTTGAAAAAAAAAATATTTTTGTCATAATAAAATACAATATTAGAACAGCCGTATAACAAGAAAAAAAAAATTTAAAAGGAATTAATGAACAGCAAACAGATAAAAAATATAAAGAAAGAAGATTAAATTTATATGGAAATAATTAAATTAATAATAATAAATATATCATGAAATAAAAAATAGTAATATTTATGAATTTTAAAAGTATCACTTGGATGATTTTAATTAAATGTAAAACACTATTTACTACATCATTAACGAAAATTTTACATATGTGTTTTAAATAAATTAAAAAGGTAACTTATTTGCAGTAGCTATGTAAACAAGGGCATTAATTAAGTAAACTGAAAATATTAAATTTGGCTTCAAAAGAAAAATTTATTTATTTTTAATATCGAACATTAAAAGAAAAATTTTGTGATAAACATTTGAAAATTTTCAAAACAATCCAAAAAGATTAATTTTGAAAAAAAAAATTGTCAAAATACAATTTTGAAACAGCCATAGAAGGAAAAAAAATGACAATGTATTAATAAACGGTGAACAGAAAAAAAAATGAATTTAAAATTAAATATGATAGTAAATTAAATTTATTTGGAAATAATTAAATTAAAAATCACGAAAAAATATTATTGTTTATGATTTTATAAAAGTATTATTAGATGTTTTTAAATATATACGTTTTTGGACAGAACAAGTAAAGTAAATACAATTAAATATGTAACTTTTGATGAATATTTTCGATAAATATTTATCATTTGATATATTGTTCTATAAATATCATTTGTATTTTATGTATTTACCGTCGTATCTATTTATGATTTTATATATTTATTTTTCGATAAATATCATATATATTTATTTGAAAATAATTGAATTAAAAATTATGAAAAAAAAATTAATATTTAGGTTTTTTTTAAGAATATTTTTTGGATTTAATCGTTATTCAATAGAACACGTAAAATAAATACAATAAAATATTTATCGTTTGGTAAATATTTTCGATAAATACTTACTTTTTGATATATTTAGCGTTCGATAAATATCACTTGTATTTTATGTATTTACCATTGTTTATGTTTATCATTTGAAAAATGTCACTTGTATTTTATGTGTTTATCTTTGTTTATATTTATCGTTCGATAAATAGGATTTGTATTGTATGTATTTAGCTTTGCATATATTTATCGTTTGATATATATCATATATATTTATCGTAAATATTCTATTATTTTTATATTATTTATTTAAAATTTTTAAAAAAAATTCTACTTAAGACAATCTCTAATTAACTAATTTAATTCTTATATTTGATTCAATAGCATTTATTAAATTAATTTAATTTTTATGAATACGAAAAATAGTTTAAAAAAATTCATAAAACTTTATTAATAAAGATTTTAGAGATTTAAAGATATCGTTCATTGTTTTAAAATACATCGAGTATGAAAAAAACTATTTTTATAGGAGGAAAAAATAATATTTTTTTATTTTTTATCTTCGAACTCAAGTCCATTTAGGATTTCTACTCAAGCACCAAACCAGAAAGTTAAGCTTACGTCGCGTAAACAATTTTTTTTTATTCAAACATGTCTGCAAAATATTACTATAATTACCCCTAGACACCAAAGTACATTAATCATTTTTAGGACCCGGGGTCTTTTTTTTACGACGCATGCCTTTTGCCTCATTACTTCGCGACTCTCCAGTTGTTTTTAGCAGGCATTAATCGGCAGTTGCCGAGTTTATTGATTGATTTAACACTCCGGCGACTACTTTGATAATTAAAGGTTGGTGGCGACTGAAGAGATGTTTTATTTATGGGCAGAATAAAAGTTGGTGATTAATAGAACGACGAAAAGAATCAACCTAGGGCCCTGCACGCCTAAGTACTTAGAAAAGAATAATGAGTTTGCGATCTTGGCCTCGTCTTTTATGTTAGGCCCTTATTAAGTTGCATCCACAGTTTACAATATTTCCTCAATTTTCCAAGAGGGTGATTTTTTTTCATTGAAAGGTGGTAGATATAGTCACTGTGGTTCAGAAGTCAGGTGTTTATATGCAATTTAAAAGCGATTAAATTTGTTGTTAAAATTATTTAGAGGATGACTTAAAACGATCGCTCCTTTTAATTAAAATTCTGGGAGATTTTTAGTGCTTTGTTGGAGCTAAAGTAATTGGTATTTTAAAGGAGGGAAATGCCCTGGTGGAATAATGAAATGACTGAAGTGAAAAATCATTATATTATTCATATTATATATCATTACTATGCGAACTTTGTTTGAAGATTTTAATACCTCAAAACTCGCGTTCAAGTTCGATAATAGAAACTCAGTATTAACAAATACAAAAGCAGAATATGGCCGTATTAAATAGATTTTCCTCTTCGAATTTGCTGCAACATCTGGCGAGTTTCCTGGCTAGGAAATCTCAGAAATAGTAATTTTGGTTCTCGTAGGGTTCTCATTAGAAAAATTGCAAATTGAAACAAAGATTTCTATCCATAGCTTTAGAATAAAAGTAAAGTTATTACAGTTATTATTGTTATGGATTGTGGATTATTTTTGGAAAGAATATCGCTAATCGTTACCGAATGTTGTTTCTGTGATTATTATTCTGTAAGAGATTATATTTATTCTAGGTTTTGTGGAATTCATTATTCTTGTAACTTAATGAAAGTTATCATTTTAAATGTTTTCAGCTAAAACAACATTTCGTGAAAGATTTTGCAATAACAATTTTTAGAATTAACTTTCTCAAATTAATAACTGCCAACAGAACTTAAAATTAATTTTAGATGTAGCAATTTTTTATTGGCAAATGTTTCAGAATAAAATATAAAATTCAGTTTCAAATTCAAAAATATAATATTCGAGCTTAATTGAAAAGTGTATGTAGAAATAGGAAAAATAGTTAATTTTCGTTAAAGTGTTAACCATTATGCTAATATAAATTAAAGGTTTCAGTATGTAAGTTGGGAAACCAGATTGCACCTGGGTGTGGTTGGTTGGAAATACTTGAGGTACAGGTTGAAGAACTCACAGCTTTATGTACACACGCACACACACACACACACACACACACACACACACACACACACACACACACACACACACACCTACAATTATATTTTACACGTTTAAAGATATATAATTATATATTTGTGGAAGAATTCCTTGTCTAGGCCGAAAATTCGATACTCAGCAAAGCGCTGGATGCATGAAATATACTCCTCCTGCGGATGATATTTTGTAGACCAACTAATGCACAGGGTTGCATTTAGAAGGATTCCCTTTCTAAGCCAAAAAGTCGATATTCAGTTAAGCGCAGGATGCGGGAAAAATACTTCCTCTCTGGGTGAGAGTTGGTAGACCAACTAAAGCGCAGGGCTGAGCTTAATTTACTTCATCTGGGGATGAGAGATTGTCAATCAAATGTTTCTCAGCGGTAGCTCTTGCTTCTGCTGTAGTTCCTCTTGGGTGAAAGACTCGACGCCAAATTACCATTTCTCCTGAATGCCAAAGGGGAGTAGGGACCTTCTCTTGTGTTGTATCGGCTTGTCTCTCTACGGTTATTTTGTGTATACTTTATGCTAATTAGACCGGGAGCTATAATTTAAGGTGATTTCGAACGATTAACAAACATCCATGCCCCCATCAAGATTCGAATCTGAAGCCTGTGGTACCAGAACGCCAGCCAAATGGCCATTAGGCAGCCTTAACATAGCGACATTGAAAGCAGCAGAGATAAAGATATCTTTTTGCGCGTGTTCTAATGGATAGCGAATTAGGTGAAAATTCTTACATATTTTGCTTGCAAGTGATAAGCTTACATTAAAAGAAATGACATTACATGAAATCCGTATACAGATCATAAAAAATATCTAATAAAGTTATAATGATTGCATTTTTAAAATTGCAATATTTGAAAAAGATCAACACGTAAATTTTGGGTATTGATTGATTGCAATGCAAACGAAATCTAGGATTCTTTAATAAGAATGGAACAAAATATTATCTTCTTCATTCTTACAGCCTGATAGACAATTGACTAGCGATCGTACCACAGATTTCGGGTTCGAGTCCCGGCTATGATATGGATGTTTGTAGTGGTTCGGAATCCACTTTAAACCGTATGTCCCCGGTCTACTAGGATCGTAGAGCGTTGTGGGTGTAGAGTAACTCGCGTTTGTAGCATATCTTAAAGCTGCAGGTGTCACCTGGGTAGTGCTAAATGATTAACGTTGGTGCAACTTTTGCTTGTGGCAATAAAAATTAACTGTCTCTCTATTGCCAGTTCCATAACAACAGAAGCTTCCCCCTTTATCATGAATCCAACCATGAACCATGAATCCAAACGGGTTCATAAGCTTGGTCTAGATGACTACCAAAAAACTGGGATAAGAAACAACAAACAAAAGATTACACATTTGATGAATAATTATATAAATAAACTTGCAATGATTGCATTTTTAAAATTGCAATATTTTAAAAAGATGAGCAATGAAATTTTGGGTATTGATAAATTACAATGCAAATGAAATCTAGGATTTTTTAATAAGAATGGAACAAAATATTATCTTCTTCATTCTACTCTTGGCGCAAAGTTATTCCGCAGAAAGACTACACGACCTGATAAATATTCATCAGCTCTCATTTAATATTCTCCAAACCTCAAAACTCACGTTCAAGTTCGATAACAGAAACTCAGCATTAACAAATACAAAAGCGGAACATGGCCGTATTAAATAGAGTTTCGTCTCCAAATTAGCTGCAACATCTGGCGACTTTCCTGGCGATGAAATCTCAGAAATGGCAATTTCGGTTCTTGTATGGTTCTGATTAGAAAAATTGCAAATAGAAGATTTGCCATCCGCTGTGGATCTATGGCTTTAGAATAAAAGTAAAATTATTACAGTTATTATTGTTACGGATTGCGGATTATTTTTGGGAAAGAATATAGCTAATCGTTACCGAATGTTGTTTTTGTAACTGTTATTCGGTGAGAGATTCTATTTATTCTAGGTTTTGAGATTTCATAATGCAAGTTTTCATTTTTAATACTTTCAGCTAAAATAACATTTCGTGAAAGATTTTGCAATAATAATTCTTAGAATTTAATTTCCCAAAGCTATAAATGCTTACAGAAATGAAAATAATTTTAGATTTAGCAATTGTTATTGATAAATGTTTTAGAAAAATATAAAATTCATTTTTTTGTAAATAATCGAGTTTAATTGAAAAGTTCATGTAGAAATGAGAAAAATAAGGCGGTAACCGTTAATGCTAATATAAATTAATAGTTGTAGTGTGTAGGTTGGAAACCAGATTGTAATTCTTGTGGTTGGGTTGAGATACTTGAGGCAGGAGATAGGATAGGTAGGAGAACTCACAGCTTTATTGACACACACAAAAACATCAGACATATACAATATTCAACACATTTAAAGACACATAATTATAGATTCGTAGAAGGATTCCGATTCTTAGCCGAAAATTCGATACTCAGCTAAGCCCAGGATGCGTTAAATATACTTTCTCTCCGGGTGAGAGTTTGAATGCCAATAATGCACTTAATATATTTCATTTAGGGGTGAGAGTGTAAATCAAACGTTTCTCAGCTGTAGCTCTTGGTTCCGCTGTACTTCCTCGCCGATGAGATGCCAACTTAAAAAATCTCCTGAACACCAAAGGGAAGCGTTCTTCCAGTGTGTAGGTTTGGTTTGTTACTTTACGGTCATTTGTGCACACTTCATGCTTCAGACTGGTAGCTACAATTTAAAGAGGATTCCGAACGATTAGCAAACTTCCATACCAATTCCAGGATTGGAGTCTGAAGCCTGCAGTACCAAAGGCCGGAGGGCTAGCCAATTGGCCATCAGGCTACATTAACATAGCAACAATGATAGCTTTAGAGATTGAGAATGTTTTTGCAAATTTTCATCTAGATAGTAAATTACATGAAAAATCAAACATATTTTGCTTGAAAGCGATAAACGTACTATAAAATAAATCGTTTCACTAAAACATTGTACAGATCATGAATAATTATACAAATAGACTTACAATGATTGCGTTTTTAAAATCGCGCTATTTTATATTGTAACAAGATCAATGAGTAAAGATTGTAAATTTTGGGTATCGATTGATTACAATGAAAATTAAATTTAGGATTCTTTGATAAGAATGGAACAAAAATGATCTCCTTGATTTTAATCTTGGAGCAAAGTTATTCCGCAGAAAGACTACACGACCTGATAAATATTCATCAGCTCTCATTTAATATTCTCCAAACCTCAAAACTCACGTTCAAGTTCGATAACAGAGACTCGGTATTAACAAATACAAAAGCGGAACATGGCCGTATTAAATAGATTTTCCTCTTCAAATTTGCTGCAACATTTGGCGACTTTCCTGGCGATGAAATCTCAGAAATGGTAAGTTGGGTTCTCGTATGGTTCTCATCAGAAAAATTGCAAATAGAAACAAAGATTTGCCATCCGCGGTGGATCTGAGGCTTTAGAATAAAAGTAAAATTATTACAGTTATTATTGTTATGGATTGGGGATTATTTTTGGAAAGAATATTGCCAATCGTTACCGAATGTTGTTTCTGTGGTTGTTATTCGGTAAGTGATTATATTTATTTTAGATTTGAGGATTTCATAATACTTAATACTTGAAGTTATCATTTTAAGTATTTTCAGCTTAAAATAACATTTCGTGGTAACAATTTTTTGAATTTAATTTCCCAAAACTATAAATGCATACAGAAAAGAAAATAATTTTAGAGTTAGCCATCTGTTATTGGCAAATTTTTCAGAAAAAAAAATATATGAGATACGTCAAAGACAGGCTCTACAGTCATTTCGTGCAAACTTTAGGCTAATTAGATAAGCATTTAATGTGGATTTCGAACCACTAACAAACATCCATACCTCCTCCAGGATCCATGCCACCACCGATTGCTACGCACGGTAAGCATGTGAATTACAGACTCATTGAACAAAAAATACCAAAGCAAATGATACAAAGAAAAAAAGACATTATCAGCTAAATCAAAATTTATTCAAAAAATTCAAACATAAAAAAAAAAGTTAAAAATAAATGATATTCTGAATGGAAAACAATAAAAAAAATAGACAAAATGTAGGAAGATTATGAATCGTAACAATTTGATATCAAAATGATGATATCTGTAATGTTGGCTATGAAAAGGAAAATAAAGAGAAGACAAAATAATAAAGGCAAAGAACACTGCATCGTGATTTCTGTACATATTTTTTAAAAGTAGGGACCTGGGGGACTGGAGTGATACAATCTGGTTTTAAAATCATTCTGAACTTTATTGCAGTATTTTAATATAAATTCCTTTTCAACGTAATCCATAATTTTTTTTAGTAAATGGGTAAAAACATTAAAGAAGAGAAAAGGAAATGAATTACTCACATGACATAGTAAAAGTGTAAATGATATAGTAAAAGTAAAAATATTTCGTAAAATTTGATTATATGTTTTGAAATAATCATTTTGGTAGCATTCTCAATCTTCAAACAATAAACGTATTCATTTAAGATTTTGTAACATATAGGAATTGCCTACTTTTCGTACCTGCATCAATAAATACATTTGGTGATTAATGTTTTGGCCATTCAAAGTGAAAAATGAGCGACTAGTAAATTAGTTTGGTAAATATATATTACCATACAACCAGTCATCAAATTCCCTTATTTTATTTTTGTCATATGTATTAAGAAAAATTATTCGCTTTGTCACAAGGTATAAAAGTAAATGTTCCAAAAAAGGTTACCTTGACATAAAAAGCAAATTACTTCGAGTCAAATAAAGATTTAAATGAAATATGACATTTCACTTCAAATGGATAGCAAACCTTTGTAAAGTTTTAAGAACAGTTGCCAAAAAAACATTACCATTCAATAAAACAAGATCAAAGTGCCAAAGAAAGCTAGAGTCATGCCACTTAAAGACAGCATCTGGGTCAATGATGCTATATTTAGAACAAGAGAAAACATTATCCTTCCATGTAAATGAAGTGTAAGTATAAAAAAGAAAAAAAAGAAAAGAATGAGAAATCGAAAAACATGCGTTTAAAAGATTCTTTTTTTTATTGTTTATTTACGAAGTGCCTTCTATTTTCTTCCAAGCTATTATTCATTTTGGAAGGACAAAAATGGAAATGGTACAGTAGTAGAAAGAAAGAAAAAAAAAATACATATATAAAGCAGACGATTTTCTTTGTAATTTTTTTCCCATGGATTTCTTTTCATTACGTTTTTCGCATTCTTGGAATTTTGCTTGGATGATTAAGAAAAAGAAAACAAATGATAGTTCGTTCTGGAATCAAAATGAATTTGGGTATTCTGAATGAAATACCGTTTTTTTTTCTATTTGGTCTCATTTATATTGATATGTATGTATATATATCATCTCAGTGCTCTGATTCCGAGATTCCATAATTACCAGGGAATACCACGTTTCGTTGATTCATGAAGTTTTATTCTTAGTTAATTGGATGAAATGTTTTTCTAAGCCATTGAACCCAGAAAATGCGTTACTAATGAAGTGATAAACAATTTTTCGGATCATTAGGAACAGAGCAATATTGAGTAGTATCATAAGAGACGAAAAAAAAAAGATTTAAATATATAGATTTTTTTTAAGCTGAGAAGGAAATTAAAATTGCAAGTATTATTTTTATAAGCACAAATGAGAAAAATTTGCTATTAATTTGAGAATTTCGCGTTTTGTTGATAATTTTAAGTGCACCATATTCATTATTTATAAATAGATACGGAAAAAAATATTGTTGGAAAAAAAGAACTTATCTTAACCAATTCTTTTGTGCCTTAAAAAATAATTAAAAATTACTTTTTTAATAAATGCCTTTTTTCATAGAATAGAATTTTTTACGTAATTATTTTTTATTAAACAATAAATAATTGGAAACGTTTATATAATATTATTAATTAATTCGTTTATTTTTGCTTATTCCACTTAGTAGCAACATCTAGATCAAGTTCAAGAATACGTTTTTTCTATCTTTTAAAGATGGAAACGGTAGTTTCTGTTGTGGTGGAAGTATCGTACGTAGAAATCTAACTTGGTTCCGTATCGCTAAAGAAGGAGGGTAGTGCCTTCCAGTAGGACTTTTAGGGTAGACTTTTAGCAGAACTTTTAGGTATATCTACCCCGTATTTGCGGTAGATATACCTATTAATGATTTTTACTAATGAGAACAACCAACAAATATGATAGCAGATATTCAGTCCCATCCTGATTGGGGATACACCACGAGCTGAGAAATGTCTACTCCAAAGAGAAGTAAGGGAAACTGAATCTCACTTGACGGATTCTCTGAAAAGAGGGGGGTTGTTAAGGAAAGGTGAGAGTTCTGTGACGAGTCGAAAAGAAGTATTGTTCTTTTTTTTTTTTGTGTCTGTAGTAACTGAATAGTATAGAGATTCTCCCTGTCTCCAAAGTGAGCCCCTTGTCGTTTTGCGTATAACGCGGTGTGATTATTAAGGTCTACCGCAGACCAACCAGCTAGATTCTACGTAGACTCGAGAACTCTGAAAATTGCCAATCTTGGAGTGCACTGCACTTGTCGATTTAATGGTGCATTTATGATGAAGTTTATTCTTTTAATTTTCATTTCTTTATATTATAACCAAGAGTTCTGTATATATATTCTTGCAAGTAAAAACTAAAATGATCCCATTAACCTGAAAGTGGCCCTATTCTTAAAGTCGTTATAGGTCTAGTATAGACATAGACATTACAAGTAACAACCAAATTTACTCTGTTTAGAATAACTTTAAAATGACACATGTTTTTATAATAAATATTGTAAAGATAAAAAAAAAATCTCGCAGAAAAGTATCCTAGACATATCAAAATATCTGATCATCTAGCTGGTAATAAAATACATTGAATAAAATATTTCATCACTGTTTATGTGTTAGTTTTTATCATTAAATAAAATCTGTATCATGTTCCTATATTTTAATTTTTTACTAAAGTTTGAATTTCTTAAAAAGATTACCGATTATAATTATATTTTTAAAATTAGATGCGCATGTGTCAAGACAGACAGAGGTCTTCGAATCCTTGCTACAGAATCTGAAGTGTATAATTTATTTTCCACCCATTAGTCAGAAATGTTAATGAATTCTTAGATTACTTATATTTTTACTTCACACGAGACATACAATTCCAGATAATGAATAATAGATTCATAATTTCGTTATAGAAAATGCAAGGAATAGAATCCACTAATTGCAACTCATGGCTAGTAGCCAAAAAGAAGATGCAGGCAAGGATTTCTGCAATTATGGACTTCCATTCCTGCTTTGATACTTTTTGGCTCAATACTTCCTAATGCATAATTACAGCTTCAGCATGATGAATTTTTAATTATGGATATTTATTATTCTTGTGCCAAACAAGATGAGAATTTGGATGCATATTTTATCATTAAATATATCTTTTGTCGTAAATTTTTAAACTTATTTGCAAATTTCGTACTTCCTATACCTTTTTCTTAATGAGTATAGATTTTGCAAAGCCTTCTAGAAGAAATTTTGTTCATTTAGAACAGTAAATAAAACCATTAAAAGGTTCGCTGTCATAGAATATTGAGCAAACAGGTGGCGTTAAAAATAATCAAAAATATTTTATTAACGCATTTCGTACCAAGTTCAATAATTTTAAAGTAGAATACTAAATTTATCTAAACTGAATGTAAAAATTAACAAACTCATAAGAATTAACTGAGTTAAAATATGTTCGAATATAATATATTTATATTCATACATTATAGACATTTATATTTTAATGATGAGTATAGATTTTTCTAAAAATCCCTAGAAGAAATTTTGTTGTTTAGAATAGTATATAAAACTATTAAAATGTTTTCTGTCATTGAATTTTGATTATACAAGTACTGTTAAAAGACATAAAAAGTATTTATTAATACATTTTGTATCAAGTTTAATAATTTTAATTTAAAATTCTAAATTTATTGAATCGGAATGAAAAAAAATGCCTACTGAAATGTAATTTTAAAAAACTTATATTAAAATCTAAAATTTATGTTTGTCAAATATTTTGAGTCCAAAGGATTAAAATTAATTTCTAATTTAATAATAACATACCATAATATTCACAAATTGTATTAATTTAGAACAGGGGCCTCCAAACTTTCCAGCCTTAGTGACATATTGTTTACTCCAGTAAGTACTAAGGGCCAAAATCCGTTTTAATTTTCTGCCATTATCTATAATTTCTAGTGTTTTAATGTATTTTTTATCCAAATTATTACAGCAACAATATGCTATTCGCTGTCGCGGGCCGGAGTGACGACACTGGCGGGCCGAATTTGGCCCGCGGGCCGTAGTTTGGAGATCCCTGATTTAGAAAATCCTTTTTTTCTTTGAAAATGGTAGATAATTCCAAAAGATCCTGCTTTACTGCAATTAATACCTGATATGTCAACTTCATGAATTTTTAATATTGTTAATATGAACGTCATTCAATTAATGTGTTTTTCAGTATAAACTTTTTTGCCGAATAAGATAACAAAATTTTTCATTAATTATTACTTTTAATTGAATTAAAAATTATAAAAATAACCAACAAAGTTATTAATAACAATTTTGTAACATGACTATGATTTGCAAGGTTGACGGAGATACTATTGTGCCCAAAAAGGAAGACCAATTTTTTTTTTCAAAAACACTTTATTTAATCTTCCAAATTTATTTAATCGATTTTCAGGTAATCCTCTCCGGACACAATGCTCTTATGCCAATTTTTTTCCAATCCTCAATGCGTGCTAAAAAGTCATTGGCTGGGATGCTATCAAATCAAAGCGCTCGGCGATTCACGTTGAAACTCTTTAATCGACTCAAAATGGTGCCCCCAGAGTGGTCTTTTGAGTTTAGAGAATAGCCAGAAGTCAAACGGTGCTAAATCAGGTGAGTACGGTGGTTGTGGAACGATATGGTTTCATTTTCGGCAAAAAAGTCACGAAGAATCAATACAGTGTAAGCTGGAACATTCAGTGTTTTCGGTACCAATCGAGATTTGACGCTTTTGAGGCCCAAAACGGAATTGACAGATCCTTTTGAAATTCTAACATCATCAACAAGGTCCCCAATTGTAAATCGACGGTTTGCAAGTACAAAAGTTTTAATTTTTTGGACATGACCTTCGTCAGTTGAGATTGATGGTCGACCAGAGGGCTCTTCGTCTTCAATAGTAGTTGGTATCTCTATCTCCTGTTTTGTGAATGGGAGAAGTTTCTTAAAATTTAAGCCTATTGATACACACACACACACACACACACACACATATATATATATATATATATTAGTCTATTTAAAAAAAACTTATTCATTAATTTTTTTAATCAATAAAAAAATTATACATATATATATATATAATTTTTTTTAATATTATTATTATTAAAATTTTTAAGTAAGGAGTAAAACTTAAAGAAGGCATAGAAAATAAAAGGTAATAATAAATAAATAATAGAGACAAAAACAATTGAGGAGGGGAAATTGTAACTCAGCGGAGAAACTGCATGGTAATTCAGAAAAGAGGATATCGAAATGCTAATGATTAATATTCAGAACAGCGCGGGGCCGATTTTGTAACATAATAATAATAATGAATAAAAATAATTTATTTAATTCAATAAAAATATCTGTAATGAATAAAAATTTAATAACAATTGTTTCAATTTTTCAATTCAAGAGATCGGACTACTTTCTTATCAAGTATCAATTATAAAATTTAACTGAATTTAAAATTTGTTCGAATAAATGTATTTACATTTAAATTTCAATTATATAGAGTTGTTTCACTAATTTCTAAATTAGAAAATAAAAACAGAAATCTAAATACAAATTAAAAACATTAGTTTTACAAAATAAATAGGTGTTTGTTAATATGAAATATTCTGAAGTATAATCTATCGCTAGGTATCTAATACAAATTTATGCAGTTATTACTAATTATTCATTGAAAGCATTCATCGAAATGCACTGATTATTGCTAATGATATTGTATTTTAATAATAATTGGAAAATATATTAATAAATGCATGAAACCTAATCTGAGCTATCTCTTACGTTATAAATGACTGTAATGTAAAATGCTAAACTTATTGAAACGGACTGTAAAAACAAATCCTTCTCAAGTATAATTTCAAAAATTTTATATCGAAATTTATATTCGTCAAACATTTTAATTTCAAAGAAATAAAATAAATTTCTTTATAAATTTCTTGATTTGATGATAACTTACCATAATGTTCACAAATTATATTCATTTAAAAAATCATTGGTTTTACTTAGAAAATGGTAGAGAATTCCCAAAAAGACCGCCCTTTACTGTCATTATTACCAGATATGTCAAATTCATGCACGTTTAATATTGTTCATATAAACAACATTCAATTGATACCTTTTTAAGAATAAACTATTTTTGTCAAATTAGATAACAAATTTTTTTTATCAATTATTACTTTTAATTGCATACAAAATTATTAAATTAAAAATTTTATTGTAATAAAATTAAATAAAATAATATTATTAAATTATAAATAATATTTTATGTTATAAATTATAAAAAATTTAAAAATAATAATGATAAATAATAAAATTAATAAAATATTTTTTTTAATTCTATAAAAAAAAAAATTCAAACGAATTCAATTTTAACAACAAATATTAATTCTATTATTCTATTCAAAAGACCTGATTTCTTTATTATCAAGTATCAAATATAAAAATTAACTGAATATAAAATACATTCAAATAAAATATATTTGCATTTAAATTTAATTTATATCGAAACATTTCATTAATTTATATATAATGGAAAAAAGTAGTCTAAATAAAAACTAAAAACGATAGTAATGATTTTAATATGAAATGTTCTGAAATGTAATCATATCTATCGCTATAATTCAGATCCAAATTTATGCAACTATTAATAAATTAAGTATTCAATGAAATGCACTGATAATTTGCTAATGCAATTATGTTTTCTATAATAATTAGAAAATTTATTAATAAATGCATGAAACTTAATCTGTTGTGTCATTTTTAATATTACTGTTCTTTGCTTATTATGCTGCCAAACATTAGGATGAATATTCCCCAAACTGCTATTTGAGAAATAAAAAAATTGGGACAAATTATTTTTTTACTTGTGTATTCATGGTGATTCTTTTCACATTTGGAAGTTATTTTTCTTAATATTAATCGTCTGGTATGTGGGGTGTAAAAACAAAATTATTTTCTTTTGCTCACGCGAATGAATATGTAAATCTCTTCTTATGAAGGGAAATTATTTAAAGCAAAAAAACCTGGCGCCTATTTCATTTTGTTGGTGCACAAATAACGGCTCATGAATATCACATTAGCTGAACAGAAATTTAGAAAATATTAATAAATAACTCGCGAATTGGACAAGAGACATTATGCATTGGCGCTTTGAGTGTCCGAGTTCGAAATCCAACACGATTTAACACGCCATTGTCTACTATTTCCATGTGGTCACGCCAGAACCTAGATTGCTCATGATAAATTCTTTCAATTACATAGCATTCTGTCGTGCATGGCATTGATAATTTTCCTTGGCGATAGATAGTCATCAGTTATGGGCATGTTAGGAATAGGTTATTGCTGTTTATTAGACTAACACAACTGACTTTTATGGAAGTATATACAGTGTCAAATGCAGAAAGATTTATAATATTTGATCATGTAAAACAGATGAAATTGTTTCCGGTTTTCAAAAAAATATATCTTTTATTTTTCTTCTTCTAAAGAATTAGGATTGTGTAGTCAAATTTCGTGTTTAAGAGCAATTTTCATGCTCACAAAGGCACAAATTCTGGTGACATATTTTGAACAAAAGCTGCCTTTGTTGAATATGTGAATTAGTTTTCATAAAAAATTACCAAACTGTCATGGGGCTTGAGTTTAACAGTTGTATTGTTTTTTATTTATTATTATTTTCTGTCTTTTAACTAAATACAATAGAGTCTTGTCCATTATTATATGAACAAAACAAAACGAATTTGCATACGTGGATTCATTTAAGATACATTACATTTATATTTTAGTGAAACAATGGTTGAAGAATTATTTTTAAAATCTTTCTAAAAACTTACATCCTCTTATGTTATAAATGTTTTAAAAGAATTGTTGTCATTCAATTTCTATGTAATTTTTATCAACCATTTTTTTTAACTCAAAATTGAGTTTTTTTATTCAAATAAATAATTTATTTATTTCAAAACAATTTCCAAGAGGTCATAATGAATGTAAATTGTAATAAATTTTAAAATTAACTTAAGTATTAATTATTTTTGTAATTTATGTATGCTATTAGATAATTATAAAATTAATTTTAGTATTTATTTCTTTAATTTATAAGTGCTATTAATTAATATTAAAATTAATTTTAGTATTACTTATTTTTTTATTTATGTATGCTATTAATTAGTTTTAAAATTAATTTAGTATCAAATTATTTTTGTAAAAATTAATTACTTATTGGTAATAAATTTTACAAAATTTTGTAAACAAAAATTAGTTTCTAAGCTTTGGATTTTTTTAGAGTGATTCGAATATCAAGATCGTCAAATCTGAGACTAATGTAATTTAATATCAAATTAATGTACTGATTATAAAAGAAAAATTTATTCTTTAAAGTTTACTAATCTATTTTTTGTATAACAAACTTCAAAAATTGTTTTTTTTAAAATTTAATTTTAATATATTGGATTAATTCATATCAAATATTGGAAATATTCATTCTATTTCAAAACCATATATAACCAATATTTATCTCAGTAATTTTTTTAAAGAGCCTTCGTCAATCAATTTACATATCACGTATAAAAATTTTCAACGTCATATCTAATCTAAAATAAATTTTTTATTATTGTCCTTACAGGGTTATCACGGAAAAAAACGGGTAAAAAAAAACAGAATTTTAAAACAAAATTATCATAAAAGCATCCCAGTTTATCAGTGTAAGTAACCTCACAACTCTTAGTCTCAGTTAAGCCTAATTACTATTGTTTTAGCCTCGTAAAAAAAAGTTGATGTCGATAGAGTGTGCAGTAATGCATCTTTCTGCATAAAAAGGTATTCTGATAATTAGCTGCACGGCAAATGATGCATTCCGAAAATTGTCTTTTGAGAACAAAGGACGTTAAAAAAGACAAGTAAAAGATAACTTCCCCTTAATGGCTTTATGTGAAGAATCTTTTATTAGGGTACCCTGCTCTCATTTTGCGTCGTTGCTTTGGCTGATTACGTACAGGGTTTAATTTTTGAGTGTCCTTTCCAAGCACGGCACGCTAATTGTGCAACATCAAACAGTAAGAAATTTAAATGAAAAATGCAATAAAGCTGTCGGTAATGTGAGAGCTTAAAGAAGAATATGCACTGAAAACTTCAGTAGTGAAAATGGTACGATCAAAGTCAATACGAAAAAAAAAAGAATTAGATAATAACATATTAATTTTTAATATTACATAATGGCAGTAATAAGATTATACAATGACTTTGTTTAGGAGGAGTATCATGATTTTAATTTTAAACTATTTCAGATTCACTTATGTTTGATTGCAGTTTCTTATTCTATTACTTACTGGAAATAAAATAATTTAATTTTTTTGGAAATTAGTATGCTGAATTTTATTTTTTAAGATATAAACAGTTAAATTTGAAGAATTTTTTTTTAAAAAATTTTGTTCGACTTTGTTTTGTTTTTTTCTTTTTTATTTATATTTAGTTTTGATACAGAAAGTAATATAGTGAACCAGAATAAAATTAAGAGATTGATTCATACATAATAAGAATTAAATGATTTAAAAGTTTCAGATTTCTTTAAAATTTGATCGTAGTTTCATAATATAATATACGTTGTAGAAAAATGAATATAATTTTACAAGAAAGAAAATAGAAATTTGAAATGCATAGAATTTTATCTTTTACGTTAAACATTTGAAAAGATTTTAGGATAAAAATATAGATTTTTTTTGCGTATATTGAGTAATTTAGAATGGCAGAAAAAATTACGAAAACATTACTACATTTTATAAAATTAATAAATAATAAAATTGACATTAATGTTTAGTATACATTGAGAAGATTTCCTATACACGTTGAAAGACGCATATGGGTTTATCAGAAATTGAAACCAAAATTTTTAACTGAAAGTTAAAAAAAAATATATGACAGATTGGCAAAAAATATTTACAGAATGTTGAAAAATGAATGCGGTGTAAAGCATTTTGTCATTTATTACCAAAGTGAGTTAATATGTATTTGTAAAATCACAGAGATGGCGCTCTTTGTATCAAAACGATCGCATTAAAGAGTATGAAGTTGAAAAAGATATTCGCATCTGATACCGTACCGCCCAACATGAAGTTCAACAACAACAACAAAAAAAAAAAAATCAGATTCCTGCAGTAGTGCTGGTAAAGACTTAAATGGTCAGGATCACCAGCCTAGAGGATCGCCCTCATAAGCGAAATGCCCAGGAATCAATTATCGCTTGAATCGAAACGTTTTCCTCCCCAAAGAATGGGTAAACCTTGAAATTAAGTGCACCGCCCGTCTATCAGAACAGGACGCAAAAGATGTGTGTTGCATTTACAACAGCAACAACATCGTTAATATCCCTTTTCCATGGGACATTGATTGCCACGCATGGCAAGCAAATGAGTCAGATACACATTGAACAAGAAACAGTAAAAAAAAATGATGATAAGGTAAATAAAGAGAAGAAAAAATATGTCAATGATCATTGGATCGCGATTTTTGTACATATTTTAATTTTTGTACAAGTTTTGTAACTCAATCTGCTCTTTATTTCTGTCTGATTCTGATTATTAATACACATTCCTTCTCATTGTAATCCATTATTGCACTACTCCTGTAGAAAATGGATTTAATAAAAACTAAAGATGAGAAAAGGAAATGAATTACTCACATGGCATGATAAAATGAAAATCATTTCGTAAAAATTGGTTATATGATTTATAACAATCCATTTATCGCTTTCTTAATCTTCAAACAATAATGTATTCATTTAAGATTTTGTAACATAAAAGAATGGCCTACTTTTTGTACCTGCATCGATGAATACATTTGGTGATTAATGTTTTGGCCATTCAAAGTGAAAAATGAGTGACTAGTAATTTAGTTTGATAAATATATTATCATAAAACCAGTCATCAATTTCCCTTATTTTATTGTCACCATATGTATTAAGAAAAATTATTCGCTTTGTCACAAGGTATAATTGTAGAGATGACAATGTTCCAAAATAGGTTACCTTGAAGAAATAAACAAAGCAACTGACTTCGAGTCAAATAAAGATTTAAAAGAAATATGGCATTTCACTACAAATGGATAGCAAACCTTTGTAAAGTTTTAAGAAAAGTTGCCAAAAAAAAACATTACCCTTCAATAAAACGAGATCAAAGTGCCAAAGAAAGCTACAGTCAAGCCACTTAAAGAGAACATCTGGGTCAAAGATGCTATATTTAGAACAAGAGAAAACATCATCCTTCCATGTAAATGAAGTGTAAGTATAAAAAAGAAAAAAAAAAGAATGAGAAATCGAAAAGTATGCGCTTAAAAGATTCTTTTTTTATTGTTTATTTATGAAGTGCCTTCTTATTTTCTTCCAAGCTATTATTCATTTTGGAATGACAAAAATGGAAATGGTACGGAAGTAGAAAGAATAAAAAATAAATACATATATAAAGCAGACGATTTTCTTTGTAATTTTTTTTCCATGGAGTTACTTTTCATTACTTGTTGTTCTTTTTTCGTATTCTTGGAATTTTGCTTGGATGATTAAGGAAAAGAGAACAAATGGTAGTTCGTTCTGGAATCAAAATGAATGTGGGAATTTTGAATGAAATGAATTTTTTTGTTCTGTTTGGTCTCATTTATATTGATCTGTATGAATATATATCATCTCAATGTTCTAATCTGAGATTCCGCAATTACTAGGGAATACCACGTTTCGTTGATTTATGACGTTTTATTCGTAGTTAATTGGATGAAATGTTTTTCTAAGCCATTGAACTCAGAAAATGCGTTACTAATGAAGTGATAAACAATTTTTCTGATCATTAGGAAAAGAGCAATATTAAGTAGTGTCATAAATGATGATAAAAAAAAAGATTTAAATATTATTCTTTTTTAAGCTGAGAAAGAAATTAGAATTTGCAAATATAATTTTTATAATCACAAATGAAAAGAATTCGCTATTAATTCGAGAATGACGGGATTTGTTGAGATTGCTCAAAGCTCGATATTCATTATTTATAAAGGGATCTGAAAAAGAAAATATTGTTGAATAAAACGACATATCTACATCAATGTATTTGTATCTTAAAAACTAATTAGTTTAGAAAGTTACTTTTTTTTTAAATGCTCGTTTTTTTGTTGTAGAACTTTTTTCGTAAATCTTTATTTATTAAATAAAAAATCCCACTTTGTAGATAGTAACATTTAGACGTACTCCAGGAACCCGTGTGGCCATTAGTATAAGTCTGACGTGCCTCCGTGACGCCGAAGAAGGAGAAGAGCAGTCTCTTCCGGGGGGACTTTGAGGGGTAACTACCATAACTTTGCGTATCGTATGTGAAATGATCAAACGGTCGCTTGTGAGAATTAGGGAGAAGGTTCAATCTTCTGTGGATTTTTTGTAGATATTGTTTCAAAAAACGAGGACAGTCGATGGCGCTTGTGACGTACAGCATCTTGCCTTGTTAGTCTTAATACCTGGTGGGAGTTTTTAAGGTTTTCTCCAATACCACATGCAAAAGTGGGGTAGTTCTTCCTAAACATTCTCCCAGAAGGCACTGCCCTCCTTCTTCAGCGTCATGGAGCCAAGTCAGACATCTACCTACGTGTGATCCATCACAATAGAAGCTGCCCCTATTCCTTTCCCTTCCTCTATAAAACCCCACTTGTTCTTGGACTTGGTCTAGATGTTGCTCTCTACCAAGTAGGATAAGAAGAGAGAGAGAGAGAAAAAAGAAATGTTATAAATGAACTGTTGTTTACTTGTGTGTGTGTGGGGGTTAGCGGATTTCCTAATATTCTCATTTCTGAAGTACCTGGTAATCATTCTTAGAACTTTATTCTCAAGCTTTTGAATTGTTTCCATATTAGCTTTGGCTGCAGCGCCCAAACTAGACTTGCATATATGATCGGGTGGCTGAAATTAATATGTTTTAAAGAATAACAATCCTTACAAATTTTCTTCTCATTCAATTTTTGTGGACGCCCATGTATAAAATTTCATTCTAATTTATTATTGTTGGATTGCTTGTTTATAACTTTTGCAATAGTTTCAAATTATTTGTAAATATTTATCCAATAAAATAGTTTGAAAATGACTAAAACAATTTTTACCTTATCTATTTACAGATACAGTACTTTACATTTAAATATCAATTTCCAACATTAACAACTAATCGAGTAATTAGTTAAGTCCTAAAAAGGTAATATTCCTTTAAATTAATGGGAAATAATTGAATCAACATAAATTGCATCAACAATATATGTATCGAATTGTTATTGGCAGTGTAAACATTAAAAATATAAAATGTGCGGTAAATATGTTTCGAAAGGAGATCTCTGTGCAATATCGATTGATCATTAAACTAATTAGTCTCAAAAATTATTAGGATAAGTAGTTCGACAACTTTAAAAGAGAAAATGTGAAATACTATTTAATACATCATTATCGGAAATTTTACATATTTGTTTTAAATAAAATAAAAGGATAACTTATTTGGAGATTCCTCGTAAACAAGGGCATTAATTAAGTAAACTGTAAATATTAAATTTGGCTTTAAGAGAAAAATTCGCTTATTTTTAACATCAGAACATTAAAGGAATTATTTAGTGATAAATATGTGATTAATCCAAGATTAATTTTGAAAAAAAAAAGTTTTGTCAGAATAAAATGCAATTTTGGTTCAGCCATATTAGAATAAAAAAAATGAGAATGAATTAATGAACAATGAACAGAAAAAAATATACATAAAAAGTAGATAAAATTTATTTGGAACATGTAAATTAATAATCATGAAACAAATATTAATATTTTTGGATTTTTAAAAATATTAATTTGATGATTTTAAGTAAATGTAAAATACTATTTAATATATCATTATCGAAAATTTTACATATTTGTTTTAAATAAAATAAAAAAGGTAACTTATATGCAGAGTCCATGTTAACAAGGGCGTTAATTAAATAAACTGAAAATATTAAACTTGATTTTAAGAGAAAAATGTGCTTATTTTTAATATCAATACATTAAAGGAAATATTTAATGATAAACTTTTGATAAATTTCAAAACCATTCAATAAGATTAATTTTGAAAAACAAAAATTTTTGTCATAATTAAATACAATTTTAGAACCTTCGTTAGAAGAAAAAAAAATTGAAAATGAATTAATGAATTGTGAACAGAAAAAAAAAATATATATAAAAATAAGCTTAAATTTATTTGGAAATAATTAAATTAATAATCATGAAAAAAATATTAATTATTTAAGAATTTTTAAAAGTATTACTTGGATGATCTTAGTTAAATGTAAAGTACTACTATTTAATATTTCGTTATTGGAAATTTTATATATTTGTTTTAAATAAAAATAACTTATTTGCAGAATACATGTAAACAAGGCATTAATTAAGTAAACTGAAAACATTAAACTTAGCATTAATGAAATATTTGTTTATTTTTAATATCAGAACATTAAAGGAAATATTTAATAATAAAAATTTGTTTATTTTTAATATCAGCACAGTAAAGGAAATATTTAGCAATAAAAATTTGATAACTTTCAAAACAATGCAAAAAGATTAATTTTGAAAAACAAATATTTTTGTCAAAATACAATTTTGAAACAGCCATATAATAAAAAAAATGATAATGTATTAATGAACAGTGAACAAAAAAAAAAATGAATTTAAAATTAAATATAAAAGTAAATTAAATTTATTTGGAAATAATTAAATTAAAAATCCCGAAAAAAACATTATTGCTTATGATTTTTTTAAAAGTATTATTGGATGTTTTTAAATAAATGTGTTTTTCGACAGAGCAAGTAAAGTGAATACAATAAAATATTTATAGTTTGATAAATATTTTCGATAACTGTTTATCTTTTGATATATTTATCTTTCGCTAAATATCATTTGTATTTTATATTTTATTGTATATATTTATCGTTTGATAAATATCTCTTGTATTTAATGTATTTATCGTTGTATATATTTATCATTCGAAAATATAATTTGTATTTTATATTTTATTGTATATATTTATCGTTTGATAAATATCATTTGTATTTTATGTATTTATCGTTGCATACATTTATCATCGATAAATATCAATTGTATTTATATATTTATCATTCGATAAATATCATTTGCATTTTATGTATTTATCATTACATATATTTATCGTTCGGTAAATATTATGTTACTTCTATTTTATTTAATAAGAATTCTTTAAAATTGTGCTTAAAACAATGTCTAATTAAGTCATTGATTTCTAATATTTAATTAATTAGCATTTATTAAATTATTTTTAATTTTATGAATGCAAAAAAAAAAAATAATTTTAAAAAGCAAAAAAATTTCATAGAACTAAGAGAACATACGATAAAGATTGTAGAAACGATATCGTCCATTGTTTAAACTGCATCGAGTATAAAAAAAAAGATTTTTACAGAATAAAAAAAAAAATATTACTTTTTTCATTTTTTTTATCTTCGAACTCAAATCCATTTAGGATTTCTACTCAAGCACCAAACCAGAAAGTTAAGCTTACGTCGCGTAAACAATTTTTTTATTCAAACATGTCTGCAAAATATTACTATAATTACCCTTAGACACCAAAATACATTAATCATTTTTAGGACCCGGGGTCTTTTTTTTTACGGCGCATGCGTTTCGCCTCATTATTTCGCGACTCTCTAGTTGTTTTTAACAGGCATTAATCGGCAGTTGCCGAGTTTATTGATTGATTTAACACTCCGGCAACTACTTTGATAATTAAAGGTTGGTGGCGACTGAAGAGATGTTTTATTTATGGGCAGAATAAAAGTTGGTGATTAATAGAACGACGAAAAGAATCAACGTAGGCCCTGCACGCCTAAGTACTTAGAAAAGAATAATGAGTTTGCGATCGTGGCTTCTTCTTTTATGTTAGGCCGTTATTAAGTTGTATCCACGGTTTACAATATTTCTTCAATTTTTTTTCATTGAAAGGTGGTAGATGGTCACTGTGGTGCGCAAGTCAGGTATTTATATATAATTTAAAAGCGATTAAATTTGCTGTTAAAATTATTTGGAGGTTGACTTAAAACGATAGCGCCTTTTAATTAAAATTCTGGAGGATTTTTAGTGCTTTGTTGAAGTAAAGTAATTGTTATTTTTAAGGAAGGGAAAAGCCTAGGTGGAAAAATGAAATGACTGAAGTGAAAATCATTATATTATTCTTAGGATATATAATTACTATGCGAACATTGTTTGAAGATTTTAATACATAATTAATCCCCAAGTACACGCAGTAGGGTGAAAAAAGCTCTACTATTTTTTCGCTGAAATTTCATAGAATTTCTCCGTATTAGTTTGCAATACCTCTTGTATTTTCCTGGGTGATCACATAGTAAGAACCGACTCATGGCTCAGTGGTAACGTTCGGGCTGAGCTAATGCTAATGCTAATGCGTTAGCATTAGCATTTGGTGAGCATTAGGGCTGAGGTTCAATCCGCTAGGGGCATTGTTGTAGACACTGTTTCAAAACACGAGGAGGCTCGATGGCGTTTGTGATGTTCAGCATCTTCCCTCATTAGTCAGGCTATTTAGTGGCAGCTTTCAAGATTTTCTTCCATACAATAAACAAATGTGAGATATTCCTAAATGTCCTCAAAGCAGCCACTACCCTCCTTCTTCAGCGTCTCGGATCGAAGTCAGACTTTTAGCCAAGGATCCTCCATCACGACAGAAGCTGTTCCCGTCCTTTCCCTTCTACCATGAGACCACACGATTTCTTGGATTTGGTATAGATGTTGCTGTCTTGTAAGTGTGATAAGAAAAAAAAAGAAACTTTGCAAATTAATTGTTGGATATTCACAACTGTGTGTGTGTGGGGGGGCTAGTAGATTTCCTAATATACTCAATTCTGAAGTACCCGGAAGGCACTGGCCACCTTCTTCAGCAACTATAAAAGTCAGACTATCTACGCGGGATCCTTAATAACAAAAGCTGCCCCCTTTCCCTTCATCCATCAGTAGACTACTCATGCATTGTCCGTCCCACATTGCCGGAAACTGAGGATTGCTCACAATAACACACAGAAGGGAAAATAAGCATCGAAAGTAAAATAAATGATTGTTACGTTTAACATAGCGACAATGACCGCAGCAACGAATAGTGAATTAGATGAAAATTCAAATAAACTCAAGAGCCAAAGCATTATGACCACCCCTACATTTTGCAATGAACTCTCTTGTATGACGTGGAAGGCACGTGATCAGGTGGAAGTGGTATTTAACTGGTAAAGTGGTTGTATTAATCCATGTCAAGGCGGGTTGAAGCTGTGTGCGCGCCAAAGGTGGGCCAACTCATTATTGACAGGTGGTCATAATGTTTTGGCTCTTGAGTGTATGTTTTGCCTGCAAGCGATAAACTTACATTAAAAGAAATGGCATTACATTTGCATATTAAAAATTACACAGATCATGAATAGTTTCACAAATAAAGTTACAATCGCAATATTTTATATTTTAAAAAGATCAACACGTAAAGTTCGTAAATTTTGGGTATCGATTGATTACAATGCTAATGAAATCTATAATTCTTTAAAAAGAATGGAACAAACCATGATCTTCTTCATTCTACTCTTGGCGCAAAGTTATTCCGCAGAAAGACTACACGACCTGATAAATATTCATCAGCTCTCATTTAATATTCTCCAAACCTCAAAACTCACGTTCAAGTTCGATAACAGAAACTCAGTATTAACAAATACAAAAGCGGAACATGGCCGTATTAAATAGATTTTCCTTTTCAAATTTACTGCAACATCTGGCGACTTTTCCGGCGATGAAATCTCAGAAATGGTAATTTCGGTTCTCGTAGGGTTCTCATTAGAAAAATTGCAAATTGAAACAAAGATTTTCCATCCACTGTGGATATGTGGCTTTAGAATAAAAGTGAAATTATTACAGTTATTATTGTCATGGATTGTGGATTATTTTTGGAAAGAATATAGCTAATCGTTACCGAATGTTGTTTCTGTGATTGTTATTTGGTAAGGGATTATATTTATTCTAGGTTTGGGGATTTCATAATTCTCATAACTTAAATGAAAATGATCATTTTTAGTATTTTCAGCTAAAATAACATTTCGTGAAAAAGGTTGCAATAACATTTCCTAGATTTTATTTTCTCAAAGCAATAAATGTGCGGCTTGATCGTCAATTGGCTAACTCTCCGGTCTTTGGTATCACAGGCCTTAAGTTCGCATCCTAGCAGTGGCATGGCTGTTTATTAGTTGTCCGGAATCCAAGTTAAACTGTAGGGCCCGGTCTAATTAGCTAAAGTGAGCACAAAATGACGATAGAGCGACAACCCAAAGCAATACATTCATACAGAAATGAAAATTTTATATACAGCAATTTTTTAATGACTTTTTCAGAGAAAATATAAAATTCATTTTTATTTTTATAAATAATCGAGTTTAATTGAAAAGTGTATGTAGAAATTGGAAAAAATACTTAATTTTCGTTGTGGTTTTAATGACTAATGCTGATATAAATTATAAGTTGTAGTGGGTTGGGCAACTATAGTGTAACCGGGTGTGGATGGTTTGAGATACTTGAGACACAGATTTTAGACCTCACAACTTTATTTACACACACAGAAACACCACACCATATAATTAGAGACATGTAATATTTAACACAGATTTAAAACAGATAATTATAGATTGGAGGAGGCATTCTGATATTCAAGTATGCGCATGGGGAGAGAAACATACTTCCTTTCCGGGTGAAAGTCTGTAGGCCAACTGACCTTTTCTTCTGAACGGCAAAAGGCACGATCTTGACAGTGTGTAGGTTTGTTTTGGTTGTCACTTTACAGTCATTTTGTGCATAATTTAGGCTAATTAGACTGGGGCCTGAAATTTAACGGGAATTCCGAACCACTCACAAACATTCATGCCACCTCTGAGATTTTATTGCCATCCAGGATTCGACTCTGAAGCCTGTGGTACCAAAGGTCAGATCTCTAGTCAAATCGCCGTCAGGCTGCATTAAGATAGCAACAATGATAGCAGCAGAGATTGAGATATTTTTTTGCTGGTGTTTCGAAGGTTAGCGAATTACGTGAAAATTCTTACGTATTTTGTTTGCACGTGATGTGCTCACATTAAAAGAAATGGTATTACTTGAAATCGCTATACAAATGAGGAAAAATTATATAAATAAAGTTACAATATTGACAGTTTTAAAATCGCAATATTTTAAATAGATCTTAATGTAAAGTTTGGGTATTGAATGATTACAATACAAATGAAATCTAGGATTCTTTAATAAGAATGGAACAAAACATGATCTTCTTCATTCTACTCTTGGCGCAAAGTTATTTCGCAGAAAGACTACACGACCTAATAAATATTCATCAGCTCTCCTTTAATATTCTCCAAACCTCAAAACTCACATTTAAGTTCGATAACAGAAACTCAGTATCAACAAATACAAAAGCGGACCATGGCCGCATTAAATAGATTTTCCTCTTCAATTTTTCTGCAACATTTGGCGAGTTTCCTGGCGATGAAATCTCAGAAATGGTAATTTCGGTTCTCGTAGGGTTCTCATTAGAAAAATTGCAAATTGAAACAAAGAGTTTCCATCCGCTGTGGATATGTAGCTTTAGAATAAAAGTAAATTTATTACAGTTATTATTGTTATGGATTGGGGATTATTTTGGGAAAGAATATAGCTAATCGTTACCGAATGTTGTTTCTGTGATTGTTATTCGGTAAGAGATTATATTTAATTTAGGTTTGGGGATTTCATAAGTCTTATAACTTAATGCAAGTTATCATTTTTAACATTTTCGGCTGAAATAACATTTCGCGAAAGATTTTGCAATAAAAATTTTTAGGATTAACTTTCCCAAATCAATAACTGCCAACAGAACTTAAAATTAATTTTAGATATAGCAATCTGTTATTGGCAAATGTTTTAGAAAAAATATAAAATTCATTTTTTTTTTTGTAAATATACGAGTCTAATTCAAAAGTGTATGTAGAAATGGGAAAAATAGTTAATTTTTGTTAAAGTGGTAACCGTTAATGCTGATGTAAATTAAAAGTTGTAATGTGTACGTTGGAAACCAGATTGTAATTGGTGTGGGTGATATATGAAGAGAGGTGAGATATTTAAGGCACATGTTGGAGAACGCACAACTTCATTTACACACCCCGAAACACCACTAACATACAATTACAGACTTACAATATTTAACACATCTAAAGACATAAAAGTATAGATTCGTGGAAGGATTACACTTCTAAGCTGAAAATCAGGTACTTAGCTACGCGCAGGATGTGCGAAATATACTTCCTCTCCGAGTGAGAATAGAGTGTAGGCCAACTAATACACATAATTGTGCTAAATATATTTCATCTCGAGAGGAGAGACTGTAAATCAAACGCTTCTCAGCGGCAGGCCAACTGAACATTTCTCCTGAACTTTAAAGCGGGGCGCTCTTGCCAGTGTGTAGTTTTGGTTTGGTTTTGAAGCTCTACAGCCATTTTCTGCCCACTTTAGGCTAATTAGACCAAGAACTACAAATTAAGACCAAGATTTTAACTGGAATTGAATTTAAAGCAGCATTGGGTGCAACGCTAATCAACGTTTTCCTGTCGGAAGAATTGAATTTCTTTTATCGTTAAAATCACTACTAATATTTGACTCTTGTTATCAGAAAAATTGAATCGATTGGCTATAAAATTCGTGCTATTCCCCCTTCATATGTTATGAAGCATTGCGCTGTTGAAATCAACTGTTAAAAAAACTTTCTCTATGTGAAGAGTCGAATTCAGCTGTTTTGAAAATAATCTTACTGCTAACGCCATTTAGTGCCGAAGTTGGCTATCACTGCTATAAGTAATTGTTAATTACCGGATTTAACTGCTAATTCGTCAATAGTAATTAAATTAACTGTTATGTTAATATTTGCACGAGCCTAAATGTATGTTCCTCTTAAATTTAAATAGAATAAAAAATAATTTTAAAATTAGCTCAATTTCGGTTAAAATTCTGAAAGATTGCATTAGTTGAAAAAAAATAATTGAATTAAAAAAATTAGTTGAATACAAAATTAATTTCAGAATTTTTAATCAATTTTAATATGGAATTTTGTTTTGAGTAGTAATAATATTTGTACTGTTTTTTCTTTTTTTTTGTTGTTGTCAGTAACAAATAAATATTTAATGCTTATAACTATTTTTCTGAAATATATTCTCATCTTCATTTTGGGAAGAAAATAAACAATGACGATTTGAAAAAAAAAACTGTTTTAAATTTTGATATATAATTATGATTGTATCCTCATAAAAATAATCTAACACAAAAATAATAATTACTATTTTATATATTTTTTTCTTATTATTCAATGAGCAGCATTATAGGTATAACGTAGTTCCTTCTTCTTTATTTGCACTACAGCCTTTTACAGGACAATACCATCTCAACAAGCTTCCTCCAACAGATCCAATCAGACTCTACAGTCCGCCAACGATTGCTTTTTAATGTCTTGAGATCTGCCTCTACGCAGTCTATCCATCTTGTGCGAGGTCTACTTCTTTTCTTGCTACCCTCTACATACAAAAGTCAACTTTTTAACAGGGCTCATATTATCGCTTCTGCAAATATGACGAAGCCCTCTGATACCAAAAATATTGATGATTCTGGTAATATTAGGTCACTTGCATTTTGTATCGATTTCATGGTTAAACAAAATTCTCCATCTAATATTCTCTCTAATTAGGCCATTTATATTATTTAACTTTCAAAAATTAAAAGTTTGTCATCATCTGCTTTTGCAAATGACCCTAATCACGGCCATACAATCTGATGCAAGTTGTACAAAGATTAATTATTGTCTTGAGATTGAAGAGTTTGGATTTTAATAAATTCCTTAAAAAATGGAAACATCTATTAGACTTAGATAGTCTATTGTCAACATCAAGTTTAACATTAATGTCACTGGAAATGACAGTACCAAGATGCGTAAATTGGTCTACACTATAAGATTTTACCTGCAGTGGGAGGGAAACAAATGCTCTACTTATTACGACTATAAATTTTGTTTTCTCTTTTTTAATGATTAATTCAATGTTTCTGGCTGCAGACTCAAGTGAAATAAAAGTCTCCACAACCGCCTGTCTACTTTTACTAATAATATGGATGTTATCAGCGTATTCCAGTAACTGTATAGATCTCTAAAAAATTGTTGCTCTAGTTACAATCCCGACAACTCTAATAGCCTTTTCAAGGACAATATTAAACAAGTAATATAAAAAAAAAATTAAAGTCAATTCCTACTTTTTTTACGCATGTATCATTTGCAAAGAGTCCTTTATAAATAATTTTCATTCATTTTGTTTAAGTTTATCTGACGCCATCTATTGGTAGATACATGCAACTTAAATCTAAAAAAAACTAAAATTAATTAATTAAATTTAATTACTGAATTAATATTTGAAAAAACTATATTAACATCATCCAGTGTCATCCACTACAAGTTAAAAAAAATGTATTTGAACTTGAGTGGATGAATAACAAGTATTTTATGAACGATTGAAAATTTGAACAAGATATATATAGGGAGAGTGTGAGCTAATAGAAGGTATTGAAAAAAAAACATGAATTCGAGGTCATCACCTTGTCTCAGCCCTCTTTCTGTATAAATCGGATAAGACCTTTAACTCTGCAGGTTACTCTTCTCAGCGTCAATCTAGAGAGGTTAACCAATTTCCCAGGAACTCCAAATTCCAGCATTGCTTCAAACAGCTTTTCACTGTAAATGTTATCTAATTATTAAGCGCTCCATCCCTGTATAATGTAGCTACATTCCATGTACTGATACGCAAGTCCGTTTTGGTTCAATGTTGTCTGGGAGATACTATCCCTCCGTAATATAGTTTAGTAATGATTAAATTTTTTTTTTGTGTGTAGAAAAATAATTTAGCGTCTTTAATTCGCAAAATATATTTTAATAGATCTTTTTTAAAGCATTATGTAAAAGGAATAATAACAGATTTAAATAAATAAATTATCAAAAAAGAATTTCCCAGATGGGAAAAATTTACCATTATTACGAGATTAAAAGCTTTTGTTTATAACGCTTTTCCTTACAAATAAATTAAATGGAAGACTCTTGCATAAAAATTAATCCTTAACATCAGATAAGAATGATTAATTTTTGTTTGGTAAATATTGGTTCAAATCCATTTGTTTCTTTAAAAAAAACCCATTAATATTTAATTTTTTCTTTTTGTTGATGAGTTCGTCCTTTATTTGTATTGTTATCAAGTTTTTTAATACGAGAACTTTACGATAAGTTAATATTTATAATTTACTTTCAGTGCTTTTTTATTTTTAAATTTCTGAGCAAATCTCTCAAATCAACCATGTTATTAGATGCCTTAATTTAGATCAGTAATCTTTCTATTCTTAAGAAATATTTGACTTTCAAAAAACATTTTCATCTGGTTAAAGAAACTATTTATTATGCTTTTCATAATTATATATTATTATATAAGCATAATAAATATTTTCCTATGCAAGGCTCTTTCATTTAATTTATTTGTAAAAAAAAAGCACTATATTTGCTTTTCCCGATAAAATCTTAATTAAAATTAGGAGATAATAATTAATAAATTAAGAGAGTTTATTTGGAATTCAAGAAACTGCTATAAATGTTATTGGATCAGAGAAAAGACGTAAAATTAAAGCCATGATTTATTAAAAATGAATTTTTTTGTCATTTTTATAAAACACATAATAAACCTTACACCATAATGAATTTAGAATGATTTAATCTGATGTATTGAAGTTTTCAAAATTTTTAAACGAGAAGAAAAAAAAATAATTAAGGTATATTTTCGATAACAGTCAACCTGTTTATATGCAGTTCTTTTGCAGTATATAAAAGAAATAGTTTGTGGAAATAGCGTGTTCTTTAACTCAAGAAGTTTTGATTCTTGCTGATAGTATGAATCACAAACACCTTTTTTTGAAAAATGATCTAACAGAATGGAAATTGTGACAGAATAGACCCATCGACCGATTGCTTAGATGAAGTTTTAAGGGCTACTGCCGATAAGGCACGTAAATTCTCATAGAAATTTTCCCTTGAGAATTTCTATATTATTACATGTGTTAGAGACCAGATAATCAATTTAATGGCAATGACAAAAAAGTATTAAAAAAAGCAGATGTCAGTGGAAATTTCTCTATCAAAACAGAAGCATCTAATGTACCATTTATTTATTAAAAATAACGTAACACTTTATGTTATTTTTAAATATATATATATGAGATATATATATATTTAAAAATAACGGACAGCAACCGGACAACAACCCTCCCTCCCCATAATATCAATGGAATGATCGTTAATTATGAAAACATAAAGATCCCATAAAAATATATTGTAACGCTTTCCCTTGCAGCATGTCCCTTATGGTAAATTTTGGTTATATATAGTATATTGGCTATATATTTATATATATGTCCTTAACGGTATACTTGCAATAGAAAATTTGTTTATTTTCTGTGTTAAAAGACGTATAACTCAAAGTCAATTGACCAGAATTAGTATAAAAGTAAATGAAATAAAAAAAAAGAAAATATGTATGAAAAAAGCGAAAAATCAATGGAATGATCGTTAATTATCAAAACAGAAATATCCCACAACAATATAATGTTACAATTTCCCTTACAGCATGTCCCTTATGGTAAACGTTTGTTATATATTGTATATTGATTATATTTGGTATGTATTTATATGAATTTCCTTAATGGTATACTTTGGGTAACTGAAAATGTTTTTTTTGTGTGTGTTAAAGGGCGTAGATATCAAAGCAATTGACCAGACTTAGTAAAAAGAAAGAAAGTATGTATTAAAAAGTGTATAGCAATGGAATTATCGTTGATTATCAAAACATAAACATCCCCCAAAATTATAATGTTACTTTTTCCATTGCAGCATGTCGCTTAGGGTAAATTTTGGTTATATATGGTACATTGCTTTTATTTGGTTTTATATTTATGAATATGTCCTTAATAGTATAATTTGAGCAATGAAAAATTTGTTTGTTTTCTGTGTTAAAAGACGTAAATCTCAAAATCAATTGACAAAAAAAAAAAAAAAAAAAAGTGTAAATTTAAAAATAGCCAATATCAATGAAATGATCGTTAATCGTTAAAGCATAAACTTCCCATAAAATATCATGTTACTCTTTCCTTTGTAGCATACCCCTTATAGTAAATTTTGGTTATATATGGTATATTGGTAATATTTGATTTTATATTTATATATATGTCCTTAATGGTATATACTTTGGATAACGAAAAATTTGTTTGTTTTATGTGTTAAAGGACGTAAATCCCAAAAACCATTGACCAGAATTGGTAAAAATAAATAAAATAATTATAAATAAAATCAAATGTCATTGGAAAGATCGTAATCCTCAAAAAGATAATCGTCCGTTAAACATATGTTTATTAACAATAATATTACACTTTCCTTTTCAGCATGTCTATAATGGTAAATTTTGGGTAACAGGAAATCTTGTTTTCTGTGAGAAAAAGATCTCATAATCATTTGGTAAAATATATTAATAATATCCATCGAATGATTTCTGATTATCAAAACCTAAAGCATAACTCCAGTAAAAAAATATTCGTGGGAAAAATAATTCATCCTCTAATGGTATAAAATTTGAGTAATCTAAATATACCAGGTGGCCAAATTGCTGAGCCAACCTGCCATCTGGTAAGAAGGATAACAAAAAAGAATACAAAAACAGATGTCAGTTGAATCGGCTTTATTTATCAAAAGAAACATCTGGTAATGAACGCAAAAAATTGAACTTCCTTTATGTGATTTTTTTCATCATAATATTATATGAATTTTTTATTTTTTAAATAAATTAAATATTTCAAGTTTAAAAACAGCATTTCTTTTGACAATGCTTTTAATATATGACGTTATACATATTCCAAACGAATTATCATATTTTGATATTCGAATAGATGAATGTGACAGGAAGCACCAACCACCCTCTCATACTTCTCTTCCATCCCTAAATCCAATTTTCCAAAAGAAGGGTTGGCCTATGACGAAAAACATCAATGGAATGATTTCTGATTATCAAAGCCTTCTAGTAAAATAAATATTCGTTGGAAAAAAATAATACATCCTCTAATGATATACAATTTGAGTAATCTAAATGAGCAGGTGGCCAAATTGCTGAGCCAATCTGCTATCTGGTAAAACGGATAACAGAAAAGAATACAAAAACAGATGCCGTAGGAATCGTCTTTAGTTATGAAAACAGACATCTGGTGATGATATGTTCTTTATGTAACTTCTTTTATCACAATATTATATGAATATTTGAATATTTTTTCAAAAGAAATTAAACATAAATTTCAAGTTTAAAAAATGGCATTTCTTTTGATAATGTTTTTAATATACGACTCTAGACGTATTCTAAACGAATTACCATATTCAGATATTCGAACAGAGGAATGTGACAGGATGCACCTACCGCCCTCTCATACTTTTCTTCCATCCCTAAATTCAATTTTTCTACTTCACATGAAATTTTAGATCTATTCAATTTCGAGAACAGATTCAAATGTTTTTTAAGGTTTGATTACCGTAATTCATGTTAGTGTAAGGAAAAATCAGTCGTCATAGGCCCAACCCTTCTTTTGTACGGAACGGGGTTGTACGAATAAGTTCGAGAGCACTCTTACTTTAGAATGAGAAAACTTCTGCATGGTTGCCCTTTGTTTATTCTAAGGATGAAACCGTTTCCGCCAAGAATGTCAAATACGTCTCTCAAAAGTAAATTATGTTTCAAAAACAGATCTCAAACACAGTTGGTTTGTTGGCGTATTGAATATTCTCTGCTCTCAAAAACTGGAGTTCCCCGCTCCTTGCAATTTCAGGTAAATAAATAGTTTCTGTTTTCTCAAAAGCTATAAGCAAGTTGGCTTTCCCCGAGTCTCCTGTGTTTGAAAGGATATTTACATTTCTGCTGAAGCTATTTTATAAAAGCGACTCGATTGGGATGAGAAAAAAAAGAAAGGACTTTTTTACTCTTTTTTTATATGGCGCCATCTTTAAAAAAATTATCTAAACTGGTGGAGGTACTATGTAAGAGAATTATTGTATTTAGATTCAAAACAATGGGGCCTATTTTTCCGAGTGGCTAGCGCTCTGGCCCTCGGTATCACATTTTTCGGGTTCGAGTCTCGGGGGGTATTTGTAGTGGTTCGGAATCCACTTTAAACCATAGGTCCCGGTCTAAAATGGCTGTAGAGCGTTGCGGGGGTATTGCTACTCTGCGTCCGTAGCTTAAACACTCACATCCTGGGTAGTGCTAAGTGAGTAATGACGGTGCAATACCTGCTTAAGGCATCAAAGACAATTGTCTAAGTGATTGCCAGCTGCATTAGAAATAAGATTAAAACAATAAATACTTGCCTCATTACTTTGCGACTCTCTAGTTGTTTTTAACAGGCATTAATCGGCAGTTGCCGAGTTTATTGATTGATTTAACACTCCGGCAACTACTTTGATAATTAAAGGTTGGTTGCGACTGAAGAGATGTTTTATTTATGGGCAGAATAAAAGTTGGTGATTAATAGAACGACGAAAAGAATCAACGTAGGCCCTGCGCGCCTAAGTACTATAATGAGATTGCGAAATTGGCCTAGTCTTTTATGCTCGACCCTTATTATGTTGCACCCACAGTTTACAATATTTCCTCAGTCTTCCAAGGGGGGAAATTTGTTTTCATTGAAAGGTGGTAACATAGCCACTGTGGTCCAGAAGTCAATTGTTTATATGTAATTTAAAAGCGATTAAAATTAAGCTGTTAAATTATTTGGAGGTCGATTGCTCATTTTAATTAAAATTCTGGAGGATTTTTAGTGCTTTGTTAGAGTAAAGTAATTGCTATTTTAAAGGAGGAAAAGCCATGGTGGAATAATGAAACGAGAAGGGTGAATAATCCTTATAATATTTGTATGATATATCATTATTATATGAATGTTTTGAAGATTTTAGTTCATATTTAACCTTCAAGCGCACGTAGTGGGTAAAAAAATGCCGCACTCTCATTTTTTGGTGAAATTGCTTGGAATTTCTCTGCATTAGTTGGCAATACTTCCTGTACCTTCCTGGATGGACACACAGAAAGGTCCGACTCGTGGCTCACGCGCAGTGTTGGTGAGCATTTGGGCTGAGGTTCAATGCACTGGCATTGTTGTAGACACAGTTGCAAAAACGAGGAGGCTAGATGGCGTTCGTGGTGATTAGCATCTTTGGTCAGGCTACCTAGTTGGACTTTGTCGGGTTTTCTCCCATACAATACTCATCTGCTAGGGTATTGCACCTTAAATGTCCTTCCGGAAGCCAATGTCACCCTTCTTCAGCGTTACGGAGCCACATCATACGGGCCTACATACGGGTGCGCCATCAAGACAGAAGCTTCACGTCCTATCCTTTTTCCATGAGAACACACGAGTTCTAGGACTTGGTCTAGATGCTGCTTCTGATCTTTTCACTTGTCTGTCACTTTTCGTCCGTTCATGACTAGACTTCATCCCACGCTGATGATTAGTCGCTACAACACACAGAAGGAAAACCCTCAACATAAGAATAATAACTGTTTCATTCTGAGAATAGATCTCGGGGTCGAAATGACTTAACACTCCGTAAACTAGATTGATAATTAAAGGCTGTTGGATATCGAAGATATATTTTATTTATAGGCAGAATAGAAGTTGGTGATTAATAGAACGACGAAAAGAATCAACGTAGGCCCTGCACACCTAAGTACTTAGAAAAAAATTATGAGCTTGTGATCTCGGCTTCGTCTTTTATGTTAGGCCTTATTAAGTTGCATCCAGAGTTTACAATATTTCCTCATTTTTTTTTTAATTGAAAGGTGGTAGATAGTCACTATGGTCCAGAAGTCAGGTGTTTACATGTAATTTAAAAGCGATTAAATTTTTCTGTTAAAATTATTTGGAGGCGGACTTAAACCGATCGCACCTTTAAATTAAAATTCTGGTGGATTTTTAGTTCTTTCTTGGAGTAAAGTAATTGCTATTTTAAAGGAGGGAAAAGCCATGATGGAATATTCAAATGAGAATAGTGGAAAAATTATTATATTATTTTTATGATGTATCATTACTATGCGAATTTTTTTGAAGATTATAATTTAATTTATATTTATTATTGAAATGAGAATAGCGGAAAAATTATTATATTATTTTTAGGATATACCATTACTAAGCCAATTTTTTGAAGATTTTAATTTATATTTAACCCCCAAGTATACACAGCGGGGTAAAGAAGGCTCCACTCTTATACTTTCGGTGAAATTTCTTGGAATTTATCTGTATTAGTTGACTGTACTTCCTGTACCTTCCTGGATGGTTGCACAGTAGGGCTCGACTCGTGGCTCAACGTGCGTTATTGGTAAGCAGTAGTGCTGAGGTTCAATTAGCTGGCTCCATTATTGCAGACACAGTTTCAAAAACGAAAAAGCTCTATGGTGTTTGTGGTGTTCAGCATTGTTGGTCAGGCTACCTAGTTGGACTTTTCCGGTTTTTCTCCCATACGATACGCAATTGGTAGGGTATTGCACCATAAAAGTCCTCCCAGAAGCCAATGCCATCCTTCTCCAGCTTCGCGGAACCAAATCAGACTTCTACCTATGGGTGCTTCATCACATTAGAAGCTGACTACCTTTTCCATTTTTCCATGATGCTACACCAGTTTTAGGACTTTGTCAAAACGTTGCTGTCTGCCAAGTAGGAAAAAAAAAAAAAAAAAGAATTGTATCAAATGAATTGTTAGATATTTGTGTACACACACAAGTGTTGGGATTAGTAGATTTCCTAATATTATCATTTCTGAAATACCCGGAAGCCACTGCACTTCTTCAGCAACTAGGAAAGTCTGACTTCTAGCTAAGAGTGATCCATCACAACAGAAGCTGCCCTCCCTGAAAAATTTAATTTCCCAAAGGTCTAAATGCATACAAAAATGAACAGAATTTCAGATGTAGTAATTTGTTATCGGCAAATTTTTTAGAAAAATTTAAAATTTATATTTTTTGTAAATATTCAAGTTTAATTGAAAAATGTATGCAGAAATTGGAAACATAGTCAACTTTCGTTACTTTTACACAAAAATAATAATTACTATTTTATGATTTTTTTTCTTGACATGTCCAAACGGTTTCGTGGGTTTGGCTAGTTGTCTACCAAGTGGGATAAGAAACAACAACGTTTTAACATAGTGACAATGACAGCAAAAGAAATTGAGATATTTTGTTGCGAGTGATAGTTTTCATTGCGAATCAGGCAAACATTCATGCATATTTTGCTTGCAAGTGATAAGCTTATATTAAAAGAAATGGCATTACATCAAATCATTATACAGATCATGAATAATTATATAATTAAAGTTACAATGATTGCATTTTAAAAATCGCAATACATTATATTTTAAAAAAGATCAACGCGTAAATACTGTACATTTTGGATATTGATCGATTACAATGCAAATGGAATCTAGGGTTCTTTACTAAGAATGGAGACAAAACATTATCTTCTTCATTCTGGCGCAAAGTTATTCCGCAGAAAGACTACACGACCTGATAAATATTCATCAGCTCTCATTTAATATTCTCCAAACCTCAAAACTCACGTTCAAGTTCGATAACAGAAATTCAGTAACAACGAATACAAAAGCGGAACATGGCCGTATGAAATAGATTTTCCTCTTCAAATTTGCTGCAACATCTGGCGACTTTCCTGGCGATGAAATCTCAGAAATGGTAATTTTGGTTCTCGTATGGTTCTCATTAGAAAAATTGCAAATTGAAACAAAGATTTTCCCTCCGCTGTGGATCTGTGGCTTTAGAATAAAAGTAAAATTATTACAGTTATTATTGTTATGGATTGCGGATTATTTTTGGGAAAAATATAGCTAATCGTTTCCGAATGTTGTTTCTGTGATTGTTATTTGGTAAGGGATTATATTTATTTTAGGTTTAGGGATTTCATAACTCTTATAACTTAATGAAAGTTATCATTTTTAAAATTTTCTGCTAAAATAACATTTCGTGAAAGATATTGCGATAATAATTCGTAAAATTTAATTTCCCAAAGGTCTAAATGCATACAAAAATGAACAGAATTTCAGATGTAGTAATTTGTTATCGGCAAATTTTTTAGAAAATTTTAAAATTTATATTTTTTGTAAATATTCAAGTTTAATTGAAAAATGTATGCAGAAATTGGAAAAATAGTTAACTTTCGTTACTTTTACACAAAAATAATAATTACTATTTTATGATTTTTTTTCTTATTATTCACTCAGCAGCATTATAGAAATAATGTAATTCCCTCTTATTTATTTACACTGCAGCCTGTTCCAAACCAAGGCCATCTCAACAAGCTTCTTCCAACATATCAAATCAGATTGTACAGTCCGCCAACGATTGATTTTGAATGTCTTGAGATCTACCTCTACGCAGGCTATCCATCTTGTGCGAGGTCTACTTCTTTTACTGGTACCCTCTACATTTTCAAAATTTACCTTTTAACACGGCTCATACTGTCGTATCTGAATGCCCAAGCCCTCTGATTCGAAAAAAATTGACGATTCTGGTAATATTAGGTCGCTTGCATATTCTATCGATTTCATGGTTAAACAAAATTCCCCATCTATCATTCTCTCTAATTCGGCCAAAGATTTTTCGAAGTATTTTTCTTTCAAAAATTAAAAGTTTGTCGCCATCTGCTTTTGTTTATGCCCAGCTTTAGCTGCCATACAGTCTGATGCAAGTTGTATAAGGATTAATTTTTGTCATGAGATTTGACAATTTGGATTTTAATAAATTCTTTAAATAATGGTAACATCTCTTAGCCTCAGATAGTCTATTATCAACTTTAAGTTTAATATTATTATCATAGGAAATGATAGTGCCAAGATACGTAAATTGTTCTACACTCTCGAACGTATAAGATTTTACCTGCAGTGGGAGGGAAACATATGCTCTACTTGTTACGACCATAAATTTTGTTTTCAACTTTTTAATATTAAATCCAATGTTTCTGGCTGCAGGCTCAAGTGAAATAAAAGTCTCCACAACAGCCTGTCTACTTCTACTACTAATATGGATGCCATCAGTAACTGTATAGATCTCTAAAAAATGATGTTACAATCCCGGCATCTCTAACAGCCTTTTCAAGGACGAAATTTAAAAAAAGAACAATCAGGCAAGGATATCACCATGTGTCAGCCCTCTTTCTGTAGAAAATACCCTCTTTCTGATCACCCGGACAAGACTTTTAACTCTGCAGGTTACTCTTCTCAATGTCATTCTAGAGAGGTTAACCAATTTCACAGGAACTCCAAATTGCAGCAGTGCTTCAAACAGCTTTTCACTGAAAATGATATCAAATATTATTGTAGTAATAAAATTATTAAGTGCTCCATCCCTATATAATGTGGCTACATTCCATGTACCAATACGCATGTCCATGTCCAATTTTCATGTTGTCTGGGAGATATCCTTCCGTAATATAGTTTAGTAATGATTAAAATTGATTTTTTTTTTCATGTAGGAAAATAATTTAGCGTCTCTAATTCGCAAAATATATTTTAATAGATCTTTTTTAAGGTATTATGTAAAGGGAATAATAATAAATTTAAATAAATAAATTTCCAAAAAAGCATTTCCCAGATGGGGAAAATTTACCATTATTACGAGATTAAAAGCTTTTTGTTTGTGAAATAATATATAATTATCAAAAACATAATAAATGTTTTCTTTAAGTCACACGAAAATGTTTTTTGAAATTCAAATATTTTTTAAGAATAGAAAGATTACTGATCCAAATTAAGGCATCTAATAATATGGTTGATTTGAGAAATTTGCTCAAATATTTAAAAAAAAAAAAAAAAAAAACTCTGAAAGTAAATTATGAATATTAACTGATTGTAAAGTTCTCGCATTAAAAAACGTGCTCCCAATACAAATAAAAGACGTGTTCATCAACAAAAAGTAAAGATTAAATATTAATAGGGTCTTTTTTGTGTTAAGAAACAAATGGATTTGAATCAATATTCACCAAACAAAAATTAATCATTCTTTTCTGATGTTAAGGATTAATTTTTATGCAAGGCTCTTCCATTTAATTTATTTGTAAAAAAAAGTACTATAGTTGCTTTTCCCGATAAAATATTAATTAAAATACTCTAAGAGAGTTTATTTGGAATTCAAGAAACCATTATAAATGTTATTGGATCAGAAAAAGTCGTTAAATTAAAGCCACGATTTATTAAAAATGAATTTTTTTGTCATTTTTATAAAACACGTAATAAATCTTACACCATAATGAAATTTAGAATGATTTAATCCGATGTATTGAAATTTTCAAAGCTTTTAAACAAGAAGAAGAAAAAAAAAGAATTAAGGCATATTTTCGATAACAGTCAATCTGTTTATAGGCAGTTTTTTTTTCAGTATATAAAAAAAATAGTTCTTGGAAATACTGTGTTCTTTAACCCAAGAAGTTTTGATTCTTGTTGATAGTGTGAACCACAAACATCTTTGTGTAAAATGATATAATACAATGGACAGAATAGACCCATTGACCGATTGCTGAGATGAAGTTTTAAGGGCTTTCGCTGATAAGGCACGTAAATTCTTATAGAAGTTTTCCCCGTGGGAGTTGTTAGTTCTATGTTATTGTATAATAACAAGAAATAACTATTAAATAACTTCTAACACATATAACTCGTATAGGTGTTAGAGGCCAGATAGTCAATTTAATGACATTGACAAAGAAAAGCGTTAAAAAAAAGCAGATGTCAGTCATTTATTTATTAAAAATAATATTACCTTTACCTTACCTTTTTGCAACATATCACTAAAGGGGAACTTTGATAAATAGAAAATCTGTTAGTTGCCTGCGTTAAAGGACAAGTCAATTACCAGAATTAGTAAAAAATTCACAATATATATAGGGAATGTGAATGTAATGATCGTATGATTATCAAAACATAATCATCCAATAAAAATATAATAGTACTCTTTCCTTCAGCATGCCCCTTATGTTAAATTTTGATTATATATGGCATATTGGTTATATTTGATTTTACATTTATATATATATCCTTAATGGTATATTAAGGACACATATATAAATGTCTTTATATATTCTTAACAGTATACTTTGGGTAACGGAAGATTTGTTTTCTGTGTGGCCGTGGATTCCAAAGTCAATTATCCAGAATTGCTAAAAATAAATAAATAAAATAAATAAAAAAAGCAAATGTCGTTGGAGAGATCGTTATCTCCCAAAAGATAATCATCCGATAAATACACATTTATTAAAAATAATATTAAACTTTCATTTTCAGCATGTCTATAATGATAACTTTTGGGTATCAAGAAATCTTGTTTTCTGAACAAAAGATCTCATAGTCATTTGGTTACAAAAAAATCAGTAAAAATATCGATGGCAGATTTCTGATGATCCAAACCTAAAGCACCCTAGTTAAAAAAAAAATATTCGTTAGAAAGAAACAATACATCCTCTAATGACATACAATTTGAGTAATCTAAATGTGCCAGGTGGCCAAAATATTGAGCCAATCTGCCATCTGGTAAAAAGGATAACAAAGAACAATACAAAAACAGATGTCAGTGGGATCGTCTTTAGTTATCAAAATAGACATCTGGTGATGTAATTTCTTTTATCACAATGTAATATGAATTACATTATAATAAAAGAAATTACATAAGAAGTATTTATTTTTTAACGAATTAAATTTAAATTTCAAGTTTAAAAAATGGCATTTCTTTTGATAACATATTTAATGTATGAACGAATTACTATATTTTAATATTCGAACAGAGGTATATGACAGGGTGCACCAACCGCCCTCTCATACTTTTCGTCCATCCCTAAATTCAATTTTTCTACTTCACAAATTTTAGGTCTATTCAATTCAAATGATTTTTAAGGTTTGATTTACCGTAATTCATGTTAGTGTTAGTCAGTCATCATAGGCTATCTACAAAAGAAGGGTTGGCTTATGAAGTAAAACATCAATGGGATGATTTCTAATTATCAAAGCCTAGATAATCTAATAAAAAAAGTATTCGTTGGAAAAAAATAATATATCCTTTAATGATATATAATTTTAATAATCTAAATGTACCAGGTGGTACTAAATGTATCTATCTGCCATCTGGTAAAAAGGATACCAAAAAAGAATGCAAAAACAGATGTCAGTGGAATCGTCTTTAGTTATCAAAACAAACATCTGGTAATGATAGGTCCTTTATGTAACAAAATAGACTTCTAGTAATGAACAAAAAAATTGAACTTTTCTTTATCATAATGTTATATGATTATTTGATTATTATTTAAAAATAAATTAAACATAAATTTCAAGTTTAAAAATAGCATTCCTTTTTATAACGTTTTTCATGTATAACATGCGAAGAACGAATTACCATATTCTGATATTCAAACAGAGGAATGTGACAGGATGCACCAACCGCCCTCTCATACTTTTCTTCCATCCCTAAATTCAATTTTTCTACTTCACATGCAATTTTAAGGTATATTCAATTAAAATATTTTTTATGGTTTGATTACCGTAATTCGTGTTAGTTGTAGTCAGTCGTCATAGGCCTAACACTTCTTTTGCAGGGCAGGGCGTGGGGGGTGCACGAATAAGTTCGAGTGCACTCGTACTCAGGAATGAGAAAACTTCTGCATGATTCCCCTTTGTTTATTCCAAGGATGAAACCGTTCCGCCGAGAATGTCAAATACGTCTCTCAAAAGTAAATTATGTTTCAGAAACAGATCACAAACACAGTTGGTTTGTTGACGTATTGAATATTCTCCGTTCTCAAAAACTGGAGTTCCCCGCTCCGTGCAATTTCAGATAAATAAATAGTTTCTGTTTTCCCAAAAGCTATAAGCAAGTTGGCTTTCCCCGAGTCGCCTGTGTTTGAAAGGATATTTACATTCCTGCTGAAGCTATTTTATAAAAGCGACTCGATTGGGATCAGAAAAAAGAAAAAAAAGAAAGGGACTTTTTTTACTCTTTTTTTATATGGCGCCATCTTTTGAAAAAATTTATCTAAACTGTTGGAAGTAATATATAAGAGAATTATTGTATTGAGATTCAAAACAATGGGACATATTCGCCTAGTGGCTAGCGCTGTGGTGCTCGGTATCACAAGTTTCGGGTTCGAGACCCAGCGGTGCCATGGATGTTTGTAGGGGTTCGGAATCCATTTGAAAACGTAAGCCCCTGTTTAACAAGATCATATAACCTAGCGAGAGTGTTGTTACTCCGCTTCCGCAGCTTATCTTTAAGCAGCACGCATCTCCAGCGTAGTGCTAAGTGGGTAACGTTGGTGCAGTGCCTGCTTTAAGGCATCCAAGACAATTGTCTAAGTGTTTGCCAGCTGCATTAGAAAGAAGATTCAAAACAATATTATTATTAAATATTTGTGCGGTTTGATTTGTTGCTCTACGGTCATTTTGTGCATACTTTGGGCAAATTAGACCAGGACCTATAGATTAATGTGGATTCCGAACCACTCCCAAACATTCGTTCCACGGCAGGATTCGAATCTGAAGCATGTGTATCCAAAGGACAGAGAGTCAGCCAATTGGCCATGAGGCCGCAATATTTGTGAGCAGAATATCTTAATTTATTTTCTATAACCTCATAATCATTAGCGAATCAGCAGCAGGGTGGCCTTGGTCGTCTACCTACTGGCAGATTTCAAAACAGGAGAGGAATTTTTTTTTTTTTATGGGATAGGGTTATCAGCCCAACGCTCTACAGTTATATGAAACCGGTTGCTACGCCAGTCGACCATCTTTGGTAAAAAAGATAACCAAAAAGAACACAAAAAAGATGTCAGTGGAATCGTCTTTACTTATCAAAATAGACATCTGGTAATGATAGGTTCTTCATGTAAGTTCGTTTATCACAATGTAATATGAATATTTAATTATTTTTAAATAAAAAATTAAATTGAAATTTCAAGTTTAAAAATAGCATTTCTTTAACAATGTTTTTAATGTATGTCGCAGAAGAATGTGACAGGATGCACCAACCACCCTCTTATAGATTTCTTCCATCCCTAAATTCAATTTATGTACTTCATATGAAATTTTAGGTCTATTCAATTCAAATGTTTCTTAAGGTTTGATTACCGTAATTCGTGTTAGTGTAAGGAAAAAATCAGTCGTTATAGGCCCAACCCTTCTTTTGTAGGGCATGTACGAATAAGTTCGAGTGCACTCGTACTTCGGAATGAGAAAACTTCTTTCTGATTCCCCTTTGTTTATCCTAAGGATGAAACCGTTTCCGCCAAGAATGTCAAATGCGTCTCTCAAAAGTAAATTATGTTTCAAAAACAGATCTCAAACACAGTTGGTTTGTTGACGTATTGAATATTCTCCGTTCTCAAAAACTGGAGTTCCAAGCTCCGTGCAATTTCAGATATATAAATAGTTTCTGTTTTCCCAAAAGCTATACGCAATTTAGCTTTCCCCGAGTTGCCTGTGTTTGAAAGGATATTTACATTTCTGCGGAAGCTATTTTATAAAAGCGATTCGATTGGGATGAGAAAAAAAAATTATTCTTTCTTTACTCTTGTTTTACGTGGCGCCATGTTGAAAAAAATTATCTAGGCTGTTGGAGGTAATATGTGAGAGAATTATTATATTTAGATTCAAAACAATGAATAAGAGAAAAATATTATTAAATATATTAATTTATTTTTTATATCGTCATTATCGGCGCAACAGCCCACTGATGGACCAAGGCTGTCTGCCTGTCCTCGTTTCTTGAAACAGTGTCTGCAACAAACTCGTCACAGGATAAAACCTCTGCCCTAATGCTTACTAACGGCGCGCTTTACCACTGAGCCACGAGTCGCAATTTGAAAACTTTTGATTTACACTATTGAAAAAATTGATGAAGTTAACAGGAAGTTTAATATTTAATATATTATTATAATAGCTACTTTAAGTAGTGGATTGTTATTTACAGAAAAATAATTTAATATTCAAATAACTTCTTTTTATTTGAAATTTAAAAGCATAATTTAAATAATTTTAACTGAGTTAAATGAAATAATTTTAAATATTTAATAAAATAATTTCATTTGTATTATTGAGAATTTTTATAATCGAGTCTTTCAAATACTTTTATATAATTAAAAATTTTTCTTTATTAATTTCATTGTCCAAAATAAAAGGTAATGCAAAAAAAAACTATAGTTTAGAATTATAAATTGCAAAATATTAAAAAAGATAATTAAATAACTGTTTTTACTAAAAATAATTAAATTTTTTACTTACATTTTTATGAGAATTTCAATAGTACGTCGAAATATTGGAATTCATAGAAATTAGTTTGCTAGAATTTTATACATTCTGATGTTAAAATAAAAAAAAAGTAATTGAACATTAAATTAAAAAGTAAACTAACATAAATACATTCATGTGCTATTTAAAAGATGGCTGGAGGTCAAACGTCTAATAAATTCCTGTCTGATAATTTTGATTAAAAGTTAACCATATGTCGTCTAGACATATAATTTAAAGATGATTCATGCGAGTTTCCTGGAATAAAAAAATTATGTTGCAACAAAGAAAAAAACAGTTACTAAAACAAAATATTAATTTCGAAAATTTCTCAAAAAATCAATATAGGAAATTGCAAAGACTTTTGGTAAGTCTTATTGAAGAAAATGCTCTCAAAATATTAAAATTTAATAATTTATTAATGTTTACAGGAAAAATATTCATTAATATTTATCTAAATTAAAATGTTTATTAGATTGAATACTAGTATTGAAATCAAGTATATAATAACCAATTTAAAAATAGTTGAGTATTTAAAACAGTAAAATTTTTGTATATTCCCCCACATGACTTTTTTAACTAATTACACAAAAAAATGTTTTAAAACATAGGATTAAAACACAGGGTTTTTTAAATTAATCACTTATTTGTAAAAAAAAAAAAAAAAAAAAAAAAAAAATTTATCTGTTTTCAAAAATATTTTGTTAAGTTAAACTCGTATGTGATAATTTTTAATACATTTTCTGTTGTTTTAAAAATATTGTTAGAATAGAAAGAATACGAAAGAATACGAAAACCGTACTAATTATTTCTTCTTTAGTTAAATAAAACTGTAGTTTTAACCTATTTAACAACGCATTACATTGTTACAAGAAGGCCTTATATTGTTAAAATATTAAAAAGGTATAACACTTAAATTCAAAGAAAATAAACGGAGTTGTACTAATTCATTTGGAGAGTACTAAAATATTTCGAAGAAATTCTCGTCAGTAATTTGTAATTAAATTTGTAAATCTGGTAGCAATCGTTACCAGATGACACTAATAATTATTTGTTAAGGAATTTCGAATGAAAATAATATCCCTTCTCTTTTTATACCTTACTTTATATTGAAATATTACCTCTGAATTAATAATTATTATTATTTTGAAGATTGGTTTTATTATCGCTGGCGTCTATTGTTTTTATTTTTATCGGTATTAATGTTTTGAACTCGCGATTGTAATTGTTTTAATATGGTTTTTACATTAGAAATCTGAATTCCTTACAAAAATTTGCAGATGGAGCTTATTATTGGTGCTTAATTTGCACCAATAATAAGCACTGTTGGTGATGTTTACCGACTATTTTCTTTAATATAAAAGAATTTAAAATGTTCTGAATCAAGATATCTGCGGCGTATATGTTCTAGTGTCTGGTAAAATACACAAACCAGTTAAAATCAATTTTTTTCAATATAAAAAATATATATTCATTGTTAAAAAAATCCTATTCCTAGTAAATTAATATCGATTCATTGAAAAATATCTAAAAATATGTGAGAATGAAATCTAATTAGAATGTATTAAACAAATTGTACAATAATTCTGCTCTCCAAAAATCAGAAAATCAAATTATTTCTTAAAATATTATGTTAACATGTTGATATTTTTTTTTAAATATCATGTCACATAAACATGAAACTGGCCAGTTTTGAGAATAACGCAATTAAAGTTACTATAAAAGTATTATTTTTTTTTGTATAACAATCGTACTGAAATTTTAAACATTCATAAATAAAAGAATGAAACCATTTAAAGAAATGAAACCATTTGCGAATAAATAATTTTCTTCAGATGTGCAAAAATTGACTTTTTCAATGTAGGTGGTTATTTTAAAATTATTTAAAATCTCCCAAGATGCCTCAAATAATTTTTTAAATAGTTAAAAATATTTAAGACACATAAAATAAAGTGTTAAATCACGTAAAGATTATTGTGTTTTTCATGAATATGCAAGGAGTGTGCAAAATCGATGTGAAAATGCAGCAATGAATGATTTATACGTAGAGAGTCCGAATTTATGCGTCCTTATAAATTCTAGAATGGATTTTTTTCAAGAATGGAATGGAATGAAATACTGACTTCAACCGATTCATTGATTAAACTGTCTACTCATAAATTTTAAGAATTAAATGTTTTAATTTTCTAAAAGTAGTCAGAGATATGTATAAATGTTATAATAAATATGACACATAAGGAAGTTTAATTTTTTATGAACCTTTAGTCGATAACCCGATTTTGTGGCAAAGTGGCATGATGGTAGTAAACAAAAAAGTTGAACGCTAAAAAATTGCAAATACGTTTTGAAAAGGAGTTCATCAAGTGAATCTATATATATTATAGTTTGATTTTGTGTTCGCCTATGCACGACTCAATTTACATCTAAATTTCGTCAAAATTAGCAGATATAGTTCAAATATAAAATCTTGAACAACGGAAAAACAAATTTCTAAATCACATCAATAATTGCTAAGAAACTATCCAATTTGGGATAAATTAGGTTTCACCCCAGTTTGGCGACTTTTCGTATTTGGCGAATTTTTCATGGTTGACGTTATTTGTATTATTCATTCAATTCTTTCTATTAGCTCACACTTTCCCTTTATATATCTTTTTCAAATTTTCAATCGTTCATAAAATACTTTTCATTCATCCACTCAAGTTCAAATACATTTTTGTTTGAACTTGTAGTGGATGACACTGGATGTTAATACAGGTTTTTTCAAATATTAATTCAGTAATTTAATTAAGTTAATCAATTTTAGTTAATTTTAGATTTAAGTTGCATATATCTACCAATAGATGGTGGCAGATAAACTTAAATAGATGGATGAAAATTATTTATAAAGGACTTTTTGCAATATAGTGAAAAAAAAGTAGGAATTGACTTTAAAAATTTTTTTTGTGTATTATTTGTTTTTAGGTTGACGTAGCTGTTTTATTTATTGTCTGAGTTTTCGACTCCTCCTTCTTACCTGAATAATCCAATTCGAATTTTTGAAATCAGTTAACCACAGGGGTACACCCTGTCCCAAATGTGAATATGTGGGTAAGAGTTCGTTGAATTTTTCCCCCCTGGTTTTTATTGTTAAATTTGCAATGCATGTAGATCTGTAGAAAATGCGGGCATATCATAAAAAAGGAATTAATCTAATACGTCGAGACAGAGACGACGCTGCTTTGAACAGACGTGACTCTAACAAAAGAGCAAAATAACTTTTATTTTCTGAAGCCGTCCAATGCTGGTTATATATGTTTAATATTGCTATAAAACAGGAACGCATAGACAGAGGTCTGCTGTTGATTTTAAAACATCGCGAATTCTTTTTTAATATATAATCTCTTTAAACAAAAAAATTTAAAATGAAGAAATATCGACGGTAACTTTAAAATAAGACCTATGATCATGGCTTAATAAAAATAATACACGCATGTTTATTTTATTCTAAACTAGTAGATAAGTAGACAAGCATTGTTTGTGAGTGATACATTAGTGTAGATTCATTGTTTATTTCTGTATCACCGTTTACTAAATTGTTGTTACACGAACACAATTATCTCAACTGTGCTGGCTACCCAAACATTATCCATAGACAGATGTTTATTTCGAGAATTCATTACGTATATGGCAGGACTGCCAAAATTGCTCAATTTTAAAACTGCATTCCACAAAGTAGCCATGATTTTGTCAGATAGTGCACTAAAAGGTGTAAGCTTATTTGAATCAACACATAATTGTTAAGCAACATTTACTAGCAATGATATTAAAAATAGATATACAGAAATCATTTAAATAATGGCATTTGCACTTTGATATTACCAACATCGAATTAAATAGTTAAAAAGTGATGCAAAAAGTTATATTAAATAACTTTGGTATTAGCAATATCGACTTGCATTTGCACTTTGATATTAGCAATATCGACTTGCATTTGCACTTTGATATTAGCAATATCGACTTGCAATTGCACTTTGATAATAGCGTGTCTGTATTTCATCTGTTAGTCAGATTGATTGGTTATTAAAAAAACAAACCATTAAAAGTGTATTCGTTAACAAATTGCAGAGAGAAACGGAAGGAATTCGTAAACAGAAATGTCAAGTTAGCGATTAATATAGAAAAGCAATCTGGTTGTTATGATAACATTTGGAAACTCAAGGTTAATATAAATAAGTGCAATAAATGAATATATTAATTTTAGGTTGGAAAATCACGAAGATAAAAACAGGTGTTATTACGATAAATATAAATAAAGATAACTTTATTCAATATTGAGACATGGCATTCTCATATGAGGTATGAAATAAAACATTTATGATTGAAGGTGACCGATTAATTGACATGTTTTCATATTCAACAACAAAATGCACATGCGAAAGAGAAAGGGCGTTGGATTTTAGGGTGAACGTTCTTTTATAGATTATTCTGAAATATCCAAGAAAGCAATAAATGTTCTTTTTAAAATGATGCAACTCCACTATGCATTTTAATACTGATGTGACATTGACTGAAGACTGCTGTGGCTTTTAAGGCTTCTTCCCATATTATAAGCAAATCCAGTGATATTATTTCTGAAAGTCTTTCCGGATGGCAACACTTCATCTATCCAATGAGATTCTTCTCTCACATAGAAGGGATGTTTCCTTTTTAAAATTTTCCAAGAAGGGCCAAATGCTGATAAAGTTAAAAATTGGTAACATTTTTAACATTACCTATGTTCATTGCTGAATAATTCTGAGAAAAATTACGAATTTTTCATTCATTTGTTCATGATTTGACTTGACTAAGTGCTTTAAGATTTATGCTTTCTGATGTTGCTTTATCTCAATTTGTCCCAATGCTGTTAAAATTTTGTTCAGAATGAAAGAAATTTTTTATTTAATTTTTATCCTCTTAAGCTGTACATCTGTGTATTAGAAATGATTTGGGAGATATAACACTAAAAATTCGCTCAGAATATAATCTGTAAAAAATGAATTAAAGAGAAAAATATGGAAAAAGTACATAATTAAATATTGTTTTTTTCCAAAGTAGGTAATTAAAATATTTAATTAATAATGATATCTTTAAAAAGGATGCTCCAGAAATCTACAAAAAAGCGATTAACTTCTCTACAATCAGTAAAAAATATATAATAGTGTTCATTTGTAATTGAGATGCTGAAATCAGTCTCAAATTTTAATCGACAGGTTTCATTAATTTCCTGTTGTTAAAAATAACTTTCACCTATTCCGTCTCATTTAAAATTTATTAATCATTGACTGAAAGGTAAAATTGCTTTAAATAACTTTTTGTGAACTAAAATAATGTGGAATATGGTTCTTTAAAGAAAGACAATTTTCTGATTGCAAAACTCATTAAAGAAGAATATTTTTTTCAACGAATTTTGGAAGGCGCTTTACATAAAATAGTTGCAGATAAAGGCGTGCATCCCATTATAATCGACGCCAAAGTGAAAAGGAAACCTTTTGAGACAGAAACGAAGTATTGATAGAAGCTTGGATATTTCAAAAGGAAATTGATATCTGCACTCAATAGGAGTCATTCAAAAGATATTGCCTTTTTTCTAAGATGATGGATTTGAAACACACTTCTTTTTAGATTCCCCCAACTTTGAAAAAATAAATTTTTTTTTTACATTTTTTTTACTGTAAATTTTTACTTTTCTTTGAAAATATTACTAAAGTGACGTGCGATAGGTATGAAAGATATCACTTTGAGATATTTTTTTTTTTTTTGTTCTCAATTTCTTAGAAAAAAAGATGAGAAATTTAAGACGATGCAAAAAAAAAAAATGAATAAAAATGAAGAGACTATTATTATATTTATTGTCGTAGGAGTTTTTTTTCCAATGTGAGGATCTGTTTAGAAAGCATCTAGCAATTTGTTGATAACTTTGCTAAGTGGATGACACAACAGGGAGAAATTCAAGAATATCATCCCAGTGTGAATGACTAGGTTATTGCTAAAACATGTCCAATTTTGTATTTCTTATGTAGTACTTAAGTTGCATTTAACTTCTCTAAGGTCGTTAATAATAGAATACATTTTAAAGAAATAATTTTAAGACATGTAGTGACTGCCATGTATTAATCCTGTATAGGAAGAATTCAGAGCGAAATATTAAATTTGTTGTTGACAGCCAATGTAATGGATAGATGCATTGACAATATTTTATCAATTTCTTAGAAAAGAAGATGAGAAATTTAAAACGATGCAACAAAAAAAAAATGAATAAAAATGAAGAGACTATTATTATATTTATTGTCGTAGGAGACTATTATTATATTTTTGTCGTTTTTTTTTTTTTTTGCAAACATGAGAATGTGTTGTAAGCACCTAGCAATTTGTTGATAACTTTGATAAAGTGGATGACACAACACGGAAAATTCAAGAAAATTAACTTAGAGAGAAGGACTAAGTTATTGCAAAAATATGTCTAATTTTGATATAATACTTGAATATCTTTTCATCGCTGTATTTATTTTTTCTATAGTACTTATTAGTATCAGAATGCATGTTAATGAAATGTTTTGAAATTCTGTATTGATTGTCATGTATTATTCTTATATAGGAAGGATCTATTCTTAGGAGGATAATATTATGTTTACTTGTTGACAGCCAACATGGATAGATGTAGTGATGAGAGATGATTTCTCAACTTCGATAGATGTAGCGATGAGCAATTTAAAACAAATCTACAATCAGTAAAAAATATATAATATTTGTCATTTGTAATTGAGATGCAGAAATCAGTCTCAAATTTTAATCGACAGGTTTCATTAATTTCCTGTTGTTAAAAATAACTTTCACCTATTCCGTCTCATTTAAAATTTATTAATCATTGACTGAAAGGTAAAATTGCTTTAAATAACTTTTTGTGAACTAAAATAATGTGGAATATGGTTCTTTAAAGAAAGACAATTTTCTGATTGCGAAACTCATTAAAGAAGAATATTTTTTTCAACGAATTTTGGAAGGCGCTTTACATAAAATAGTTGCAGATAAAGGCGTGCATCCCATTATAATCGACGCCAAAGTGAAAAGGAAACCTTTTGAGACAGAAACGAAGTATTGATAGAAGCTTGGATATTTCAAAAGGAAATTGATATCTGCACTCAATAGGAGTCATTCAAAAGATATTGCCTTTTTTCTAAGATGATGGATTTGAAACACACTTCTTTTTAGAGTCTCTTTCTCTTTCCAACTTTGAAAAAATAAATTTATTTTTTTACATCTTTTTTACTGTAAATTTTTACTTTTCTTTGAAAGTATTACTAAAGTGACGTGCGATGGGTATGAAAGATATCACTTTGAGATGTTTTTTTTATTTTTTTGTTCTCAATTTCTTAGAAAAAAAGATGAGAAATTTAAAACGATGCAACAAAAAAAAAAAAAAATGAATAAAAATGACGAGACTATTATTATATTTATTGTCGTAGGAGTTTTTTTTCCAATGTGAGGATCTGTTTAGAAAGCATCTAGCAATTTGTTGATAACTTTGCTAAGTGGATGACACAACAGGGAGAAATTCAAGAATATCAGCCCAGTGTGAATGACTAGGTTATTGCTAAAACATGTCTAATTTTGTGTTTCTTATATAGTACTTAAGTTGTATTTAACTTCTCTAAGGTCGTTAATAATAGAATACATTTTAAAGAAATAATTTTAAGACCTGTAGTGATTGCCATGTATTAATCCTGTATAGGAAGAATTCAGAGCGAAATATTAGATTTGGTTGTTGACAGCCAATGTAATTGATAGATGTATTGACAATATTTTATCAATTTCTTAGAAAAGAAGATGAGAAATTTAAAACGATGAAACAAAAAAAAAAAAAATGAATAAAAATGAAAGAATATTATTATATTTATTGTCGTAGGAGTTTTTTTTTTTTTTTTGCAAACATGAGAATGTGTTGTAAGCACCTAGCAATTTGTTGATAACTTTGCTAAAGTGGATGACACAACACGGAAAATTCAAGAAAATTAACTTAGAGAGAAGGACTAAGTTATTGCAAAAATATGTCTAATTTTGATATAATACTTGAATATCTTTTCATCGCTGTATTTATTTTTTCTATAGTACTTATTAGTATCAGAATGCATGTTAATGAAATGTTTTGAAATTCTGTATTGATTGTCATGTATTATTCTTATATAGGAAGGATCTATTCTTAGGAGGGTAATATTATGTTTGCTTGTTGACAGCCAACGTAATGGATAGATGTAGTGATGAGAGATGATTTTCTCAACTTCGATAGATGTAGCGATGAGTAATTTAAAACAATGCAACAAAAAATGAATAAAAATGGCTAGGCTATTATTATATTTATTTTCGTAGGAATTTTTTTTCCAATGTGAGAATGTGTTTAGTAAGCATCTGGCAATTTGTTGATAACTTTGCTAAGTGGATGACATAACAGAGAAAATTCAAGAAAAGCTACTAGCGAGTATGATTAAATTAAAGCTAAAAGTCTAATTTTTACTTTGTAATATAGAATTGAAATTGAATATTATTGCAGTAATTCATCTCTTACGGTAATTATTATTTTTATACATTTTAAAGAATTTTTTGAGAGTCTGCAGTGACTGTCATATATTAATCCTATATAGAAAAAATTTATTCTTAAAAGAACAATATTACAGCCAACGTTTGTCCAACGTTGTTGACAGCCAACGTAATGGATAGATCAATTAAAGTGAGATGATTTTCTCAACTTCTTTGAAAAGATTAGAAATAGAAAACGATGCACCAAAAAAAAAAAAAAATGAATAAAAATGACTAGGCTATCTTTATATTTATTGTTGTACAGTTTTTTCCAAAGTGAGGATTTGTTTAGTAAGCATCTAGCAATTTGTTCAAAACTTTGTTAAGTGGATACAACAGGGAAAATTCAAGAAAAAAAGCAACAAAGACAAGAAGGACAAAGTTCTTGCTAAAAGTCTAATTTTTGAGATATAGCTTTTCATTGCAATATTTAAATCTGTATGGTCGTTTATTAGTATTAGAATACATGTTTAAAAAATCTTTTGAGAGTTCTGCAGTGACTGTCATATATTGATCCTATATAGGAATGAATTATTCTTGGAAAAGCAATATTATATTTGGTTGTTGACAGCTGATGTAATGGATAGATGTATTGGCAAGAAATAATTTTTCTCAACTTCTTAGAAAAAAAGATGAGAAATTGAAAACAATGTAACAAAAAATGAATAAAAAGACTATGCTATTATTATATTTATTGTCATAGAAGGGTTTTTTCTCCAATGTGAGGATGTGTTTAGTAAGCATCTAGCAATTTTTTGACAACTTTCCAAAGTTGGCACAACAGTGAGTTTTTTCAATGTGAGGATGTGTTTAGTATGTATCTAGAAATGTATTGATAACTTTGCTAAATGGATAGAACAAGGAAAATTCAAGAAAAGCCGTCCAGACAGAATGACTACGTTATTGCTTAATCATGTCTATTTTTGTCTTTGTGATAAAGTACTCAAATTCCTTTTCATTACAGTCTTTAATTTCTCTATAGTCATTATTAGTATTAGAATACATTTAAAAAAACTTTTGAGTGTCTGTAGTGACTATCATATATTATTCCTATATATGAAGGATTTATTCTTCGTACAGCAACATTTTGTTTTGTTGTTGACAGTCAACGTAATGGATGAATGTATTAACGAGAGAATGCCTTCTATACTTTAACTATATTATTTTAATTTTAGGTGACAATTTTGCTAAAATAATCTTGAATAAAAATATTAAAGATCTTCTCAGAATAAAGTTGACTTGATGTTAATTTTTTAACCGATTTTTCGGGAACAACATTTTTCATTTGCTGCACTAAAAATGATAATCCTCTTCAGGTTTATATGTTTAAAAGTCTTCTCGTTTGAAACCCAACTCGTATCTCAGTGGTAACGTGCCCCTCTATCGACCATTAAGGCTCAGGTTCAGTCTGCTGGTGGCTTTGTTGTAGCCGCTGTTTCAAAAAGACGAAGACTCGATGACGTTTGTAATTTTCAGCATATTGCTTCGTTATTTGGACTACCTGGAGGGAGTTTTCCGGGTTTTCTGTCGTACAATACGCAAATGCGGTGTAGTCTTCAGGAAGGCACTGTCCTCCTTTTTCGAGCCGAGTCAGACTTTTACCTAGTCTACTTCTCCATCACAAGAGAAGCTCCCCCCATACCCTCCATCCATGAGTCGATTTCTCATGGGTTGTCCATCGCGCGCTGCCGGACACTGAGGATTAGTAACAACAACGACTCTTCTTTTATTATTATTTTATTTATTATTATTATAGATAGTTTATTTCACTGAACACTTTAATCCAAAAAATAAGAAGAAATAAATAAAATAAAACCTAATGTAAAAAAATGATTCCTGGAAAACTATTAAGTAGGTATATAAAAATTGTACCATGATATAACATCACTATATTTCTTAAACAAAAACGTTTAAAAAAACACTAATTTCTTTAGCTTAATTACACCGATTAAGATAACTAACCATATTGTAATTAGATGTCTTTAACGGGAAAAAAATTTAAATCATCGAAAAGTGTCTAAAAAAAGGATAAAAATTCGAAAACTTAATCCACAAAAAATAATGAGTATAGTTTTCTAATTACTTAAGTTTAATTAGAAACAACACCAACAGAAAAAGGTTAACTGCAGAATTATATATTTTTTTTCATCTATAATAATTTATGATTGAATACAACTTACTTTTTTTCTGATAAACGAATATTTTTTTCTACTTTTTATTTGTTGATATTCTTTCTGATTAAGTTACAAAAATCACAAGTTTACAAAATATTTCATGCATGTGAAATCATGCATTCGTTTTTTATTGTTAAAAGATAAACGAAATTTAGAGTTACAGTATGTACAACTCAAAATCTTTTCACTTCTTAAAGACTTTCATAATTGAACACTTTAATCCAAAAAAAATAAGAAGAAATAAATAAAATAAAACCTAATGTAAAAAAATGATTCCTGGAAAACTATTAAGTAGGTATATAAAAATTGTACCATGATATAACATCACTATATTCCTTAAACAAAAACGTTTAAAAAAGCACTAATTTCTTTAGCTTAATTACACCGATTAAAATAACTAATTTTAATTAACATAATTCACTTCATAAAGACAAGATTAAAAAGGAATTTAAAAAAAAATCGTTTGAAATTCAGAAATTTTTCAATGCTGATTTAGATCAGGAAAAAAAAAAAAAGATGAAATATATATTTCGTGCCAAACAATTTTTCGAAATCACGTTACATAATGCATGATAATAATAAAGGCATAATATTTACATTATATAAAATAATAAATGCATGATATTTACATAATAGATAATAATAAATGCATAATATTTACATAATACAAAATTATAAATGCATGATATTTACATAATATTTACATAAGACATCATAATAAATACTACATAAATATAAAACGGATTTTGTTTTTCAAATAAGACAGACGATTTTTGTAAACATTCAGAGATTAACTGCGATCTAAACCTTCTGTAAAGAAGAAAAGGCGGCGGAAGTTCAGAATTTAATCTTTTTGATTCTTTGAATTATTAAAAAGCTTCGTAGAAGTGAATTGTTCAAAATAAAAAGACGAACAGTTTTGTTCCATTACGAGAAATTAAAATCAGAAAGAGAAATAAGTAAGATTTGAATTATTTCTAGAACAACTATTCACACTGTTTTGGGTAAAAAATAATCGTTTAGAAAGCAAAAGAGATTTATTCGCAAAAAAAAAAAAAAAAAAAAAAACAGTTATCAGTTTGTGACCATAGGCACATTTTGGAACTCAATGATTTCGAAAAAAATACTATCAATATATTCGTAATGTAGCACAACAGACAACAGCAAATGTATTATGCATCTTTGTTACAAAGTTTGAAGTTGAATATGGATGTTAATCGTCAGAAACTAAGAAGAAAACCAAGAGTATTTAAGTATCACAGTGAAGCATGTCCAAAGTGGAAAGAATGTCGTATCTTGGAACTCGGCTTGAAAAAATAACACTATTGGATAAAAACAAATTACGGACTGCAATAACTACTACTGCTATGTCTTAACGCCAGAATCTCATAAGTTCTTCATTAAGCAGATGGGAAAAAGTTCTGTTGTAGTGTGATACACTTTATAATATGTAAGAAAATGGGAGTTTCAGAAAGTTGACGACAAAATGGACTGGACAGTTATCAATGAATGTTACATGGAAATCTGATGTTCTCTTGACACTTTTAGAAGGCTAACACGGAAGTTCTAACCAAATAACCCTCCCAGCGATGAATCTAAATCTCATGAGTTCTTCATTAAGCAGATCGGAGAAAGTTTTGTTATAGTTTGGAAAGCTTTATCATATGTAAGAAAATGGGATTTGCAGACAATTGATGGCAAATTGAACTAGATAGTTATTTGCAAATGTTACATTCTGGAAAACCTGATGCTATCTTGCCTCTTTTAGAAGGCTAACATGAAAACTCCAACAAAACGCTCCCAGCCATGAATCTAAATCAACAACACAATTGTTTAAAAGAGAATGATGTTTTATTTTGATTGAACTTTAGTTCTGACCAAAACTTTATAAAATCCCGAGGTTAAAATGTCTCGCTTAGTTTACCAAAAGCAACATTTAATGTCATTCATCATATGATTTGGAAGTCACCATTATAGTTTAGTTTGTCGCTCTACTGTCAATTTTTGCGCTCTTTAGGCTAATTAGGCCGGAAGTTGCAGGATTATAAAAGTCTATTTTCGATTATGATATTTCAAAAATTTGTTTTTGTTCAATATTTCATTTGTAAGTCAACCAGTTTCATATAATAATAATACATTGGTTTCACTACTTTGGCCATTATAAAATAAATATATTTTGTAAAACTGTGATGAATCTCACGGGCCGGAAAAATGTTCATGCGGCCTTCGGGCCTGCTACTCCTGCCTTAGACAATAAAAAATAATGATCTCAGATGCTCATCTTGAATAGCAGTTGGTCCTGGTAGTCCCGGCCTCATTCTCTTCAGGTCAAAATAACGAAATGCAGTAACATTTTTTTAAATCGAAGATTTTACAATTGTCAACACACGTCACCTTTCTCCACCACTTTCACTCCTTTTCCATCACTCGATCCTCACCCACATCAACCTCAACCCCCTCAACCGCCCCCACATCACCTGTCATTTTCTTTTTGTTTTATATCATCCCCTACATCATTTTATATTGAAATTTCAAGTTGCCTCTTTGGCTAGATCTGCATCCATGAGACCACCTCAAGACAGTTATTGGTTTGAAGGGACAGCCTTTGTATTAGTTCCAAGTGGATGGTCTTCTGACTCTCACACTGAAATTCCCAGACTGTGAAAACAATCTCTACTATAAATTTCCACGTTAGAATAGTTAAGATAGTCAACAATCCTGACTTTTATTTCTTTCTAAAGGTGGTCACCATTGTGACACACCTTTTCATCCACAAAGAGAAAATGAACAGAGCAACGTCAAGTGGATAATGGGGACCATAAAGATTAGTGCTAAAAAGACTAGCTGTTGAATAGCGCCCTTTCATCCTTTTTGAAGACTATTCCGACAAAGGTCTGGTATAGGCCACACTCATTTAATCGAAGATTACTTTTCCCAGAAAAACAAATAATATAAATATAATACTGACAATAATATAATAGGAAAAAAATAATTAAATTAATTTATATAATGTGTCGACACGACAGAATTGTTTAACAGTTTAGAAAACTCCAACTAGACAGTTAAACTCTTATTAAGAGATAGTTTACATTCTACATCGAGTTTATTCCTTTTTTCAAAGCACGCTATAAAACATGTCATTGGCGGATTGAAAACCGAAATCATCTAATTATTAGCTAGCAAGAATTAGAATTGAGCTATGAATTTTACTACATTGTTTCATAACATTACAAAAATCAAAATTTGATTTTTGTAATTTCATGCATCATTTCCTTACATGAAGCAGAAGTATTTAGAATAAAAAAAACACCAGAAGATGGTACATCCAGATTACTCAGAATTATTAAGAAGCAGATAACAGAACATTCAAATTGCTTAGCATTATTAGTAATCAGAAGACTACCTAATAACAATTGTAATCAGTTTGAATATTCTATTTTGTGCTTCTTAATAATTCTAATGAATTCGGAATGTTTTTGCTTTCTGCTTCTTAATAATTCTAATGAATCGAGATGTTTTGTTGTTTTTTAATAATTCTAATAAATCTGGATATTTTGTTTTGGGCTTCTTAATAGCTCTAATCTATCTATCTATCTGAATATTTTCTTATATTCTTAACACAGATTGATTAGAATTATAAAGATATAGAAGACAGAACCACATCACTAGTCCTAGTCAAAAATTACTTCTTAAAGACTTGACATCAAATCCAGAATTCCTGAATGAGAATCAAATAACTTAACCAAAAGACAATGCAGAAAATTTCTACATTATTTTCATAATGAGTCTGAAGTTTTTATTTGTGCTTCTTGATAATTCTAATGAATCTGGATGTTTTTATTCTGTTGCTTCTTAATAATTCTAATCATCTGAATGCTTTGTTTCATGCTTCCTGATAATTCGAATGAATCTGGAATATTTTGCTTTGTGTTCCTTAATAATTCTAATGAATCTGGATGTTTTTGTTTTGTTGCTTCTTAATAATTCTAATCATCTGAATGTTTTGTTTCATGCTTCCTGATAATTCGAATGAATCTGGAATATTTTGCTTTGTGTTCCTTAATAATTCTAATGAATCTGGATGTTTTGTTTTGTTACTTTTTAATGATTCTAATGAATCTGGATGTTTTGTTTGGTGCTTCTTAATAATTCTAATCTATCTTAATGTTTTCATCTGCTTCTTAAAACAGATTGATTAGAAGTATAAATATATAGAGGACAGAAAATAATGATTACCGAACCCCATCACTAGTCCTAGGCAAAATTACTTCTTAATGACTTTCGTGAATGAGAGTCAAATACCTTAACCTCAAGACTACGCAGAAAATGTCCACATTATTTTCATAATAATAACATTTAACCTACCGTCAAACAATAACTCAAAACGCTTCTGAAAATTCTTTAATTATAATCACTTGTTGAAAAGCGAACTTAACAGCATATTCCCCACTGAAATATCGCCGCTTCAACAACGCCCTTCACTTTCATGGAGAGAGGCCGGAACTTGCTAAATGCATGGTCAGGAGATTAAAGGGAGCGTGAAATGCTCCCTATTTTAACCAGATAACATAGGACAGGACTTAAGTAGTGCGTAGGAGAGGTGTCGTGATGGAGTATCAGCTTTTAGCTGCCTGACCTCTTGGTGCTTTGCGTGAATTACTTTGCTTAAATGATTACAGCACTTACGGCAGCATTTCTAGTTGACTTGCAACAACGTATCCGATTTCTTATCTAGTTTTAACTGTTGAATGAAACACACTCTGTTGATTGTACTATTTTGTTATCAAAGTGTTACATAGATTTGACTTTCATATTTAATATTTATATTGTGCTGTATATTAATGTTTCGATAAGTTAAGAGATAAATAAGATATCTTTTTAAAAGTCTCCATAAACAATTCAGGAACTATTTCCTTTTGATCTCAACTAGTGGTGTTCAGTAACAATTTTAGTTACATTAAAATAATGGATTTCAACAGTAGTTTACTTCCTTCAACCCTCATTTTTAAAATCTCTTAAACACTTTAGAAACTATTTTTTTTTGCAATACTCTCAGTATTAAATTGTAGATTTTGGACATATTAGAATGTAAGTGAACATTTTTGGGATGCCTCCTAGTGTTAAATAACAACTTACTATTTTACTTACATTAAACAACAGTTTACTTCATTTAATCCTCATTTTTAAAATCTAAACACTTCAAAAACTATTGTTTTCACTACGACTTAGTAGATTTTGGACACCTAAGAATGTGAGTGAACATTTTTGTGATGCCTTCTAATAGTTATCAATAACAACTGATTATTTTTAAATGAATGGATTCCAACAACAGTTTTGCACTTTATTACCCTTTCAACCCTCAGTTTTAAAATTTTCTTGAAACACTTCAGAAACTATTTCTTTTTTTGCAATACTTTCAGTATGATATAGAATATTTCGGGCACATTAGAATGTAAGAAAACATTTTTGTGATGTCTCCCAGTGATGTCCTTGTGATGTCTCTCAGTAATAAATAACTTATTATTATGCTTACTTTTTAAACAAATGGATTTCAACAATGGCTTTGTAATTTATTACCCTTTCAACCCTCATTTTTAAAATTTCTTTGAAACACTTCAGAAACCAATTCTTTTTTTTTACAATACTTTCAGTATGACACAGCAGATTTTGTACACATTAGAATTCAAGTAAACATTTTTGTGATGCCTCCTAGTGGTGTTTCATAACAACTTACTACTTTACTTACATTAAACGAATGGATTCCAACAATAGTTTTACAGTTTATTACTTTTTCAATCCTCATTTTTAAAATCTTCTTTTCTAATCAATTTGTGCAATGCGAAATTAATGGCTAAATTTATGCTTGACTTTTTATAATAAAATACATTAGAATGAAAAAAACAACTTATTGATCGTAATTCTAAAATTGATTTTTGTATATTTTATTTAATTTCCCATATTCATCGGTGTATATTTGACAATATCCGCCACTCTTAATTGTGGACTGAGGAAGAGAGGATACTGTCTTCCTGATGGACTATAAAAATATGTATGAAATAAAATATATATTTAAAAAGGGGTTTAAATTTATTTTTTGTACATTAAGCTCATTAGAAACTCATCTATATGAAAATCAGCTTTGTCATAGTAAGCTTTTCCAACATGGATCTTCGTATGCTGACAATGTCTGATACTGATTTTTGTATAATTCATTTAATTTCCCTTATTGATCGGTGTATATTTGACAATATCCTCAAAAAAAAAAGAAGTGAAGTGTGGAAGTGTGAAAAGTGTGGAAGAGAGGATATTGTTTTCCCAGTGGACTATAAGAATGAGTATCAAATAAAATATATATTTAAAAGGGGTTTAAATTTATATTTTGTGAATTACGCTCATCAGAACCTCATCTATATGAAAATCAGCCTTGTCATAGTAAGCAGTAATTTTTTTCGATATTGATATTTATATACTGACAATATCCGAAATTGATTTTTATATACTCAATTTAATCTTATTAATCCTTGTATATTTGACAATATCCTCTATCTCTCAATTGTAGATTGTGGAAGGGAGGATATTGTTTACCAGGTGGACTATCAGAATCAGTATTAAATAAAATATATATGTTAAAAGGGGCTTAAATTTATGTTTTTTACATTAAGTTCATCAAAATCTCATGTAGATGAAAGTCAACTTTGTCATAATAAGCTTTTCCAATATTGATCTTTGTACACTGGCAATGTCTAATGTTGATCGTTGTGTATTTGACAATATCCCCCCTCACAATTGTAAAAGAGGAGATATTGTCTTTCTGGAGGACTTTTAGGGGTAACTTCCCCTTCATTAGCATGTTCGATGCGAGAAAATTAAGCAAATAACTTGACTGTGGATGTGAGACTGTTTATATAGTTGTTTAGTGTCCAGCATTTTGACACCACGTTATTCATCACTGTAATTGTATATATATTGCAGTTTCAATGTTACCTAGGGTGCAAAACGAAAGCTCTGGTATGCATTCATATCGTATTTATATATATTGTATGCAAGGAGGAAAGCGCCCTGTAGTTGATGCGAGACATTTACACCTGATGTGTCAAAATAATCATGGAATCGCCTTGTTCCAAAAGCAGCGACTGCAACGGACTGCACGCTACTACCAGGCCTCGAGTAGGGGTAGTACTCACTTTTCATAATCTTATTGTGAAATGTAACTTATTCGCCTCCACATACCTCTTTATAGAGCCCAAAGAAGGGACATTCCGAATTATAAATTTAACTTGCCTAGCCTAGGCTGTTCTTACTGCGTTTCATACCAGGCCCTCAAGTTTCGTTTATTTCAAATTTCTTTTACTTTTTTCATATTTTACTTAATATTTTCTTTTTTTTTGCAGTTTTTAATGCATAAGTTTTAATTATAATAATTTTTAATGCATAACGAACATAATTTATTGCCTGAATATGATTTATAATATTCTGAGTCATGAATATGATTTATAATATATAAATCCTATTATTATCTATAATAATAATATGTTTTATAAAAAAATATTAACGATAAATATGTATTTTATTTTAAAATACATCGAGTATAAAAATACGATTATTATAGAATAAAAAAATATAATATTTTTTTATTTTTTATTTTTGAACTCAAATCCATTTAGGATTTCTACTCAAGCACCAAACCAACCAGAAAGTTAAGCTTATGTCGCGTAAACAAATTTTTTTATTCAAACATGTCTGCAAAATATTACTATAATTACCCTTAGCACATTAATCATTTTTAGGACCGGGGGTCTTTTTTTTTACGACGCATTCCTTTTGCCTCATTACTTCGCGACTCTCTAGTTGTTTTTAACAGGCATTAATCGGCAGTTGCCGAGTTTATTGATTGATTTAACACTCCGGCGACTACTTTGATAATTAAAGGTTGGTGGCGACTGAAGAGATGTTTTATTTATGGGCAGAATAAAAGTTGGTGATTAATAGAACGACGAAAAGAATCAACGTAGGCCCTGCACACACGCCTAAATACTTAAAAAGAATAATGAGCTCGCGATCTTGCCCTCGTCTTTTATGTTAGGCCCTTATTAAGTTGCATCCACAGTTTACAATATTTCCTCAATTTGGAAAAGTCACTGTGGTCCAGAAGTCAGGTGTTTATTTAAAAGCGATTAAATTTGTTGTTAAAATTATTGGGTGGCTGGCGTAAAACGATCGGGCCTTTTCATTAAAATTCTGGAGCATTTTTAGTGCTTTGTTGGAGTAAAGTAATTGCTGTTTTAACGAAGAGAAAAGCCATGGTGGAATAATGAAACGAGAAGAGTGGGAAAACCATCATATTATTATTAGGATATATCATTACTATGCGAACGTTTTTTGAAGATTTTAATTTATACTTAATCCCCAAGCACACGCAGCGGGGTAAAATGTCGCCACACTTCTTTTTTTGGTGAAATTTCTAGGAATTTCTCTGTATTAGTTGGCAATACTTCTTGTATCTCCTTGGATGGTCACACAGAAGGGCCTGACCCGTATCTCAATGGTAACGAGCGCGGGTTGTGAGCATTTGGGCTGAGGTTCAATTAGTCGGCGCCATTATTGTAGACACAGTTTCAAATTGAAGAGTCTCTATGGCGTTTGTGGTGTTCAGCATCGTTGTTCAGGCTACCTACTTGCACTTTTCTGGGTTTTCTCCCATAAGATACACAACTACTTGGGTATTGCACCCTAAAAGTCCTCTCGGAAGCCAATGCCCTTCTTCTTCAGCATCCCGGAGCCACGTTAGACTTCTACCTACGGGTGCTCCATCAAGACACAAGTTGCCCGCCCTTTCCTTTTTCCAAGAGAACACACGAGTTCTAGGACTTAGTCTAAATGTTGCATCTGATCTTTTCTGTTGTCTGCCACTTTTCGTCCGTTCATGAATAGACTTCGTCCCGCGCTAATGAGTAGTCGCCAAAACACACAGACGGAAAAACGGCAACATAAGAATAATAACTGTTCTATTCTGAGAATAGGTCTGGGAGTCGAAATGACCTAACACTCAGGCAACTACTTTGATAATTAAAGGTTGGCGGAGGCTGAAGAGATGTTTTATTTATTGGGTAGAATAAAAGTTGGTGATTAATAGAACGACGAAAAGAATCAACGTAGGCCCTGCACGCCTAAGTACTTAGAAAAGAATAATGAGCTTGCGATCTCGGCCTCGTCTTTCATATTAGGCCGTTATTAAGTTGCAACCACAGCTTACAATATTTCCACAATTTTTCAAGGGGTGATTTTTTTTTCATTGTAAAGTGGTAGATATAATCACTGTGGTCCAAAAGACAGGTGTTTATATGCAATTTAAAAGCGATTAAATTTGCTGTTAAAATTATTCGGTGGCTGACTTAAAACGATCGCCCCTTTTAATTTCAATTCTGGAGGAGTTTTAGAGTTTTGTTGGAGTAAAGTAATTGCTGTTTTAAAAGAAGGGAAAAGCCATGTTGGAATAATGAAATAAGAAGAATATAAAATGATTATATTATGTTTATGATATATCATTACTATGCGAATTTTTTAAATTTTTTAATAATATTTAACCCTAAGCAGACCCAGTGAGGTAAAAAAGATTCCATTCTTATTCTTTCAATGAAATTTCATGTAATTTCTCTGTATTAGTTCACTGTAATTCTTGTACCTTCCTGGATGTCACACAGAAGAGCCCGACTCGTGGCTTAGTGATAACTTGCGCTGCTGATGAGCATTAGGGCTAAGGTTCAATGTCTGGCACCATTATTGTAGGCACAGTTTCAAAACCGAGGAAGCTGTATGGCGTTTGTGGTGTTCATCATCGTTGGTCAGGCTACCTAGTTGGACATTTACGGGTTTTCTTCCATACGATACGAAACTACTAGTGTATTGCACCCTAATAGAATGGAACCAAATATGATCTTCTTCAGTCTAGTCTTGGCGCAAAGTTATTCCACAGAAAGACTACAGGACCTGATAAATATTCATCAGTTCTCATTTAATATTCTCCAAACCTCAAAACTCACGTTTAAGTTCGATAACAGAGACTCAGTATTAACAAATACAAAAGCGTAACATGGCCGTATTAAATATATTTTACTCTTCAAATTTGCTGCAACATTTGGCGAGTTTCCTGGCGATGAAATCTCAGAAATGGTAATTTTGGTTCTCGTATGGTTCTCATTAGAAAAATTGCAAATTGAAACAGAGATTTTCCATCCGCTGTGGATCTGTAGCTTTAGAATAAAAGTAAAATTACTACAGTTATTATTGTTCTGGATTGCGGATTACTTTTGTAAAGAATATAGTTAATCGTTATCAAATGTTGTTTCTGTGATTGTTATTGGGTAAGGGATTTTATTTATTCTAGGTTTGGGGATTTCATAATTCTTGTAACTTAATGAAAGTTACCATTTGTTTAATATTTTCAAATAAAATTCCATTTCGGGAAAGATTTTGAAATAACGATTCTTAGAATTACTTTCCCAAAGCAATAAATACATAAAGAAATGGAAATAATTTTAGAAGTAGTAATTTGATATTGGCAAATTTTTTAGAAAAATATAAAATTCATTTTTTTAATAAATATTCAAGTTTAATTGAAAAGTGTATGTAGAAATGGGAAATATAGTTGATTTTTATTAAAACTTTAACTGTTAATGCTAATATAAATTAAAAGTTGTAGTATGCATGTTGGTCAACTAGAGTGTAACTGGGTGCGATTGGACTGAGACACTTGAGGCACAGGTTGGGGAACTAGCAGCTTTTTTTACACACCCCACAAACACACATACATCAAATTAGAGACTTAGAATATTTAACACATTTAAAGATATGCAATTATAGTTCCGTGGAAGGATTACACTTCTAGGGTGAAATCCCGATACTCGGCTTCACGCCGGATCCGCGAAATATGATTCTACTCTGAGTAAGGGTCTGTAGGCAAGGTTCCGCTTTATACACTTCATCTAGGGGTGAGACTATGTAAACCAAACGTTTCTCAGTGGTAGCTGTTGGTTCCACTATGCTTCCACTCGGATGAGAGACTCGAAGTCAAATTACCGCCCTAATTGCCAAAGGGGGAGATCGTCCAATATGTAGTTTTGCTTTGTCGCTCTTCTGTCATTTTGCGCACACTTTAGGCTAATTAGACCCGGACCTATAATTTAAAGTGGATTCCGAAACACTAACAAACATCCATGTCACCTTCAGAATTGGAGCCCTGAATCACTGTGGTATCAAAGACCACAGAGCTAGCCAATTGGCCATAAGGCAGAATTAATATAGAGACATTGGCAACAGCAGCGATTGAGATATTTTTTTGCGAGTGTTCAAATGGATAGCTAATTACGGTGGACAAAAAAAGTATTGGCAATTGCCTATAAATGATCATATTTGCTAACAAAGTATGTTTAAAAATTTTATTTTAACATAGCGATTATAGAAGGAGAAAAGACAAACAAATATAACGGAATTTTCATTTAAATATTTTTAGTCAAAATCTACGAGAAAATCCAAAATTTACATGATAAAAAAAGTATTGGCAAAATTATGAAATTGACAAAATTATGAGCTAAAGCAAAATCAGTATATGTTTAGTACTTTGTATGCATACCTTCTGCATCTATAACAGCTTGTAATCTATTTCTCATAGAGGGAACTAAGATCTTTGCTGTACTGTTGGGAATTTTGTGCCACTCTTGCAAGAGTAAACGTTTGAAGTCATCTTTACTTGAAATTTTGTGTTTCTTGATTTCTAGATCCATAATCCTAGCCATAAATTTTCAATTGGATTGGTGTCAGGCGATTGAGGTGGGGTTTTTAATTGGCGACGAGCATTGTAGAGTAGCCATTCACGGGTGAATTCGCTGTTTGCTTGGGGTCATTGTCTTGTTGAAAAACGAATGATGTTCCCAAGCCAAGATTTTAGGCACTGAATTTTAAGTTATGGCGCAAAATGTCAATGTATGTACGTGCTGTCATAATACCATCAATAAAATGCAGGTTGTCAATTCCATTAGCCGCCATACAGCCCCAAACTAAGACGATGCCTCCACCATGTTTTACAGTAGCAGTTAAATGTTGCTTTTCCAATTCCAATTTGGCCTCCTGCTCACATATCGTCGTCCATCACTGCCGAAAATGTTAATATTCGATTCGTTGGAAAAAATAACTGTGTTCCAAAACTCTTCAGATAAATCAACGTGGGATTTTGAGAAATCTAACCTCTTTGTCCTATTTATTTCCGAGATGAATGGTTTCTTTCTAGCTGACCTTCCATAACAACTTCTCTCGTGTAAAACATTCCGTACAGTCTGTACGCTGAAAGTCTTTTGCGAAATGAAAGCAACATCACTAGCTATCTGGGGTGCACTTATTTTAGGGTTTTTCTTAACCTTGTTAATAATGACACGTTCTTCTCTTGTAGAAAATATTCGAGGTCGTCCACTTCTAGTCTTATTTTGCGTTGATCCTGTTTCCTTGAACTTTTTTACAACACTTCTGACAGTAAATAAACTTATATTGAACTGCACTCCTATAGCACGATAAGTTAAACCTTCATTTCTGAGCCGAATAATCGTGTTTTTAACACTAACGTCCAACTCCTTCGATTTCGAAGTCATGTTACTGCAGTAATCGCAAAATAATGCATAGACCCTTATGGAGTAGTTTTGCAGACTTTATACCGGTAGAGTTTCTTATCAGTCATAGCACATGACTTCAATGTAACAAAATTTGCATAGCAGTTAAAACATTTGCATAGCAGTTAAACTTTTTTGACATGCAAATTTTCGTTTTTGAAAGAAAAAAATCGTAGAAAATGCAAATTACAATAAAATTTGTACTATTTTGATATATCTAAGATGTCTTGTATTTAATAACGACAAATAAAATTGCATAACATTTTATTTACTTGTCAATATGAATAAATTAAGGCAATTGCCAATACTTTTTTTACCCACTGCAGGTGCAAATTCTTACATATTTTGCTTGCAAGTGATAAGCTTACATTAAAAGAAATGCCATTACATGAAATCATTATACAGATCATGAAAAATTCTATAAATAAACTTACAATGATTGCATTTTTAAAATTGTAATATTTTAAAAAGATGAGCACGTAAATTTTGGGTATCGATTGATTACAATGCAAATGAAATACAGGATTCTTTAATAAGAATGAAATCAAATATGATCTTCTTCAGTCTAGTCTTGGCGCAAAGTTATTCCGCAGAAAGACTACAGGACCTGATAAATATTCATCAGCTCTCATTTAATATTCTCCAAACCTCAAAACTCACTTTTAAGTTCGATAACAGAAACTCAGTATTAACAAATACAAAAGCAGAACATGGCCGTATTAAATAGATTTTCCTGTTCAAATTTGCTGCAACATCTGGCGACTTTCCTGGCGATGAAATCTCAGAAATGGTAATTTTGGTTCTCGTATGGTTCTCATTAGAAAAATTGCAAATTGAAACAAAGATTTCTATCCATAGCTTTAGAATAAAAGTAAAGTTATTACAGTTATTATTGTTATGGATTGCGGATTATTTTTGGAAAGAATATAGCTAATCGTTATCAAATGTTGTTTCTGTGATTGTTATTGGGTAAGGGTTATTGGGTATTTATTCTAGGTTTGGGGATTTCATAATTCTCATAACTTAACTGAGTTATCATTTTTAGTATTTTCAGCTAAAATACCATTTCGTGAAAAATTTTGCAATAACAATTCTTAAAATTTAATTTCTCAAAGCAATGAATGTATACAGAAATGAAAAGGGTTTGAGATGTAGAAATTTGTTATTGCCAAATTTTTCAGAAAAAATAAAAAATAGTTTTTTGTAAATATTCTAGTTTAATTGCTAAAGTTTTGTAGAAATTAATTAAATTTTTTAATAATTATTTTTTAATAGAAATAATAATAATTTTTTAATAGAAATAATATAATTTATAATATAAGGAGTAGGAATATAATATAGGTAGGGATAATAGGATCATTATAGTAATAATATGGTATATAGATTAAAATTAAATATATATAATGAATTGGAATATAATATAGTTTGGAATAATATGATCATTGTAGGAATATAATATAGTTTGGAATAATATGATCATTGTAGGAATATGTTATTATAATATAGTTTATTGATTGAAATTGTTCTTCCTATATAGGAAAATAAATTTGCATCTATAATACTCAAAATATATTTTACTAGATATTTCTTTTTTTAAGGTAGTATGCAAAAGGAATAATAATGCATGTAAAAAAAAAAAAAAAAAAAATTTCCTAGATAGGAAAAATTTACCATCATTATGAAATTAAAAGCTTTTTGTTTATGAAATAATATACAATTATCAAAAACATAATAAATGTTTTCTTTAAGCCACATGAAAATGTTTTTGAAAGTCAAATATTTTTTAAGAATAGAAAGATTACTGATCTAAATTAAGGCATCTAATAACATGGTTCATTTAAGAGATTTGCTCAGAAAAAAAAAATGAAAGTAAATTATGAATATTAACTTATTGTAAAGTTCTCGTATTAAAAAACTTGATAACAATACAAATAAAGGACGAGCTCATCAACAAAAAGGAAAAATTAAATATTAATGTGTTTTTTTAAAGAAACAAATGGATTTGAACCAATATTTACCAAACAAAAATTAATCATTCTTATTTGATGTTAAGGATTAATTTTTATGCAAGAGTCTTCCATTTAATTTATTTGTAAGAAAATGCGCTATATTTGCTTTTCCCGGTAAAATATTAATTAAAATATTGTAAGAGTTTATTTCGAACTCCTATAAATGTTATTGGGTCAAAGAAAAGACGTTAAATTAAAGTTATGGTTTATTAAATATAAATTTTTTTGTCATTTTTATAAAACGCAAAATAAACCATATACCATAAAGAATTTAGAATAATTTAATCTGATGTATAGATATTTTCAAAGTTTTAAAGAAATATGAAGAAAAAGAATTAAGAAATACACTCATGTCCATAAATTAAGTATAATTCAGAATCACACAGAAATTGAACTCTAAAATAAAAATTTCACCTGTAAATTATCACACACATCATGAAGAAGAATATGCAAATTACAGGAAATCACCAGATTAATACGTCACAATGACGAGAGTGTAAGAGAGGGGTATATAAGGAATGATGGCAAAGAAGTAAAATTGTTCACAAGCGCTTTAAAAGCCTTTCGGTGCTATAACCGCATAGTTATGGCACAAAAGAAGCATTTGGATGATTTTTTACGTTTTAGAATTATCGGACGACTGGAATGTGGATGTACCCAGCTGGAAGCACAGGTCGCCCCCGAGTTACAACGCCGAATGAGGACCGGTATTTAGCAGTTACTGCCAAAAGAAACAGACGGAGCACAGCATCAGACCTGTCTCGTCAGTTCTCTTCAGCTACCGGTACGACAGTTTCAAGGCAGACCGTGTAGAGACGCTTAGGACACATTGGTCTATATGCTCGTAGGCCTGTCAGATGTGTTCCACTTACCGCAACACACTGTCGCCTGCGTTTAACCTGGAGTAGAGAGCATGCATTCTGGACATCGCAACAGTGGTCTTGTGTGATCTTTTCCGACGAGTCCAGGTTTAGTTTGCAGTCTGATTCCCGCCGGACTTTCATATGGAGAGCGCCAGGTACTTGTTACCACCAAGAGAACACCATTGAACGACACCGTTACGGTGGTGCAGGATGGCTCGTTTGGGGAGGAATTATTCTTGGTTCCAGAACTGACCTGCATGTTCAGAGTGTAACGATGACAGGCCACATCTATCGGGATGTCATTCTGGAACAACATGTACGTTTGTATCAGGACGACATGGGTGCTGAATTTCTGTTTATGGATGACAACGCCCGTCCTCACCGTGCAAACATTGTAGACGAATGCCTTCAATTGGAGGATATCCCACGTATGGATTGGCCAGCATACTCACCGGACTTGAACCCAATAGAACATGTGTGGGATATGCTAGGCCGACGAATTGCAGCCCGTCAACCCCCTCCCACCTGTCAACCGGAACTTCGGAGGGCATTGCTTGATGAGTGGTGTAATATTCCCCAAGATCAGATTGATAATTTGATACTCAGTATGCCAAGGCTTTATAAGGCCTGTATTGCATCGTCCGGGAGACATACTCCATATTAACCATCATACTAACCATGTTATACTGTTTTTTGTAAATAGGTTCTTTTTTGAAATTTACTACAGGGAGTGAAAATCGCAATTTTTTTTAATTATGTCAAACATATAGCATCTTTTTTGCTCTTTACCTTTTGTTTAATAATTAGACTTTACAAATAAGTCAAATTTGTTTTGCTTCTGTCTCTTTCTTTGCCTGAACTTCATTATCCCTAATTTATGGACATGAGTGTATAACATTTATTTATTAAAAATAATATTACTCTTTGTCTTGTAGCATATCGCTAATGATAAAATTTGATAAAGGACAAGTCAATTGACCAAAACTAGTACAAATAATGAAAATATACAAAGAAAAACGAATATAAAAGGAATGATCGTTAATTATCAAAACATAAACATCCCATAAAAATATAATGTTACTCTTTTCCTTGCAGCTATGCTATCACTTATGGTAAATTTTGGTTATATGTGATATAGTAATTATATTTGGTTTCACATTTTTATATTTGTCCTTAATTGTATACTTTGAATAATGGAAAATTTGTCTTTTTTCTGTGTTAAAGAACGTAGATTTCAAAATCAATTGACCAGAATTAATAAGAAAAATTAAATATATAAAAAAGGGAATATCAATGGAATGATTGTTAATTATCAAAATATAAATATAAAAAAAAATATAATGGTACTATTTACTTTGCAGTATGGTCCTTATGCTAAATATGGTTATATATATAAAATTGGTTATATTTGGTTTTAAGTTTATATATATGTCCTTAATGGTAAACTTTGTGTAACGAAAAATTTATTTTCTGTGTTAAAGGATATAGATCCAAAGTCAGTTGCCCAGAACTGGTAAAAATAAATAAATAAATAAAATAATAAAAATTGTAATCGTCAAAATCGCCTTGGAAAAATTGTAATCGTCAAAAAGATGATAATGTGATAAACACATATTTTTAAAAAATAATATTACTCTTTCCTTTTCAGCATGTTTATAATGGTAAATTTTGGGTAACAGGAAATATTTTTTTCTGTGTAAAAGATTTCATAGTCAGTTGATAAAAAAAAATCATTAAATACTCTAATGGACTGATTTCTGATTATCAAAACCTAAAGCATATAGCAAAAAAGATATTCTTTGAAAAAAACAATACATCTTCTAATGATATACAATTTGAATAATCTAAGTGTGGCAGGTGACCAAATTTCTGAACCAATCTGCCATAAAAGAATACAAAAACAGATGTCAGTGGAATCGTCTTTAGCTATCAAAACAGACATCTGGTAATGATAGGTTCTTTATGTAACTTCTTTTATCACAATGTAATATGAATATCTGATTATTTTTTTTTGTATAAATTAAACATAAATTTCAAGTTTAAAAAACAGCATTCCTTTTGATAACGTTTTTAATGAAAGTTTTTTTCAGAAGAAGGATTTACCATATTTAGATATTCGAACAAAGGAATGTGACAGGATGCACCAACTACCCTCTTATACTATTTTTCCATCCCTAAATTCAAATTTTTTACTTTACATGAAATTTTAGGTCTATTCAATTCAAATGTTTTTTAAGGTTTGATTACCGTAATTCGTGTTAGCGTAAGGAAAAATCAGTCGTCATAGGCCCAACCCTTCTTTTGTAGGTCACGGGGGTGTACGAATAAGTTCGAGAGCACTCGTACTCTGGAATGAGAAAACTTGTGCATGATTCCCCTTTGTTTATTCTAAGGATGAAACCGTTCCGCCAAGAATGTCAAATACGTCTCTCAAAAGTAAATTATGTTTCAAAAACAGATCTCAAACACAGTTGGTTTGTTGACGTATTGAATATTCTCCGTTCTCAAAAACCGGAGTTCCCCGCTCCGTGCAATTTCAGATAAATAAATAGTTTCTGTTTTCCCAAAAGCTATAAGCAAGTTGGCTTTCTCAGAGTCGCCTGCGTTTGAAAGGATATTTACATTTCTGCTGAGGCTATTTTATAAAAGCGACTCCATTGGGATGAGAAAAAAAAAAAAAATTTTTTTAACCCATCTTTTTTATATGGCGCCATCTATTGAAAAATTTTCTAAACTGGTGGAGGTAATATATAAGAGAATTATTGTATTTAGATTTAAAACAATGGGGCCTATTGCCCTAGTGGCTAGAGCTCTGACACTCGGTACCATAGGTTTCGGGTTCGAGTCCTGGCTGTCCCATGGGAGTTTGTATTGGTTCGGAATCTACTTTAAACCGTAGGTCCCGGTCTAACATGATCGTAGAGCGTTGCGGAAGTATTGTTACTCCGCGTCCGTAGCTTATCTTAAAGCTACACGCACCTCTTGGGTAGTGCTAAGTGAGTAATGTCGGTGCAGCACTTGCCTTAAGGCATTGAAGACAATTGTCTAAGTGGTTGCCAGCTGCATTAGCACAAAAAAATATCATTATTAAATATTTGTAAGGTTTGGTTTGTTACTCTAAGGTCATTTTGTGCAAAATTTGGGCTAATTAGATCGATACCTACAGTTCAACGTGGACTCCGAATTACTAACAAACATCCATGTCACCGCCAGGATTTGAACCTGAAGCCTATGGAACCAAAGGCCAGAGCACTAGCCAATTGGCCATCAGGCTGCAATATTTGTGAGGGCCATATCTTAATTTATTTTCAATATCATCATTATTAGCGCAACATCCCCAGTGTGGGCCAAGACCGTCTGCCTACTGGCAATTTTCGAGAAATGAGATGTTTTTACTAGGGTATAGGGTTATCAGCCCTACTCCCAACGCTCTAATGTTATATGCGACTTTGATATACGGTTTAAAGTTGATTCCGAAAAAATTACCAACAATAATGGCACCGCCTGGATTCGAAATCAGAAACCTGTGGCACCAAGCGCTGGTTACTCGGCCATCAGGCGCCTTATTTTCTATATAGTAGATTAAAATGTTTATTTTTGACAGACTTCATATTTTCTTGGAATTAATTTTTAGTTACCTTCACAAAGAAAGCATACATTTGAAAATTCTGTTGTTGTTTCTTAGCCCACTTGATGGACAGCAACATTTAGACCGAGTCCAAGAACCCATGTGTTCTCATGGAAGAAAAAAAAGGGGGTGGCAGCTCCTGTTGTGATGAAGCATCCATAGTTAGAAGTGTGACTTGCCTCAGTGATTCTGTAGAAGGAGGACAGTGCTTCCGTGAGGATTATAAGGGGGAACTATCGCGCATTTGCGCATGGGAGAAAACCCTGGAAAAACTTCCACCAGGTAGTCCGAGGAACGGCGCAAGTTGTTGAAGATCACAAACGTCATCGAGTATCCTTGTTTTTTCAAACAGTGTCCACAACAAAGCCATCAGAGGATAGAACTTCTGCAGTAATGTAATGCTCACTAGCGGCGCGCATTGCCACTGATCCACGAGTCGGGCTTTAAAAATTTTGATTTATACTGCTGAAATATTTTATTACGAAATAATTTCAAAAATTGAAGAAATTATCAAGAATTGTAATGTACGTAGTGCATTGTAACTTAAGATTCATATTTCATATAAGATTCATATTAAGATAAATTAAGATTCATAATTTTTTTGTATTTTTAAATTTTTAAAAATATAATTTAAATAATTTAAACTGAATTAAATTAAATTATTTTAAAAAAATAATAAAATAATAATTTTAATTTGGAATATTTATAATTATTATAATCGAGTCTTTCAAATACTTTTATTTAATTAAATTTCCTTTATTAATTTCATTTTCCAAAATAAAAAGGTAATGCAAAAAACCCCATACTTTAGAATTATAAATTGCAAAATATTTAAAAAGAGAACTGAGTAACTTTTTTATTAAAAATAATTAAATTTTTACTTTCATCTTTTTGAGAATTTCAACAGCACATCAAAAATTCAGGAATTTATACAAATTAGTTTGCTAGATATTTATATATTCTAATGTTAACATCAAAAATTAATTCAATGTTAAATTAATAAGTAAACTAATATAAATACATGCATCTGCTATTTAAAACATGGTTTCAGGTCAAACGTCTAATAAATTACTGTCTGATAATTTTGATTAAAAGTTAACCATATGTCGTCTAGACATATAATTTAAAGATGATTCATGCGAGCTTCCCGGAATAAAAATTTATGTTGCAACAAAAACAACAAAAAATTAATAAAACAAAATATTAATTTCGAGAATTTGCCAAAAAATCAATATAGGAAATTGCAAAGACTTTTGATTAGTCTTATTGAAGAAAATACTATGAAAATTTAAAATTTAACATTTTACTAATGCTTACAGGGAAAAATATTTATTAGCATTTGACAAAACTATCAAATTTAAAATGTTTATTAGATTAAATATTAATATTGGAATGAAGTACAGTATATAATAACTAGTTTAAAAATAGTTGTTTATTTAAAAGGGTTATACTTTTCTATATTACCGCACAGGACTTTTTTAACTAATTACACACAAAAACACAGGATTTTTAAAACATAGGATTAAAACACAGGTTTTTTTTAACTAATTACTTATTTATATAAAAAAAATTCGTATTTGTTTCTGTAAATATTTTTCAAGTTAAACTTGTAAGTGATAATTTTTAATACATTTTATGTTTTTCTAAAAATATTGTTCTTATACAAAGATTACTACATCCATTCTAATTATTTCTTTTTATTTAAATAAACTGCAGTTTTAACGTATTTAATAATGCATTAAATTGTTACAAGGATGCATTATATTGTTAAAATATTAAAAGGCCATAACCCTTAAATTCAAATAAAATAAACGGATTTTTACTAATTTATCTTGAGATTAGTTAAATATTACGAAAAAATTCTCAATTAGATAAAATTTATTAATTATTTGTGTAATTAAATAAAAATCTTATTGTTATAGCAACCAGATAACACTAACAATTGTTTGTCAAAGAGTTGCGAATGGAAAATAATATCACTTCTCTTTTTATACCTTACTTTATTTTGAAATATTACCTTTGAATTTATAAATATTATTATTTTGAATAGTGGTTTTATTATCGCTTGCGTCTATTGCTTTTATTTTTATCACTATTAGACATTTTGGATTGACCATTAAAATTGCTTTTAATATGGTTTTTATATTAGAATTCTTGCAGACGGTGCTTATTATTGGTGCTTAATTTTCACCAATGTAAAAATATGAGAAAATCATATCTAATTAGAATTTATTAAACAGCTTGTACAATAATTATTCTCCCTTATAATACCAAAAATCATAAAATCAATTTATTTCTTAGAATAACATGTTAATGATTCACATAAACTTGAAACTGTCAAGTCTTGAGAGCAACGCATTTAAAGTTACTATAAAAGTATTATATTTTTGTATAACAGTCGTACTAAAATTTTCAATATTCATAAATAAAAGAATAAACCATCTACGAATAAATAATTTTCTTCAGATGCGCAAAAGTCGACTTTTTGGATGTAGTTGGATATTTTAAAATTATTTAAAATCTCCCAAGATGTCTAAAAGAATTTTTTTATTAGTTAAAAATATTTAAAGACACATAAAAGGAAGTGTTAAATTACGTAAAGATTATTGTGCTTCTCATAAATATGCAAGGAGTGTGCAAAATCGATGTTGAAATGCAGCAATGAATGATTTATACGTAGAGAGTCCAAATTTATGCGTCTCTTATAAATTGTAGAATGGATTTTTTTCAAGAATGGAGTTGAATGAAATGCTGACTTCAACCGATTCATTGATTGAACTGTCTAGTATAAATTTTAAGATTTAAATGTTTTAATTTTCTAAAAGTAGTTCAGAGATATGTATAAATGTTATAATAAATATGAGACATAAGGAAGTTTAATGTTTTATGAACCTTCAGTTGACAACCCGATTTTGTGACAAACTGGCAAGATGGTAGTAAAGAAAAGAATTGAACGCTGAAAAATTATAAATACGTTTTGAAAAGGAGTTCATCAAGTGAATCCGTATATATTATTTTAAGGAGTTTGATTATGTGTCCGCTATAACATTGAAATAAAAACTGAAAATTTAAAGTGTTAATTTAACTTTCTTTTAATAATTTCAGAACTCACTTTGAGTAAGCGAACTCACTTCGCGTACGCTTATATAAGTCTACATTTTTAAATTTCACACTAAAATTGTCCTTTGATTTTGAGGATAAATATCGAATTTACTCTTAAATTTATAATTTTTGTTTTCAGTGAAAATTTGGCGTTTTTCAAATATATTTTTGGTTTATTCCCTTTCGGTGATTTCATGTTTTGCACAAATTTCATTCGGCTGATTTCATGTTTAGAGTTATCAATTTTATATTCGCCTTTGCACGACCTGAATTTACATCTAAATTTCGTCAAAATTAGCAGATATATTTCAAATACAAAGCTTAGATCAACCAAAAAACAAATTTCAAAATTGGATCAATATTCGTTAAGAAATTGTAACATTTGCGATAAATTAGGTTTTAAGCCAATTTGGAAACTTTTCATATTTGTCGAATTTTTCACGGTTGACGTTATTTGTATTATTTGTATGTTGACGAAGCTGTTGTGTTATTGTCGACTCCTCCTTCTAACCTGAATAATCCAATTCACTAATTTTCGAAATGAGTTTACCATAGAGGTACAACCTGTCCCAAATGTGAGGTTGGGAGTAAGAGTTCGTTGAATTCCCCCTAGTTTTTCAATTCCTTTTTATTAGCTCACACTTTCCCTATATATATCTTGTTCAAATTTTCAATCGTTCATGAAATGCTTTTTATTCATCCACTCAAGTTCAAATACATTTTTTTAAACTTGTAGTGAATGACACTTGATGTTAATACAGTTTTTTCAAATATTAACTCATTAATTAAATTAATTTTAGTTTTTTTTACATTTAAGTTGCAGGTATCTACCAATAGATGGCGCCAGATAAACTTAAAAAAATGAATGAAAATTATTTATAAAGGACTTTCTGGAATATAGTGAAAAAAAAGTACGAATTCGACTTTAATTTTTTTTTTATATTACTTGTTATTGTTAAATTTGCAATGGGCTTAAGAAAATTATCCAATCAGACGAAGAGCAGCAGGTAGATCTATAGAAAATGTGGGCATATCATAAAATTGGAATGAATATGATAGGTTGAGAACGGTCAAGACAACGACGATGCTGCTTTGAAGTGACGTTTGTTTCAACTGTGCTGGCTATCAAAACATTATCCAGAGGAAAATGCTTGTCTCGAGAATTCATTACGTATATGACGGGACTGCCAAAATTGTTCCATTTTAAAACTGCACTCAACAAAATAGCCATGATTTTGTTAGATAATGCACTAAAAGGTGTAAGCTTATTTGAATCAACACATAATTGTTAAACATCATTTACTAGATATATAGACAACAAAATAGATGTATAGAAATCATTTAAGTAATTGTATTTGCACTTTGATATTACCAATATCGAATTAAATAGTTAAAAAAGTGACGAAAAACGTTCTACTAAATTCAACAGAAAAATTATGGATATTTTTTTTACTATCGATTTTTATTTACTTTTTACTTACATTTATTGTTCATTCTCATACACGTACACACACACACACGCATATATATATATATATATATATGTATATATAGATATATATATATGTATATGTATATATATATATATGTATATATATATACGAGTGTGTGCGTGTGTGTGTGTATTACATCTGTTAGTCAGATTGATTGGTTATTAAAAAACAAACCATTAAAAGTGTTTTCGATAACAAATTGCAGAGAGAATTCGTAAACAGAAATGTCAAGTTAGCGATTAATATAGAAAAGCAATCTGGTTGTTATGATAACATTTGGAAACTCAAGATTAATATGAATAAGTGCAATAAATGAATATATTAATTCTAGGTTGGAAAATCCCGTAGATAAAAAAAGCAGGTATTACACTGAAGTGACAAAAGTCATGGGATACCTCTTAATATCGTGTCGGCCCTCCTTTCGCCCGGCGAAGTGCAGCAACTCGACGTGGCATGGACTCAACAAGTCGTTGGAAGTCTTCTGCAGGAATATTGAGCCATGCTGTCTCGATAGACGTCCATAATTGTGAAAGCGTTGATGGTGCAGGATTTTGGGCACGAGCAGACCTCTCGATGATGTCCCATAAATGCTCGATGGGATTCATGTCGGCGATCTAGGTGGCCAGATCATTCGTTGGAATTGTCCAGAATGTTCTTCAAACCAATCGCGAACAGTTGTGGCCCGGTGACATGGCGCATTGTCATCCATAAAAATCCCATCGTTGTTTGGGTACATGAAGTCCATGAATGGCTGCAAGTGATCTCCAAGTAGCTGAACATAAGCATTTCCAGTCAATGTTCGGTCCAGTCGCACCAGAGGACCAAGTCCATGCCATAAAAAAACAGCCCACACCATTACGGATCCACCACCAGCTTGAACAGTGCCTTGCTGACAGTTTGGGCCCATGGCTAAGTGGGGTCTGCGCCACACTCGAACCCTACCATCAGCTCTTACCAACTGAAATCGTGACTCATCAGACCAGGCCACGGTTTTCCATTCATCTAGGGACCAACCGATATGCTCACGTGCCCACGAGAGTCACTGCAAGCGATGTCGTTCTGTCAGTAAAGGCACTCGAGTCGGTCTTCTGCTGGAATAGCCCAAGAAAGCCAAATTTCTCCGTACAGTTCTAACAGACAAGTCCCTTGTACGTCCCACATTGATTTCTGCGGTTATTTGATGCAGTGTTGCTTGTCTGTTAGAATTTACGACTCTTTGCAGACATCGCCGGTCTCGGTCGTTAAGTGCAGGCGGTCGACCACTGCGCTGTCCATGGTGGGATGTTATGCCTGAAATTTCATACTCTCGGCACACTCTTGACACAGTGGATCTGGGAATGTTGAATTCCCTAACGATTTCCGAAATGGCATGACCCATGCGTCTAGCTCCAACCAACATTCCGCGTTGAAAGTCTGTTAATTCCCGTCGTGCGGTGATGATCACGTCAAAACCTCTTCACATGAATAACTTGAACAGAAATGAAAGCTCTGCGAAAGCAGTGCGCATTTATACCTGTTCTACGCGATGCTATTGTCATCTGAAAATTTGCATATTGCTATCCCATGACTTTTGTCACTTCAGTGTATTACGGATAAATATAAATAAAAAGCACTTTATTCAATATTGATACATGACAATCTCATATGAGGTATGAAATAAAACATTTATTATTGAAGGTGACCGATTAATTGACATGTTTTCATATTCGACATGAAAATGCACATGCGAAAGAAAAAGGTGTTAGATTTTGGAGTGAACATTCTTTTATAGATTATTCAGAAATATCCAAGTAAGCAATAAATGTTCTTTTTAAAATGATGCAACCGCACTATGCATTTTAATACTGCTGTGACATTGATTGAAGGCTGCTGTGAAAGGAATTTTGGCATTGAAAATCGGGCAGCACGTAAAGCTTTTAAGGCTTCTTCCCATATTATAAGCAAATCCAGTGATATTATTTCTGAAAGTCTTTCCGGATGGCAACACTTCTTCCATCCAATGGGAATCTTCACTTAAATAGAAAGAATGTTTCATTTTTAAAGTTTTCAAGAGGGCCAAATGCTGATGACGATATGGTAAAAAATTGGTTGTTAACATGAATTGATTTTTATTTTAGAATATGCTCACTTAATATTTGGTTTGCGAGGCCTGATGGAGAGTGACTACCGCTCTGGCGCTCCATACCACAGGTTTCAAGTTTGTGTTCCAGCGGTGCCATGGATGTTTATAATGCTATGGATGTTACGCGTGTAGTATTACTCGCATCCGCAGCATATTTTCAAGCTAGACGTGCCACCTGGGTAATGTTAAATATGTAACGTCGATGCAGCCCTTGCTTATGGCATAAAGATTACCTGTTGCTGTATTTCCAGCTGCATTAGGAAATAAATATTTGGTTTGCAGAAATTACTTGATTACACTTGGTGATTCAATAGTCATGGGACAAACTTTGAAGGGCTATTAAACACACACTTTTTGTTTAGGAATATATATGGTCAGAAGTGACGCTTTAAGGTACAAACACAAAACAAAAGAAAACATAGTTTATTTACAACATCATTGCAAAGTGTTTATGTGTTTCAATGTTTTACAATAAATGCTCAAAATAGCAACTACTAACAATAATACATGTTTGGTAACTTCGAATGATTGATTGGTGAATTGTTCGAAAGATGTCAGGCATTTTGCTCACTCTTCCGTCGCAATGAATAGTCGAGGTCTTCCTTTGAGTCAATGGTCATTTCGTAAATGAAAACTCAGTTATATGGCGCATCTGGTTGCCAGTCGGAGATTTGAAACTCGTCACGTGATATTTTTTTAATTTATTGCTAAAGAAGAATCTTATTTACGATAAAATGCTTTATTTCAATTTATTATTAAAAATGTCTGGCATGAGTTAATAAAAAAAAGTAAATATTCTCATGCAACAGAGAAAAATTTTAATGATTCTTATCAATATATATATATATATATATTACTTTTTAAATTATTGAATTATAAAAATTTGCTGATAGTACAGTTAAAGATTTTTATTGTTGGTTTCATAATTTAAAATTGTCAATAGATTCAAATTACAGCATTACATCACATATGTTAGATTATAAAAATCAAGTATTACAAATCATAAAATTAATCTGAAATCCTTTTCATTAACTTAGTTTAAGTGCTTATATGAAAGCATTAATGTGGAATTGAATATTTGTTCATGAAATAGATACTTCATCAAATACTTATTATAAATTAAATATGTATATGTATAAATTAAATATATGTATTAATTATGTATAAATTAAAGCATTGTGCCTGCTGTTGCGAGAAATTTGTTTGAAAGTGTGTTCGTTTGTCAATGAGTCACTTCTGACCCTTCATTCCTATAGGTATGTTTTAGTAAGCCGTACCACCCTTCAAAGTGTATTCCATGATCGTTCAATCAACTTGTTTATTTACAAACATTATTAAGCAGGCAGGAGGAGAGGAAAAAGTTCATATTAATTATCACAATATCTCTAAAAAAGGATCTTGCTCCATAAATCCATTAAAAAAAACCTCTCTAGATTAAGTAAAAAATATGTAATAGTTGTCGCTTCTAATTGACTTGCCAAAATCAATATCAGATTTTAAACGACAGGTTTCTTTAATTTCTTGTTGTCAAAAAGCAACTTTCACCGATTCAGTGCGATTTAAAATTTATACAGTTATTAATCCTTGTTTAAATGTAAATTATTGTAAATAACGTTTTTATGAGCTAAAATAGTGTGGAATATTGTTCTTTAAAAAAATACAAACTTTTCATTGCGAAACTCATTAAAGAAGAATATTTTTTTAAATAATTTCAGTAAAAAAATATATTCTCTCTCTTCTATATATATATGTATATATATATATAATATATATTTTAATCGACAGGTTTCTTTAATTTTTGTTAAAAAATAATTTTCACCTATTCCGACTCATTTAAAATTTATTAATCATTGTTTAAAAGATAAAATTACTTTAAATAACTTTTTTAAAATAAAATCTTCGGAACATTGTTCTTTAAAGAAAGACAATTTTTTGATTGCGAAACTCATTAAAGTGGAATATTTTTTTTCGCGAATTTCAGAAGGCGCTTTACATAAAATTGTTGCAGATAAAGGCGTGCATCCCATTATAATCGACGCCAAAGTGAAAAGGAAACTTTTTGAGAGAGAAACGAAGTATTGATAGAAGCGTGGATATTTCAAAAGGAAATTGATATCTGCACTCAATAGAAGTCATTCAAAAGATATTGCCTTTTTTCTAAGATGATGGATTTGAAACACACTTTTTTTTTAGATTCCCCCTTTTGAAAAAAATAGATTTTTTTTTACATTTTCTTTATTATAAATTTTTACTTTTCTTTGAAAATATTACTAAAGTGACGAGCGATAGGTATGAAAGATATCACTTTAAGATATATTTTTTTTTCTCTCAATTTCTTTGAAAGGAAGATGAGAAGTTTAAAACGATGTGATAAAAAAATGAATAAATATGACGAGGTTATTATTATATTTATTGTCGTAGAAGGTTTTTTCCAAATGTGAGGATATGTTTAGTAAGCATCTAGCAATTTGTTGATAACTTTGCTAAGTGGATGACACAACAGGGAAAGTTCAAGAAAAACAGCTTAAAGAGAATGAATAAGTTATTGCTTATGATTGGCTTTGTCATATAGTACTCAAATTTTCTTTTATTACAGTATTTAATTTCTCTGTGGTCGTTATTAGTAATAAAATATATATATGTTTTCTCAAAATTTTAGAAAAGACGATGAGAAATTGAAAACGATCCAACAAAAAATAAGTAAAAATGATTAAACTATTATTATACTTATTGCCTTAACAGTTTTTTTTCAATGTGAGGATGTGTTTAGTCAGCATCTAGCAATTTGGATAATTTTCTAAGGACAGACACAACAGGAAAAATTCAAGAAAAGCAGCCAGAGAGAATGACTAACTTATTGCCTAAAACATGTCTAATTTTGTCTTTGTGATAGAGTACTAAAAATTTGTATTCATGGCAGTATTTTATTTCTATATAGTTGTTATTAGTTTTATAATACATTTTAAAGAAATCTTTTGAGAATCTGTAGTGATTGCCATTTAATATTCCTATATAGGAAGAATTTATTCTTAGAAGAGCATTATTATTCTTGGTTGTTGACAGACAACGTAAAGGATAGATGTATTGACAAGAGAATGCCTTCTATACTTTCACTATATTGTCTTCATCTTAGGTGATAATTTTGCTAAAATAATCTTGAATAGAAATATTAAAGATCTTCTCAGAATAAAGGTTTCTTTATATTAATTTAGATATTAAATTTTTAACCGTTTTTTCCGAAACGTCGTTTTTCATTTGCTACACTCAAATGAAAAATGTGTTTATCCAGGTTTATGTGTTTGAAACTCTTCTATTTTTCTCATATTTGTTCATTAAGTGTCCGGGAGAAAGTTTATGTTTGTTATTCTACCTCATTCTTGATAACTCTTTTCTCTGAACATTTTAATACAAAAAAAGATAATAAATAAATAAAATAAAACCGAATAATCAAAAATGATTAATGAAAAACTATGTAACGAACAGTGGCTAACAATAGGGTGGCAAGAGGGGCAAATTGCCATGGGTCCTGGAGCGAGCAGAGAGGCTATGAATACAGGAAAAGTTTTATATTTATTATTACAAAATAAAATAAAATTTAATAATTCTGCATTTAATAAATTTAAGTTACTAAAGTGACAAATTAAAAAAAATGTGTATCAATATTTTAAATGTATTCATTTGTATGAAAAGTATATCGCATCTGATTGTAAGAGAAATAGTTACGTACGGGTAATTGCGATGTTAGGATCTTCCCCAATTTCTGGTTCGTGAATAGATACTTACAAATCAAAAATTTGGAGTTCCGGCTGCTTCCCATGTGCTACTGGGACATTTTTAAATTCACTTATCAGGTAATTCTCCGTTTTTGCCCCATTTTAATACGTGAAATAAAAAGTGTTCTTCCTTAAGGGAACTGGGTTATTTATGAATCATTTTATGTGTTCAAACATTCCTAAAGTATGCACTGTATTTGAATCAATTCCTGTGACTATTGCTAATGCTGAGTGATCATTTTCGAAATTAAAATTGACAAAAACCTATTTAAGAAATTCTATGAGACAAGTCAGATTAGGCATTTTGACTATTTAATCAATCAAGCATTCTATGCCTCAAAATTTGAACATTTATGCTGTCATTGACCCTTTTGCTGATGAGAAAGCCTGAAAAACGAAATTTTAATAAATACTTAAAATTTTACTAAGAAAACCGGTAATTTTAATTCAATACCCCCCTTTAAATAAAATGTTCATAGTATCAACCAAAAATAATACGTATTTTAGGTGTATTTTAGGTGTCTTTACTTTATTAAAAAGAAAATGCAATGATGGTACTTTGATTGACGGGCCCCCATTCGAAAAATTTGCCACGGGCCTCAGTTATAGTCACGCCACTGGTTACGAAGGTATGTAAAAATTGTATCACGGTATAGCATCACTACATTCCTAAAACAAAAACGTTTTTGAAAAAAAAACACTAATTTGTTTGGCTTAATTACACCGATTAAGATAATTAACCACATTGTAATTAGATGTCTTTAGTGGAGAAAAAAATTTAAATCATCGAAAAGTGTCCAAAAAAAGTGTTTGACGTGTCCAAAAGAAAAAATTCAAAATCTTAATCCACAAAAAGTAATGAAAATTGTTTTCGATTTACTTAAGTTTAATTAGTAACAACAACAACAACAAAAAAAAGGTTAACTACAGAATTATACATATTTTTTTCTTCCATAATAATTTATGAATGAATACTACTTGTTTTTTCTAATAAATTCCTTTGTTTTTTGTTCTTATTCAGTAATATTTTTTCTAATTAAGTTACAAAAATCACAAGTTTACAAAATATTTCATGCATTCATTTTATGTTCTTAAAAGATAAATGAGATTTATAGTTACAGCATGTTATAAAATAAGGCCACTCAAAATGCCATCTTTTCTCACAAAAGACGACATTTAAAGCGAATTTCAAACAAAAATTGCATGAAACTAAAAACATTTTTAATGTAGATTTAGCAAAAAAGCTTTTAGGAAAAAGAAAAAAAAGATTGAATATATTTTTCTTGCCAAACAATTTTTCGAAATCGCGTTACATAATACATAATTATAAATACATTATAATTACATAATACATTATAATAAATACATAATACTTACATAATACATGATAATAAATACATAATATTTACATAATACATGATAATAAATACATAATATTTACATAATACATGTTAATAAATACTACATAGATATAAAACGATTTTTGTTTTACTAATAAGACAGGCGATTTTTGAAAAAAATCAGAGAATAACTGTAACCTAAACCTTCTGTAAAGAGGAAAAAGAGGAAGAAATTCAGAATTTAATCTTTTTGATTCTTTGAATTATTAAAAAAGCTTCCTAGAAGGGAATTGTCTAAAGTAGAAGGACGAAAAGTTTGGTTCCATTACGAGAAATTAAAATCTGAAAGTGAACTAAGAAATATTTAGAATTATTTTTAAAACAACTATCCACAATGTTTAGAGTACAAAAGAGTTGTCTGGAAAGCAGAAGAGATCTATTTCCAAAAAGCAGTTATCAGTTTGAGACAATAGGCGCATTTTCGAACTTGCAAAGAAAACTATCAGTCCATTCGTAATATAGATTGGCAGAAAAGAAAAAGTGTTTTATGTACCTATGTTGCAAAGTTTGAAAATGAGCATAGATGTTAATCTTTAAAAACTAAATAGAAAACTAAGTGCATTTAAATGTCATAGAGAATCAATCATAAAAGGAATCAATTTGGGACAATAGGTCCATTTTCGAACTTTCAAAGAAAAACTATCATTCCATTTATAATATAACACCACAGACAAGTGTCTTATGCACCTCTGTGTTGCGAAGTGTAAAGTTAAATATTGATGTTAATCTTCAGAAACTAAAAAGAAAACCAAGAGTATTTAAGTATCATAGAGAAGCATGTCTAAAGTTGAAAGAATGCCATATCTTGGAACTCTGCCTGAAAAAATAACACTTTTGGATAAAAACAAATTACAGACGGCAATAACTACTATTAGTATGTCTTAAGGCAAGAATCTGATGAAATCTTTTTCATTAAGCAGATGGGAGAAAGTTCTGTTATAGTGTGGGACACTTTATCATATGTAAGAAAATGGAACTTGCAGAAAGTTGACGGCAGAAGGAACTGGATAGTTTTCAATGAATATTACATGGAAACCTCATGTTCTTTTGCCACTTTTCGAAGGCTAACGAGGAAGTTCCAACAAGATAACGCTCCCGGCTTTGAATTTAAATATCATGAGTTCTTCATTAAGATGGGAAAAAGTTCTGGGGCGCTTTATCATATGTAACAAAATGGGATTTGCAGAAAGTTGACAACAAAATGAACTGGGTACTTATCAATGAACGTTGCATGAAAACCTGACGCCCTCTTGCTTCTTTTAGAGGGCTAACAAGGAAGTTCCAACAAGATAACCTTTCCAGCCATGAATCCAAATCAACAAAAGAATTGTTTAAAAGAGAAAAGATTGATATTTTATTTTGATTGAGCTTTAGTACTGACCAAATCTCTAAGCACAGTGCCATAAAATAATAAACACAAACATAGATAAAAAAATTAAATTTATGTACATATATAAAATATTTACACAAATGATATTAGTAAACACAACGGAAATATTAATTACCGGTATTAATAATGCAATCTTTAGATTTAAGATGTGAGCATTCATTTAATCAATTAATAAAAAGGGTAATCAATAATCAATCATAAAAAGGAATCATTGCATAACGTAAATAAAATTTCTTGACAAAAAAGATGCACGTTACTGAAAGAAATAATAAATAAAAAAACCAACAGAAGTGCAGTTATAGCAATCTTTTAATTTCCAGAATAATAATAAAATATTAACAAACATTTAATTTCAATCCTAACCATCGTCTCATGACTAATTTACCACTTGGTAAAAGATATATCGTTTCCCAAGGGACAATTTAACGCATGTATGTGTCCATCTTGGTCAGCAGTTGAGTTTGGTTGACCCGGGATCAATTTTTTCAATCAATTACCATTGTGGCTTTTACAATAAAAAAATAATGATATCAGATGCTCATCTTGAATAGCAGTTGGGCCTGGTAGTCCTAGCATCGTTCACTTCAGATCGAAATAACGAGATGCAATACCTTTTTTTAAAATCAAAGTGTTTACGATTGTCAACGCACGTCATCTTTCTAAACCACTTTCACTGTCTTTCCATCGCTGGTTCTTCTCTCAACTGTCCCCACATCATCTGTCTTTTTTTTTATCTCGTCTCCGAGATCATTTTATATTGAAATTTCAATTTAACTCGTTCGCTAGATCTGCATCCATGAGACCGCCTCTAAGACAGCTATTGGTTTGAGGGGGCAGCCTTTGTATTAGTCCCAAGTGGGTGATTTTTTTTTTTTCAGCATATCACAATTTTTATATCATTCTACAACAGTTTTATGGCATCGACAACTGGTCCCTAATTTAACCGAATTTCATCTTAAATTCTTTTAACTTTTAATTTTTTATCTTACTTTTATTTATTTTTAGTATTTTTTTAATTTTAGAGTACCATATATTAAATTTTTGAAACTTTATGTTGTATCTTTTACTAACATTAAGCAGCCAATTGAAATTGTAATTGTATATATGAATTAAGATGAGGAGGTTAAGGGGTCTATTCCCCGTTGGTACTAAGTAATCTGTATGCCAGTTGCCAGTTGCACAACTGGGTGTTCTCCTGACCCTCACACTGAAATTCCCAGGCAGCCAAAACAATCCTTGCTATAAATTTCTACTTTAGAGCAGTTAAGATTGTCAACAGTCCTGACTTTCACTTCTTTTTAAAGATGGTCACCATTGTGACACACCTTTTCACAAAGAGGAAATGAACAGAGCAACTTCAAGTGGATAATTGGGACCATAAAGATTAGTGCTGAAAAGACTAGTTGCTGAATAGAGCCCTTTCATCATTTTTGAAGACTATTCCGACAAAAGTCTGATATAGGCCACACACATTTAATCGAAGAGTTACTTTTCCTAGTGAAACAAATAATATAAATATAATACTGACAATAATAGAATAGGAAAAAAATTAATTAATTTATATAATATGTCGGCACGACAGAATAGTTTAACTGTTTCAACAAGGAGAAAATTAGGAAACTTCAACCAGACGCCTAAACTCTTAATAAGGGACTGTTTACATTTACATAGAGTTTATTCCTTTTTCAAACCAGTGCTATAAAACATGTCAATGGCGGATTGAAAACCGCAATCATCTACTTGTTAGCTATCAAGAATTACAATTCCAGCAAGAATTACAAGAATTATGAGTTTTACTACATTGTTTCATAACATTACAAAAATCAAAATTTGATTTTTGTAATTTCATGCAGCATTTTCTTTACATAAAGCAGAATTATTTAGAATAATAAAGAAACAGAAGACTGAACATCCAGATTGTTCAGAATTATTGAGAAGCAGATGACAGAACGTTCAAAATGTTTAGCATTATTAGTAATCAGAAAACTGCGTTATAATAATTGTAACCAGTTTGAATATTCTGTTTAGTGCTTTTTAATAATTCTAATGAAACTGGATGTTTTCTGTTTAGTGCTTCTTGATGAGTCTGATGTTTTTCTTTGTGTTTCTTGATAATTCTAATGAATCTGAATGCTCTATTTGGGTTTCTTGATAATTCTAATAAATCCGGATGTTTTGTGCTTCTTGATAATTCTAATAAATATGGATGCTTTGTTTTGTGCTTCTTGATAATTTTAATAAATCTGGATGTTTTGTTTTGTTTTTCTTAATGATTCTAATAAATCTTGATTATCTGTTTTGGGCTTCTTAATAATTCTAATGAATCTGGATGTTCTGTTTTGGGCTTCTTGCTATTTCTAACGAATCTGAATGCTTTGTTTTGTGCTTCTTGATACTTCTAATGAATCTGGAATGTTTTGCTTTGTACTTCTTAATAATTCTAATAAATCTGGATTGTTGTTTTTTCTGTTTCCTAATACTTCTAATGAATATAGATGTTCTGTTTTGTGCTTCTTGATAATGCTAATGAATCTAAATGTTTGTTTTGTACTTCTTGATAATGCTAATGAATTTGGGTGTGTGTTTTGTTCTTCTTAATAATGCTAATGAATCTGGATATTTTGTTTGTTCTTCTTAAAACAAATTGATTGTAATTATAAATATAAAAAAATAGAACATCCTGATTACTTAGCAAACCACATCACTAGTCCTAAGCAAAAACTACTTCTTAAAGACTTGGAATCAACTCCAGATTTCCTGAATGAGAGTCAAATACTTTAATCACAAGACCATACAGAAACTCTACATTACTTTCATTGTCCTAACATTTAACCTACCGTCAAACAATAACTCAAAATGCTTCTGAAATTTCTTTAATTATAATCACTTGTTGAAAAGCGAACTTAAACAGCATATTCCCCACTGAAATATCGCCGTTTCAACAACGCCCTTCACTTTCATGGAGAGAGGCCGGAACTTGCTAAATGCATGGTCAGGAGATTAAAGGGAGCGTGAATGTCCTCAGTGCTCCCTATTTTAACCAGATAACATAGGACAAGACTTAAGTGGCGCGTGGGAGAGGTTGTCGTGATGGAGTATCAGCTTTTAGCTGCCTGACCTCTTGGTGCTTTGCGTGAATTACTTTGTTTAAATGATTACAGCACTTACGGCAGCATTTCTAGTTGACTTGCAACAATGTATCCTGTTTCTTATCGAGTTTAACTGTTGAATGAAAACACACTCATGACACAATGAATGATTGTAAGATATGTTATCAATGTATGACATAAAGTTGATGTTTATATTTAATATTTAAATATATTAATGTTTATATAAGTTAAGAGATAAATAAGATGTCTTTTTAAAAGTCTCTTGAAACACTTCAGAAACTATTTTCTTTTGATCTCTACTAGTGGTGTTAAATAACAATTTTACTTACTTTAAAAGAATGGATTCCAACAGTTTAGTTCTTTCAACCCTCATTTTAAAAATCTCTTAAACACTTCAGAAACTATTTTGTTTTTGGGCTCTAGACTCGGAACCTACAGTTGTTAATTCCGAACTACAGTTTACAGATTCCGGAACCCTTTAAAAAACATGGATGCCACTGCCACGAGTCGAATTGAAGCCTTCTACCAAAGGCCAGCCAATTTCATCAGGCAGCTTTCCATAACAAATACAAAATTTAATCATAAATGACTTTAAACTCAGTTTACATATCCCAATTTTCCTTAAGCAATAAAAAAATAACCCCCTCGTTGAAGATCTTGCTAATATCATATCACCTTGGTATCAACACACAGAAATGAAAATCTAAGCTTCGAAGAAAATCCTCCCAATTATTAAAACGATGGAAAAGGAATTTTGAGCGGAAATTTTTGCATCTAGATTTTTATTATCGTATAATCTAAAAAATTTAATTATTAAAAATTAATTTTATTTTTATTGTAATTGAACTTTTTTCGAATGAATTTGGAATGTTTTGTTTTGTTGCTTTTTAATAATTCTAATAAATCTGGATATTTAGTTTTGGTCTTCTTAATAACTTTAATCAATCTGAATGTTTTGTTTTGATTCTAAAAACACATTTATTAGAATTATAAAGATATACAAGATAGAACATCCTGATAACTTACAAAACCACATCACTAGTCCTAAGCAAAAATGAGCATAATAATTCTAATGAATCTGGGATGTTTTGTTGCTTTTTAATAATCCTAATGGATCTGGATATTTTGTTTTGTGCTCCTTAATAACTCTAATCAATCTCAATATTTTATTCTGCTTCTCAAAACAGATTGATTAGAATTAAAAAGATATAGAAGACAGAACATCATGATTACTTACCAAACCACATCTCTAGTCCTAGTCAAAAAATACTTCTTAAAGACTTGGCATCAACTCCAGATTTCCTGAATGAGAGTCAAATACCTAAGCCACAAGACCACGCAGAAACTCTACATTATTTTCATAATCCTAACATTTAACCTACCGTCAAATAATAACTCAAAACGCTTCTGAAAATTCTTTAATTATAAATGTTGAAAATTTTAACAGTATATTAGAAATATCTTTCAACAACGCCCTCACTTTTGGAAAAGGCCGGAACACTTCATGGCGAGATTAATTTTCGTGAATTTCAGTGCTCCCTATTTTAACCAGATAACAACAAGACTTGAGTGGCGCTTTAAAAGAATGGAGTTCAACAGTAGTTGACCTCTTGGTGCTTTGCGTGAATTACATTTTAAAATCTCTTAAACATTTCTAGTTGAAACAATGTATCCTTCTTTTATCGAGTCTAACTGTTGAATGTTAAATGAATGATTTTAAAATATACTTTATAAAGTTGATGTTTATATTTAATATTTAAATATATTAATGTTTTATTTAAGAGATAAATAAGATGTCTTTTTAAAAGTCTCCTGAAACACTTCAGAAACTATTTTCTTTTGATCTCTACTAGTGGTGTTAAATAACAACTTTACTTACTTTAAAAGAATGGATTCCAACAGTAGTTTAGTTCTTTCAACCCTCATTTTAAAAATCTCTTAAACACTTCAGAAACTATTTTTTTTGCAATATTTTCAATATGACATAGTAGGTTTTGGGCACATTAGAATATAAGTGTGCATTTTTGTGATGTCTCCTAGGGTGCTAATTTACAACTTACCGGTAAGTTGTAAATTAAATTGTTAACCAACAACAGTTTTATAATGTATTTCTATAATGAAATTGAGCAAGATAAAAACCTATTGTTCATATTTCTAAATACGAATAATTTTGGTTTTTTTATTAAAAAATCTAATCTAAAAAATCAAATAATGCAAAAGGAATTTGTTGTTTGTTGTTGTTTCTATTAATTTTCATGATTAAAAAAAAGGTAGAAGCCAAATACAGTCATAGAAGAATTTCCGAACCACTACAAACATCCAGGAATTTAATGGCACCGAGCGCCAGGGCTAGAATCGGCCATTCAGGTCCCAAATTTGCCAACGGCACGCAGTGTTCCCAGGTGGTCACCCACCCAAAGTACTGACCGCGCCCAATGATGCTTTAACTTCGAAAAAATTTTTAAATACGCTTTTTATAGTAAAATCGAGCAGTATAAAAACTTATTGATCATAATTCTATATCCGTATAGTTTTGATTTTAGTAAAAAAAAAAAATCAATCAAACTTTTCAAAAATCAAATCAATTTGTGCAATGTGAATTTAATGCCTAAATTTATATTTGAATCTTTATTGTGAAATAAAAATTTATTGTTCATATTTGTAAATACGAATAGTTTTGATATTAGTAAAAAAGTCAAATCGATAATCAATCTATCAGTTTTCTAAAAAAATTAGATGAATTTGGAAAATATGACCGCAATGGCTAAATTTATAGTTGAATTGCTATTGTAAAATGAAAACTTATTGTTCATATGGGTAAATACGAATAGTTTTGGTTTGTGTAAAAAAGTCAAATCGATAATCAATCTATCAATTTTCTGAAAAAAAGGCTGATCAATTTGTGCAATGGGAATTGAATGGCTAAATTTATACTTAAATTTCTATAAAAAAATCGAGCATTACAAAAATGTATCGATCGTAATTCTTAACACGTGTAGTTTCGATTCTAGTAAAAAAAATATTGTTCTGAAAGAAATATTTCTTTTTTTTAAACTTATTTTTTAAGGGTTTAATTACAAAAAAAAAACTGATGCTGGTTGACATTTTTACTTGTTAAGAAAGAGGCGTATGGAAGCAAAATGTTTGAGGATCACAGCTGTAAGGAATTTTTGGAAGAAGCAATCTAGGAGACAAAAGAATCCCCAGAAAGAATCCTTTGGCTCTGTTTTCCGGGAATTAAGAGCGAAAACATGCCTCCGTTGTTAGCAGAGTGAAAAATCAAATCAATAACCAATTTATCAATTTTCTAAAAAAACAAATCAATAGATGAATTTTCTAAATAATCAAATCAATTTGTACAACGGGAATTCAATGACTAAATTTATGCTCGAATTTCTATAGTAAAATAGAACACGATAAAAAATTATTGATCTTAATTCTAAACACGTGTAATTTCGATTTTAGTAAATAAAAAATTGTTCTGAATATCTTTAATCTGTTTTCTTTAAAGTATAATTCTGAAAGAAATTATATTTTAAAGAATACTTATTTTTTAAAGGGTTAATTACAAAAAAGAAAAAAAAATTGGACAGGTCGAACATAAGTTTTACTTGTTAAGAAAGGTATGCTTGGGGATCACAGCCGTAAGGAATTTTTGCAAGAAGCAATCCAGGAACAAAAGAATCCCCAGAAAGAATCCTTTGGCTTCCGAGGAATTAAGAGCGGGAAAATGTCAGCAGAGCGTCTCGTCTGACTGCGAGGATAATTTGACAGAGATCGCGAACCACTCTCTGCTGCGGTGTCGCGGGGAAAACAAATTGCTCGTGTTTTGTGCGAGCATCTATTATTCAGCTTCTTGCAGGACTTTCCTTTTATTCTACACGTCTTGACTATCGAAACAACAACTGTATCTCGTATATGTATGAGAGGTTTACATTTATTATTAGTGGTTGAAATGTAAGTCTGGTATTTATTTACGTTAAATACATTTTTTATGGGGAAAATAACTGAAATATTCTGCTTGTATCAAGTAACAATTTCTATATTTTTTCTTTAAGTATATAAATATTGTTACACTGTCAGAATGAGTATCAAATAAAATAGATATGTAAAACTCATCTACATGAAAATCAACTTTGTCATAGTAAGCAGTAGTTTCTTCAATATTGATCTTTGTCTGTTATTGATTTTTATATATTTGATTTAATTTCTCTCATTGATCGGTGTATAGTGTATTTGACAATATCCACCAATCTCAATTGAAGAGTGTGGAACAAAGAATGTTGTTTTCGCAGTGGACTATAGGAATAAGTATCAAATAAAATATATATGCAAAAGGGGTTTAAATTTACGTTTTGTACATCAAGCGCATCAGAAACTCATCTATACTCATCTATATGGAAAAAATACACTCATCTATATTTCTAAAAAAATCAAATCAATTTGTGCAATCAGAATTCAATGGCTAAATTTATGGTTGAATTTCTATAGTAAAATACAGCAGAATAAGTAGTTAAATAACTTTTTATACGAACAGTTTTGGTTTTAGTAAAAAATCAAATCAATAATCAATCTATTAATGTTCTAAAAAATCAAATCAATTTGTGCAATCATAATTTAATTGCTAATTTTATACTTGAATTTCTATAGTAAAAAATGTAACGATGATATTTCTAAACAGAGAATTTCGATTTTATTAAAAAAAATTCTCTGAAAGAAATTATATTTTTCAAATATTTCTTCTTTAAAGGGTTAATTACAAAAAAAAAAAAATAATAATAATAATTTGGAGCAGGTCGACATAATTTTTATTTGCTAAGGTAAGGGCATGGAACTAAAATGTTTGAGGATTACAGTCGTAAGGAATTTTTGCAAGAAGCAATCCAGGAAACAAAAGAATCCTTCGGCTTCCGAGAATTAGGAGCGGGAAAACATTGTCAGCAGAGCGTCTCGTCTGACTGCGAGGATAATTTGACAGAGATCGTGAACCACTCTCTGCTGCAGCGTCGCGGGGGAAAACAAATTGCTCGTGTTTTGGGCGAGCATCTATTATTCAGCTTCTTTGCTGGAGTCTCCTTTTATGCCGCACGTCTTGACTATCGAAGTACCGATTGTATCTTGTATATGTATGAGAGCTTTAAATTTATTACCAGTGGTAGAAATATACGCCTGGCATTTATTTACGTGAAATAAATTTTTCATGGGAAAAGTAACTGAAATAATTTGCTTGTACCAAGTAACAACTTCTATATTATTTCTTTAAGTATATAAATATTTTTACACTATCAGAATGAGTAATAATATACATATGCAAAAGGGATTTTTGTATATTAAGTCCATTAGAAACTCATCTATATGAAAATGAACTTTGCCCTTTGCCATAGTAAGCTTTTCCAATATTGATCTTTGTACACTGTCAGTGTCCGATGTTGATTTTTGTATATTTGATTTAATTTCCCTTTTTGATTGTTGTATATTTTACAATATCCTCCACTCCCTGTTGATGAATGGGGAAAAGAATATATATTGCTTCTTAGAGATATATATTGAATTTTGGCGTAATTGGAGGACTTTCAGTAAATACTATATTGTATATCGGCCCAATCGATTAATTTTTTTAATCTTTTTTAATTTATATAAGTTTTCTTTGAAGTGGTATTAATATAAGTTATTTTCTCTACTTATTAATAACTATACAATAAAAACTGCATACTTGTTAAACATAAATTATCAAAGAATATATAGAATTAAAAAATTATGGTATTAAAATAAGTTATTTTCTCTACTTATTAATAACTATACAATAAAAACTGCATACTTGTTAAACATAAATTATCAAAGAATATATAGAATTAAAAAATTATGGTATAAAAATAAGTTATTTTCTCTACTTATTAATAACTATACAATAAAAACTGCATACTTGTTAAACATAAATTATCAAAGAATATATAGAACATTATAGTTTTAGTGTATACTTTAATCCATGTGCATATGGCCACACAGTTATATTTTAAAACGCTATCAGCATTTTAAAAGCATATAATGCAAAAACTGTTCAATGCATTTTAATAATTTATTACCCTCTATATTGCCCACAATAACTCAAAGCATAAGGAAAGTTGGTGTATTGATACACACAAAAAAAACTCAATAACTTTAGTCGATGTTCATAAAATCCTTTTAAGAAAGTGTCTCTCAGGACATGAGGTATAAAAGTAAATAGGAAGATCAAGACTAGAGTTGTCTTGACCAATACATCTTCCACAAATTTCTTTTTCCTTTTAAGATATTCATGCGCTTGAAACTAGAAGAAAACTATTTGTGAAAACTAATGGATTTCATGACGGAAGGCAAATACCATGAGAAAAAAAAAAAATTCTCCAATGAAAAATTTCAGGCAATGAAATAATTAAGATTGAGTCTCATTCTGTCTCAAGTGTCATCATGTCGTTTAAATTTCTGGGAAGTTTTCGCAAATTGAAAATAACACTTTCTACACATTTGTGGATGGTCTAATGTTAGAAGAATTTGTAAAAAGGATGAATTTTTGCCTCTAATAGAATATTGTTGTTAGAATACTCTTTAGTAAGAATTATTAGAATTACTTAACACTAAGATTTGTAAAATAGGAGTGGTAGCCTATATATTAAACATGCTCAATTATATTTAGCATAATTTATATATTTAACATGTACATTTATATTTAACATAGCTTACAGTTTTAACATGCCCATTTACATTTAGCATAGTTTATAGATTTAACATGTCAAATGTAAATTTATGTTAAATGTAAATGATTTAACATAGTTTATAGATTTAACATAGTTTATAGATTTAACGTGTTCATTTACATTTAGCATAGTTTATAGACTTAACATGTCCATTTACATTTAACAGAGCTTATAGATTTAACATGCCCATTTGCTTTTAACATAAGTTATAGATTTAACATGTCCATCCGAAGTTCATTTAACATTCCACGTGTCCATTTAATGTAACCGTATCTAGCTTGGAAATGTGTATAAATTTTTCTCTATGATAATTCTCATTTAGGACTTGAGAAGAAAGTTGATTTTTCTAAAAATAATTTGGAATTTGTAAAAATAGGAGAGTTTTTTTATCCTTTCTAGAATATTGAGGTTAGAATACTTCTCAGTATGAATTATTAGAATCTTTAATATTAGGATTTGTAGAATGCGAGAGATAGTAGAAAAAGTTCGAAGATAGTAGAGTAAAAGAGTTTTTTCTTAGATTGTTATTTCTTTGGTAATAGTGAACACATGAAAACTGGTTTTATAGCAAGATCTTTCATTTTTTTTTTTTTTTTTACTTTTGAGAAAAATTTAATAAATTCATGTTCAAATTCTCCATAGTGTGTTCTTTGTTAGAAATATAAAAATAAGATAAAAATGTTTTGATTTAAAGAGGTCATTAGAGGCGGTTAAAAGAGAAAATACATGCGACAACAATTTATTTAAAAAAAAAAAAAAAAAAAAAAAAAAAAAGTTATCAGACATTTTTGTAATGATTTTGGCTTTCTTAAGGAACTAAATGAAGAAAAAAAAGCATAAATGGCATCAGTTCCGAATAGGGTTTAATTATCGTCGGCATCATTAAAATTATTCTTTGCTTTACAATGTCGCTGGGAAATAAACAAAGGCTATATTTTTGCCTTTTACGAAAACAAATATTCTTATTTGATTATTAAGAAAAGATGTGTAAAGCATGGCTTTAATATTTCGACATGTAAAATAAGTGACAAAATTAATAAAATAGCAAAGATTTGTGAAATTTTTCATGTGACTGAAGAAAAGGATGAAAAATGCATACCCAATTGCAGGTATGTACACAGTACACAGTGCAGGTAGTTTAAAAATTAATTAAAAAATTCCCTAAAGAACTATCCCATAACATTTAAACAACTCAGTAAAAAAGTTATAAAACCTGATTTAAAGCTAATAATAATAAAAACTTTCTACCTGCTATCTACAAAAATATTTCTCAGCATAAATTTATGCGCAGATTTTGGCAGGTGAAAAATTGTTTATTAAAAATTATTTTTGTATTTGGTAGGTGAAAAATGGTGTATGTAGCTGCAGTTGGTGAGGTTTGACAATATTTATCTGCTTAAAATACAAATAAATCGATTCATCATCAAAAAAAGAAGAGAAATAAACCTAAAAAAATGTTCTTTCAGGAAAAACAAGGAAATTTTGCTGAAGGGTACATGATTATTACAGGATTCTCTTATAACGGGAAACTTAAAAAGAAATATCGAAAAAATTAACTTAAAATTCCTTGAATTGCATCAACTCAGAATAGGGTTTAATTATCGTCTGCAGCAATAAAATTATTCTTTCCATTAAGATATAGAATAACACGGATTACTAACAGAAATATGTTTTAACATCTAATTTTAAAGAAGACATTCTATCAATTTATCCAAACATTTCTGCCTTTACTTTTGTGTTAAGTTCCATCAAGATAAGGTTACCAGTCATACTTTTAAATGCATTGCTCTATATTCGGAAAATATGAAAAATGAAAGCAGAATTGATGCTATTGCATTTAAATGCGTCCCACCTAATGGATAGATTACTGTGCTTTTGAATTTATAAAATAAGGTTTTTTTAAGCGGCATCCCAAAACATTGGATGAATAAGATTGCAGTGGAGGAATGAAAAGAAAAGCTTCTTTTTTCTGGAAATGAAAATGTAATATAATAACTCTACAAATATCACTTTAAGACTGAACGCTTTAGAAATTAAATTTATATTTTTATATAAATATATTTTTTCAAAATTGATACAAAAACGTATGAAACGTTTATCAAAATTGATACAAAATTGATATAAAACGTATTTTTCTCAAGAGAAGAGTTGTAGCATTTCGTTCCCATGAGAGGATGTATATTCTTTAACAAGAACATAATAACAACCAAATTTGGCAGCAGATAGGCTGTATTGTGGATATGAATATTACATGCGATAAGTGTTTTGTACTAATGAGAACAACATGTCACTCAAATCTGATAGCAGATAATCAGTTTCATGGATAATGAGACCTCATGAAATTAGCGATTACAATTACAGATGGAATACGGACTACACCATGAGTTGTTCCACCATGACTGGTGATAGACCATGAGTTGAGAAATGTCTACTCCAATGAGAAGTGATGGAAATTGACACCCCTCCTCTCTTGACGGAATGTCTTAAAAGGAGATTTTTGGTGAGAAAGAGTTCTATGACGAATTGATCAGAAGTGTTATTTTTCTTTTTTCTTTGAAGTCTCAGAATAGACCAAATAATATTAACCATAATAACCCAAATTTCTGTATTTGTATACACACAAATATATAGTGCTTGTAAATAAAACTTAAAGTGTTTCCTTGATCCTGAAAATGACCTCCTTCTTGAAGCCATTTTAGGACTAATATAGGCCGAGACGTTAGAAGTGATATAAAGATGATTAATTTTGTGCTGCCCACGACTAAGTTACCAGGAAACGTGATTGGTGATAGACAATGAGCTGAGAAAATGTCTACTATAACGAGAAGTGAAGGAAGGTGACCCCTCCCCCGCCCCCTTCCCATTAATAGATTTTCTTAAAGGGGAAGAATTTTGGAGAGAAGAAAGGGAGTTCTGCGACGAATCGATAAAAGTGTTTTTTTTCTTTTTTTCTCTGAAGCGAATGAACAGACTGGAGTTTTCGCCTGTTTACAAAGGGAAGTCCTTTTTGTTTCGTGTATCACGTAGTGTGATAATTAAAGTTTCCCTCGACCGGAAAAAAAATCTTGCAGTGAACTGCACTTCTGAATCTAATTATCTTTACTTTTCATTTTTTTTTTTTTTTTGTAAATAGAGTTCTGTATTTATATATAAAGTTTGAAAATAAAATTTCAAATATTCCCATGAACTTGAAAATGCCCTCCTTTTGAAGCCGGTATAGGTCTAGTATAGGCCGAGATATTACAATAAACACCTTCTGTACTTATGACAAAGTAAGAAGAATACGATTTTATGATATTTAAGAGTTACACAAATAAAAAGCAATATCAATATTTCAAAAATAAATTAAACCGTTAATTACACTAATTTAATTTTAATGAATTATACCTTTATATAAAGAGCAATATCTATTTAAGTAAGTGTTCTACCTATTTAATTAAATTTTAAAATTAAGATAAAATCTGTTAGGGTTTAAAATTATTAATCCCCACCATAATAAATTATGCATGGTAGCTGAGAGATGAAATATTTAATATCCTTTTCTAAAGACATTATTAACAGAGTGTTGCCGAAATTCAAAAAGTGTTATTTATTTACAAGAAAATTTGTATGTGCATTATTAATACATCAGGAAACTTGCTTTAGAAACTATTTATACAAAATATCATGAAAATGACTGGCTTTATGTGTACTATACGAACGGCTCAGGGATAGATTGTAGCATTAACTCTGGTACAGGAGTCTTTTGACGAAGTGGTAGAAGCAATCCGAATAGCATTGAAACAATTAATTTGTCACTCTGTTCTTTTTAAAAAGGTAGTGTTTTTGTCTGATTCAATGGCTGCATTAATTTCTGTATCTTCAATATCTTTTCACAGTGACAATAGAATTCTTATTTTTTGTCTAATGCAGTTGGAAATACAGGCAATATCTTTATGTCATAAGCAAGGGCTGTCACTGATTTTAGCACTACCCAGGCAGCACGCATAGCTTCAAGATATGCTACGGACGCGAGTAACACTATCCCCTCAATGCTCTATGATCGGGACCTACGGTTTAAAGTGGATTTCGAACCACTACGAACATCCAAGGCAGCCTCCGGGCTCGAATCCGACATGAGCGCTACCACTCGGCCATCAGGTCCGCCACACAATATAATTCATGAATGTTGATCTTTAATTTACCAGCTAAACGCACGAGTAGATAACGTTATCTTCCAGTGCAGGGGTCTCCACACTTTCCAGCATTAGGACCATACTGTTTACTCCAGTAAGTACCAAGGGTCAAAACCATTTTAATTTTTCTGCCCTTATCTATAATTTCCAGTTAGTTGTTATGCTTAAGTTAAATTTTCTGCGTATTATGCTTGTCATTACGCTTTACCAAGTAAGTAAATAAAACCGAGTTATTATCATTCTGTATTCATTTATTCAACTTATTATAGCAACAATAAGCTATTCGCTGTCGCGGGCCGGATTGATGACACTGGCGAGCAGGATTTGGCCCGCGGGCCGTAGTTTGGAGACCCCTGTTCTAGTGGATTCCATCCCACTGTGGTGTCCCTGGTAATGATGCTGCTGACTGTCTTGCCAAAAAGGGCGCATCAATTCTTCATCTACACAGTGGAACTGTACCCTTTCAACCCAGAAAATTATACATACGTCAAATTATGAAGACAACATCCTATCAAGAATTTAATCGCAGAAAAGAACATAAACCTTGGTTTGATCTTCTGCAGCATGTCCTAGATGCTCTCAGAAGTGAAGCTGAACCACGTTAAAATATTGAATTGTGTTCAATAAACTTTTATCCTATTATTTTAATACAACGATAGATTTGATAGACATGTGATATCCGCTTAGAATAATAAAAGTTAAAAATAATAAGTATTTTAGTCCAAAATTAAAATTAGCTTTCGCACGAGATAACTCGTGGTACTGAGAAAAAGATAAGATACAAATATGAAACTCAATATATACAACAAGAAAAAGATACAAATATCAGGCATTAGTATACTGGGGATAATCCGTTAATGTGCTAAACATTTAAAATCATAATTTCTATTTTAAAAATGTCCTTTTACAATTTCTTTAAATAATCATAACAAAAGAAATTGCTTCATAGCCATTACAGCAAGATTTGCCAAATCTCTTTGAGGAGATTATTCTTCATAAGAAAGTCAACCGCACTAAGGATTCCAGATTTACATTTCCAAAATTGTACCATTTATCTAATGCATGCTCCAAAACCATAATGGTCCGAATTGTTTTCCCAAATGCTGCCTCCAACCACTGCTTCGAGTTCCATAAGACCTCCAAATCTCCCCACAAAAACCATCCTATTTGTTTATTTTGAAAAACGGTTTTTTTGAAAAAAAGAAATTATTTTTTCTGCCTTCATTTATGTTGATTTTTATTATCATTTTTTCGAATGACTGTAAGCTTTGTAGCAGACGTGCTGACTTAAAAAGTCAAAGATCAGCAGAGTCGACCGGCGCTTTTATTTATATATCTATATTCGCGGAATTCTTTATTTCTTTTTTTTTGCAGTGTAAAAAGTCTAAACGATCGCAGCACGCGAAAGTGGCTCCTTTTTTCCGAGTTCCTCAGTCGTTTTGCAGCCCAGAAAAATGCATTAAACAGCTATAAATATTAAAATGTACGATTCTAAAGAAAGTCAGGGGAGAGGGTGGAGAGAAAAGAAAGTCGAAATTCGTATTTTATTTTTAAATTGGAATGACTGCCATACACATTGCAGTTAAAAAAAGTGTTTTTGTTTTGCTCAACTATTTCTTGTTGTAATTCTCATTGTGAAGTTAAATTACACGGTATATTTAAATAATCATGAATAGTATTTAAAGCGTTAATGTATTCTACGAGTATAATCATGCTTTTATTATAGAGAAAAAATATTTATTGTGTAATTTGTGAAATATGAAAGTATTTTAAAAGAATATTAAATCTACACGCGTGCATTCAGGATAATTCATTAAAGTGTTAAATACGTAAATTCTAATTTTTGATTTATTTCTGTTTATAAATGCCCATTTGCAATTTAATTAAATAATAACTAAAGAATTTGTTTCTTCGCCATTAAAGTGATATTTGCCAAATTTCTTGGAAGAGATTATTGCTTATAAGAAAGTTAACAGCAATACGGATTCCAGATTTACGTTTCATTAAATGTACCATATATGGAAAATAAAAAATGTATTCCTAATATATTTTCCAAAACTATACTATTCCAATTTTTTCCCCCAATTTGTGAAGTTCGTTAAAAAAATCAACTCTGTTCAATACAATTTTATCCTATTGTTTTTATGTAGCATTAAAATGATTTGATAGACGTATGTGAATTTAGAATAATACAAGGTAACCCCTAATAAGTATTTTAGTCGAAAATTAAAATTAGCTTTCCCACGAGATAACTCGTGGTGCTAAGAAAAGTATAAGGTACAAATATTACATTCAATACGTACAACAAGAAAAATATACAAATATCAGACACTAGTATACTCGGGGTAACCCATTAAAGGGCTAAACATTTAAAATACTAATTTCTATTTTAAAAAAATGTCCTTTTAAAATTTCTTTAAATAATCATAACAAAAGAAATTGCTTCATAGCCATTAAAGCGAGATTTGCAAAAATCTCTTTGAGGAGATTATTCTTCATAAGAAAGTCAACCGCAATAAGGATTCCAGATTTACATTTCCATAATTGTACCATTTATCCTAATGCATCCTACAAAAACCATAATGGTCCCAATTGTTCCCAAATGCTCCCGCCAACCAATGCTTCGAGTTCCGTCAGACCTCCAAATCTCCCCACAAAAACCCATCGTATTTGTTTATTTCGGAAAAGGCTTTTTTTTTTAAAAAAAAAGTACAGAATTCTCTTTTCTGCTTTCATTTATGTTGATTTTTGTTTTCATTTTTTCGAATTACTGTAAGCTTTGTAGCAGACGTGCTGACTTAAAAAGTCAAAAATCAGCAGAGTCGACTGGCGCTTTTATATATATATATATATATATTCTCGGAATTCTCTTATTTCTTTTTTTCAGTGTAGAAAGTCTAAACGATTGCAGCACGCGAAAGTGGCTCCTTTTTTCCGAGTTCCTCAGTCGTTTTGCAGCACAGAAAAATGCATTAAACATCTATAAATATTAAAATATACGATTCTAAAGAAAGTCAGGAGAGCGGGTGAAGAGAAAAAGAAGTCGAAATTTGTATTTTATTTTTAAATTGGAATGACTGCTATTGACATTGAAGTAAAAAATGTGTTTTTGTTTTGTTCCAACTATTTCTTGTTCTAATTCCCATTGTGAAGTTCAACTACACGGAATATTTATACACTCATGAATACTATTTAATGCTTTAATCTATAATATAATCTTACGTTTAATGTAGAAAAAATTATTTTATTGTTTCATATATCAGATCAATGCCGGCTGCTTGCTGGTCGAGTGACTAGCGCTGTGCGGCCACATGTTTCGGTTCCCCCTGTGACACAGGGGTTTGTAGTGGTTCGGAATCCACTTTAAACTGTAGGTCCCGGTCTAATATGACTGCTGGGCGAAGTGTTGACAAATTTACCTCGTGAAAAGAAAAGCATCTCCTTTCTCAAAATCTGAAAGTATGTAAAGCGCCTTGCCCACCATGGGACTGTTGCGTCATTGAAGAAGAATAAGAAGGTTAATGCCAAACTTAAAATGTACGCAGGGCATTACCGAAATTTAGTTTTGTTTGTCGCTTTACTGTCATTTTTCGCACACTTTGGGCTAATTAGACCGTGACCTACAGCTAAATGGCAGCCTACTGGCCAATTGGCCAGCGGTCTGGCCTTTAGTACTATAGGCATTAGCTTGTATGTTTGTTATCGGTTCGGAATCCACGTTAAACTGTAGGTCCCGGTCTAATTGGCCCAAAGTGAGCACAAAATGACCGGAGAATGGCAGAAAAACCTATGGTTTAACGTGGATTCTGAACAACTTACAAGCATTCATGCCGCCGCCATGTTTCGAACCTGATGCACCAAAGCCAAAGATCTAGCCAATGATAAAAAAAATTGGTGGCCATTTGCTTTTTGGAGGGTTATGTCTTGACTTCTGCACGTCTTTCTTAAATTGCAATGTTTGACTTGTGCACCACAAATTATCAGATCAGGCTTACATGAGTAAGTAACAACAAATCAATGACTAAATAATTAAAAATATTAGATAAATGGTGGTAGTCTGATAGCCAATGATTAACGCTTTAGAGCCATAGGTTACGGGTTCGATTCCCGAGTTGCCATAGATATTTGTAGTTGTTTGGAATCCACTTTAAACTCTAGATACTGGTCTAATAGGACTGTTGGGCTTAGTGTTGACATCCATATCCTGTAAAAAAAAAACATCTCCTATTTCGAAATCTGCCAGTAGGCAGACGGTCTTGGCTCACCATAGGGTTGTTGCGCCATTGAAGATTTCGTTTGGTTTATCGGGCTACGGTCATTTTGTGTACATTTTGTGCTAATTAGACCGGGACCTACAGTTTAACGTAGATTCCATCCACTGACAAACATCCATGCCACCGCTAAGATTCGAGTCTGGAGCACCAAAGGCCAGAGCTCTAAAAAATTGGCCATCAGGCCGCATATTATAAGAAGAAGATAAATGGTAAATTTAAAAGTACATAGGACATTACAGAAGAAAAATAAAATAAGAGATGTAGAGAAGAGATTTAAGGAACATCAAAATAAGAATTAACGAAATTACAGAAGACTGTAAAAGCGGGCTTATTATTAAGAAATTGACAAATGTTTAATGACCATTTGACTTTTTGGAATATTGGTTTTTTTCTTAAAATAATTCTAGGATATTCAATCCTAGAGAAACTATGAATAATATGATCAATATTATGCATCTCAATTACATTACAAGCAGCCTGATGGCCCATTGGCATTTGGTACCAATGGCTTCAGTTTCGAAACCTGGAGGTGCCACGGGATTTGTTAGTGATTTGGAATCTACTTTAAACAGTAGGTCATGTTTTATTAGCCTAAACTATGCGCAAAATAACGGTAGAGAGACAAATGAAACCAAATCACTTGAATTGCAAAGATCTGTTAATAATTATATCTAAATTGAGTGATTGTTCTTGTTAATTAAAACTGTCGTGTACAGTCACTCAGTTTAGAGTTATAATGACATATTAAAACAAGTAATATATAAAACAAAATTTAAGTCAATTTACTTTTTTTCACTACATTGCAGAAAAATCTTTTACAGACAAAGTTGAAATTTTCCTCTTGCATCTGGCGCCATCTATTATTAGATGCATGCAACTTAAATCTAAAAAAACTAAAATTAATTAATTAAATTTAATCAATGAATTAAAATTTGAAAAACCTGTATTACCATCAAGTGCCATCCACTACAAGTTCCAAAAAATGTATTTGAACTAGAGTGGATGAATGAAAAGTATGTTATGAACGATTGAAAATTTAAACAAGACATATAAATATATATAGGGAGAGTGTCAGCTAATAGAAGGAATTACAAGAAATAACGATTTTATCAAATATTTAAATATTATATTTTTATAACAGCTGGAATAATTTCTATTTAATATTCTTTTAAAATGCTTTCATACTCCAGAAGCTTCACAACAATCTTTTTTCTATATTAAACCTATGATTACATTATAGATTAAAACTTTAAATAGTATTCATGATTACGTAAATATTCCGTGTAGTTGAACGCGGGTAGATTTAATATTGTTTTAAAATACTTCTATATTCCATAATAAAATTACTTTTTTTATATCAAACGTATGATTATAGCATATATTAAAGCTTTAAATAATGTTCATGATTCTGTGACTATTCCGTGTAGTTGAACTTCACAATAAGAATTAGAACAAGAAATAGTTGAACAAAACAAAAACACTTTTTTTACAGCAATGTCTATCGCAGTCATTTCAATTTAAAAATAAAATACGAATTTCGACTTTTTTTCTCCACCCTCCCTCCTGACTTTCTTTAGAATGGTATATTTTAATATTTATAGCTGTTTAATGCATTTTTCTGCCCTGCAAAACAACTGAGGAAGTCGGAAAAAAGGAGCCACTTTCGCGTATTGTAATGGTTTAAACTTTCTACACTGCAAAAAAAAAAAAAAAAAAAAAAAAAAAAGAAGAATTTCCGAAAATATATATATGTATACAAATAAAAGCGCCAGTCGACTCTGCTGATCTTTGACTTTTTAAGTCATCACATCTGCTACAAAAGCTTACAGTAATTCGAAAAAATGAAAATAAAAATCAACATAAATGAAGGCAGAAAAGTAAATTTCGTTTCTTTTTTAAAAAAAAAACCGCATTTTGAAAATAAACAAATAGGATGGTTTTTGTGGGGAGATTTGGAGGTCTGATGGAACTCGAAGCAGTGGTTTTGAGGCAGCATTTGGGAACAATTCGGAAAATTATGGTTTTGGAGCATGCATTAGATAAATGGTACAATTATGAAAATGTAAATCTGGAATCCTTATTGCGGTTGTCTTTCTCATGAAGAATAATCTGTTGAAAACAGGTTTGGCAAAACTCGCTTTAATGGCTATGAAACAATTTCCTTTGTTATCATTATTTAAAGAATTTGTAAATGGACGTTTTTTTTTAAATATAAATATTCAAGACACTTTAACGGATATGTTCAATTTTCCTCGAATGTACTCGTGTCTGAAAAGTGTAATTTTTTGGAAGACCACGAGTTATCTCGTTAGAAAGCTAATTTTAATTCTAAACTAAAATGATAATTATGGGTTAACTTATGTATATTCTAATGTGCTATCGTATGACTGGCAAATCATTCTATCGGTATATAAAAATAACAGAATAAAAGTTTATTGATTACGATTGAATTTTTTCTGAACGTGGTTCGCGGCGTAGTGGCCAATTGGCTATCGTTTTCGCCTTTGGTACCACAGGCTTCAGTTTCGAATCCTGGCAGTGGTATGGATGCTTTTTAGTGTTTCGGAATCCACGTTAAATTGTAAGTCCAGGTTTAATTAGTCTAAAGTCTGCAAAAAATGACCGTAGATCGACAAAAAAAAAAAAAAAAATAGAATGAATGCACGTACATTGCAAAGATCAGTTAAATATAATTTAAGTCTGTTAATAAATAACTCTAAATTTAGTGACTGTATTGTTAATTAAAATTGAAGTTGACAGTCACTCAGTTAAGAGCAATTATGACATGAATACAAATGAAATAAATTACGCTTTTATCGAAAATTTTAATATTAGAGTTTTATAAAAGCTAGAATAATTTAGATTTTATATCCTTTTAAGTACTTTCATATTCCACACGCTTCACAATAAAATTACTTTTCTATAATAAACGCATGATTATATATAGATTAAAGCTATAAATAGTATTCATGATGACGTAAATATTCTATGTAGTCGAACTCCACAATGAGAATTACAACAAGAAATAGTTGAACAAAACAAAAGCACTTTTTTTACTGCAATGTCTATCGCAGTCATTTCAATTTAAAAATAAAATACGAATTTCGCCTTTTTTTTTCCCTCTACCCTCCCTCCTGACTTTCTTTAGAATCGTATATTTTAATATTTATAGCTGTTTAATGCATTTTTCTGTGCTTCAAAACGAGTGAAGAACTAGGAAAAAGGAGCCACTTTCGCGTGCAGCAATCGTTTAGACTTTCTACACTGAAAAAAAAAGAAATAAAAGAATTCCGTGAATATAGTATATATAAATAAAAGCGCCAGTCGACTCTGCTGATCTTTGACTTTTTAAGTCAGCACGTCTGCTATAAAGCTTACAGTAATTCGAAAAAATGAAAATAAAATTCAACACAAATGCAGGCAGAAAAGAAAATTGCTTTTTTTTTTCTTCAAAAAGCCTTTTTCGAAATAAACAAATATGAGGGTTTTTGTGGGGAGATTTGGAGGTCTGATGGAACTCGAAGCAGGGGTTGGAGGCAGCATTTGGGAACAATTCGGACCATTATGGTTTTGGAGGATGCATTAGATAAATGGTACAATTATGAAAATGTAAATCTGGAATCCTTATTGTGGTTGACTTTCTTATGAAGAATAATCTCTTTAAAGACGTTTGGCATATCTCACTTTAATGGTGATAAAACCATTTCTTTTATTATGATTATTTAAAGAATTTTTAAATAGACGTTTTTCTTAAAATCCTAATTTCTTGAATATTTTTATTTAAGTATTTAACACTTCAACGGTTCTGACCAATTCTCCCCTCGTATACACGTGTCTGAAAAGTGTAATGTTTTGGAGGACCACGAGTTATCTCGTGAAAAAGCCTATTTTAATTCTGAACTAAAATGAGAATTATGGGTTACCTTGTATTCTAATGTGATATCATATGACTGGCAAATCATTCTACCGCTATATAAAAATAACAGGATAAAAGTTTATTGATTATGATTGATTTTTTTCTTAACGTGGTTCGCGATCTAGTAGCCAATTGGCCATTGCTTTGGCCTTTGGTACCACAGGCATCAGTTTCGAATCCTGGCAGTGGCATGGATATTTGTTAGTTTTTCGGAATCCACGTTAGATTGTAGGCCAAGGTTTTATAAGCCTAACGGCTGCAAGAAATGACCATAGATCGAAAAAAAAACGAATGCACGTACATTGCAAAGATCAGTTAAATATAATTTAAGTCTGTTAATAAATAACTCTAAATTTAGTGACTGTGTTGTTAATTAAAGTTGAAGTTGACAATCACTCAGTTTAGAGCAGTTATGACATAAAGACATATGGAATAAAATAAAGATTTTTGTCGAATATTGTAATAGTAGCGTTTTATAAAAGCTAGAATAATTTAAATTTAAAATACTTTAATATTCCACAAACTTCACAATAAAATTCCTTTTCTATAATTTATTTATTTTTTTATTTTTATTTATTTATATTTTAATTTTTCTATAATAAAAGCATGATTATATATAGATTAAAACTGTAAATAGTATTCATGATTACGTAAATATTCTGTGTAGTTGAACTTCACATTAAGAATTAGAACAAGAAACAGCTGAACAAAAAAAAACACTTTTTTTTACAGCAATGTCTATCGCAGTCATTCCAATTTAAAAATAAAATACGAATTTCGACTTTTTTTTTCTCCCCCCTCCCTCCTGACTTTCTTTAGAATGGTATATTTTAATATTTATAGCTGTTTAATGCATTTTTCTGTGCTGCAAAACGACTGAGGACTCGGAAAAAAAGAGCCACTTTCGAGTGCTGCAATCGTTTAGACTTTCTACAACTGAAAAAACAAACAACAAATAAAAGCATTCCGCGAATACATATATATAAATAAAAGCGCCAGTCGACTCTTCTGATCTTTGACTTTTTAAGTCAGCACGTCTGCTACAAAGCTTACAGTAATTCGAAAAAATGAAAATAAAAATCAACATAAATGAAGGCAGAAAAGAAAATCTTCTTCGTTTTTTTTTTCAAAAAGCCTTTTTCGAAATAAACAAATAGGAGGGTTTTTGTGGGGAGATTTGGAGGTCTGATGGAATTCGAAGCTGTGGTTTTGAGACTGCATTTGGGAACAATTCGGACCATTATGGTTTGGGAGGATGCATTAGATAAATGGTACAATTATGGAAATGCAAATCTGGAATCTGCATTGCGGTTGACTTTTTTATAAAGAATAATCTCCTCAAAGAGATTTGGCAAATCTGGCTTTAATGGCGATGAAACAATTTCTTTTGTTATGATTATTTAAAGAAATTGTAAATGGACATTTCTTTTAAAAATAGAAATTAGGATTTTAAGTATTTAACTCTTTAACGGATCCGATAAGTTATCCCGAGTATACTTGTGTTTGACATTTATTTGCAGCTTTTCTACACACCACGAGTTATCTCGTACATAAAATAATTTTAAGTCTGGCTAAAATGAGAATTATTAGATACCTTTATACCTATGGTGATATCGTACGTTTTTCAAATCCTTCTGGCTCTTTATAAAAATAATAGGATAAAAATTTATTTAACACAATAGAATTTTTTCTTAAGGGGATTCAAAACTTATTGGAAAAAATGTTATCGCTATAGTTTTAGAGGATACATTAGATAAGCGATACATTTATGGAAAAGTAAATCTGGAACCCTTATTGCGGTTGACTTTCTTTTAAAGAAGAATCTCCTCAAAGAGTTTTGGCAAATCTCACTTTAATCCCATTAAAGCAATTTCCTTTCTTTTAATTATTTAATGAAATTGCAGATAGCAATTTTTTAAAGAGAAATAAATCAAAACTTAGAATTTAAGTATTTAACATTTTAACGGATTATCCCGAATGTACCTTTAAACCGTAGGTCCCGGTCTGTTTAGCCTGTACACAAAATGATTGCCGAGCGTCAAAACAACCCAAACCTCGACTGATAATTTATAGGATTTCTTGTAAATTTCAGCTAAAAATAATATAAATCTTAATAGTAAGGTAACTTCAACAACATCTCCATGTTTAATTATAATATGGACTACACTAGCCAAAACACCGTGAATGAATGAAACCAGTGATGAATATTCTCAATAAATTAAACCATTGTTAAAACAACTTCTTGCATCAGCATAACTTCTCGGTCACACGGCACCTTTCACCTCTAAATTTAAACGCAAACTAAACTTCCTTTAATATTTTTGCTTTACTATTCACGGGGCCTGATTTCCGAGTGACCAGGGTTCTGGCGCTCGGTCCCAAAGGTTTTGGGTTCGATTCCTGGGGTGCCGTGGATTTTGTAGTGATTCAGATTCCACTTCAACGTTAAGTTCTGGTCTAATATGACTGCAGAGCATAGGGCTGACGATTCTACACCGAAAAACCTTTGGTACCTTTGGTACCACAGGATTCAGGTTCAAACCTGGTGGTGGCATTGGTGTTTGTTAGTTATTCGGAATCCCCTTTAAATAGTAGATCCCGGTCTGTTTAGCCCAAAATGACCGTAGAGTGACAAACCAAACCTTAAAAATCCACTTTAAACCGTTGGTATCTGTTTAATATGACTCTTGGGAATAGGGCTGACAGCTCTCCTTCATACTACTACTACTACACCCCACCACACCCATCAGAGAGTGTTTAGAGCTGAGTTGCCCCTTTAAAGTTTGGGAATGATGTGGGTGAGACGAAGTCTGATTGGGCTTTATGATGCTCTACGGTCATATGATACCGGGACCTACGGCTTAAAGTGGATTCCAAACCACTACAAACTTCCATGGCACCGCCGGGAATACGCTCCATCCTGTGGTACCACGCTCCATAAAAAGAAAACATTTCCTGAAATCTCGAACATTTCGTCGAAATCTGACAGCAGGCAGAAGGGCTTGAAGGCCTACCATTGACCTGCCGAATCAATGAAGACGAAGAAACATTTTTTAAGTTGCTAATCAGCAAAAACTAATCTAACAGAATCACAATTTAAAATTAATTTCCTCGAATACCGGAACCGTACATTCATCTTAACTATTTATAACTATTGGAAGAAATTAAAATGTGGAATTAATTAGGACTCTTAAGGAAATCATATTAAACTTATTAAAATAAGTCCTAACATAATCCCTCCCCCTCAAAAGTTTGAATTTATTAAAGCATTTTTATAAATATTTTTATATAATAGAAAAAATGGATATTTTAAAGAATGGAATCACATGAAATGTTTCCAGCTTTTAAAAAGTTTATTTAGGGAGAAGATCAATAGTTTTGATAAATATGTTAGACAGAGAGAAATTAAATGCTTAAAATATAATTCAAATTACTGAAATTTAAAAAATAATGATAATAAATTAAGTAGTAAATTTCAACTCCCATTTATGCCCAACTTAATTCAGTTTTGTTTAAAACCGACTTATATATCAAATATAAGTCAAATTCAAGAAAGTTAATTATATATAAAATTAAATTTTTTGAATTTATTTCATTACATGCAAATGAAGGATTGTTCAATTAATTTTTAAAATTCAACAATGCCAAAATAGTTATAATAGGATAAACCTTTTAAAGATCTTTCATTTTATTTGAACTAATTATTCATAGAATTATAAGTTGAAGGTTAAATAGCGTATTTTGATAACTTCGCATCAATATCTTTTTATTAATAGATTTTGACTTAAAATGTAATATTAGAATAGGAAAGAATTAATAAAAAATATGATGGATATTTTAATTTTTGCATGCATAGACGTGTGAAGAGCTCGTACCATTTGTATAGTTCGATCGGCGATTGTGTGGAAAATTAGCAAGTGACTAAATTGGAAGGATTTAAACAGAATTAGGTAATAAGGATGAATAGAATGAAATATATACACGTTGAATAAGTTGCAATGATTCTTTTTGTGTGGCCCGAGGTTAAATTACTGTAAATGCAGTTCAATCACCGATTGTGTGGGAAATTGTCAAGTGGCTAAATTTGAAGAATTCAAATAAAAGTACGTAATAGGGGTTAACAGGACGAAATATAGACACATTAAATGGATTATAATGATTGTTTTTGGACGACCTGAAGTTAAATCACTGTAAGTGCAGTTCGACCACCGATTGTGTGGAAAATTGTCAAGTGGCTAAATTTGAAGAATTCAAATAAAAGTACGTAATAGGGGTTAACAGGACGAAATATATACACATTAAATGGATTATAATGATTGTTTTTGGACGACCTGAAGTTAAATCACTGTAAAGTGCAGTTCGACCACCGATTGTGTGGAAAACTGTCAAGTGGCTAAATTTGAAGAATTCAAATAAAAGTACGTAATAGGGGTTAACAGGACGAAATATATACACATTAAATGGATTATAATGATTGTTTTTGGACGACCTGAAGTTAAATCACTGTAAGTGCAGTTCGACCACCGATTGTGTGGAAAATTGGCAAGTGGCTAATTTTGAAACATTCAAATAGAACTGTGTAGTAAGGGTGAATATGACAAAATATATACAAGTTAAATAAGTTGCAATAATTCTTTTTGTGCAGCCCGAGGTTAAGTCACTAAGTACTTATAGTTCTACCATCGATTGTGTGGAAAGGTAAACATTCATTATAAAAACGGAAACGGTCGAATCAATTACTTAGTAGGGGTACTAGTCAGGGGCACCGCTGTGTACTTATTCTGTGTAATTGGGTTCGAAATTTTGTGGCTAGAAGTTTTGTAAACTTGAAATTCTTTGAAATGTTGTGGATACTTAGGGCTTGTTTGTTTTATTTATACGATATCTCCTGAAATTCTTAAATTATATTTCTAAATATATGACTTTGCACCACGTGCATCTGAGTAGCATCGCAAGCAAATAAATGATTCGTCTGTTTCCGCTTTTGAATCGGATGTTTACCTTTCCACACAATTGATGGTTAAACTACATATACTTATTGTAGCTCGGGCCACATAAAAGAATTATTGCAACTTATTTAATGTGTATATGTGTCCTTTCTTTATATATAATAATGAATTAAACAATAAATTACAAAGCAAATAAAGAATTGAATAATTAAAACATAAAAACAAATATAGAATTTGATAAGTAATAATATATTAATTAACAAATGTTTAAGCATTTTGTTCAATGTTTTGTAATAAACATGTGCAAAAGTGATAAATGGTTTTAATTATTCAATATTTTTGATAATCGAGCATAAAAATTTTACAAATATGTGTTAATTAGTACATATTACCTAATGTTGTTTGGTTTCCGAAAATAAAACTTAACTCCTTTATTTATATTAACGTCTGTTCAAGGCAACATCAATGCTTTCTTCAGCTCTAGCTTTATTGAAATAGTTTTCTTTTCTTAGACGGCATTGCAAATTTAACAATAAAAAGCAGTTCAACGAAGAATTTGCGTTATACTCTATAAATAATGTCTTTCCTATCCATACTATATGTCCCCCATCACCTAAACTCATTCCTATGGTTATTAAATTTCGATAAAGCTTCTTGTTGACATGGCGGAAAGGGCGGGGGATCTGACAGTCTATTTCCTTACTCACCCTCTGTCAATCAAAAACAACTTATATTGGACGTACAATCGTTTGGCGACAGCAGAGAGTCTCCTAATTTCTTTGTGCCCTTATTAGTAAAATCGCAATGAAATTTTTTTTATTTCATTTTTTAAGCAAAATTTTAGATGGTTGCAGTTTATCTTATAGTACGTGTTATTTAAGCATTTTAATTTGGTCTGTCTGTGAACAGTACAACAGCATAAAAAATAACATCAACCATGAAAAATTCGCCAACAACAAAAAGTAGCCAAATTGACGTAAAATCTAACTGGATAATATTTTTAATAAAGGTTATCCAATTCCGAATTTTTTTCAGTTCATCTAGGTTTTATATCAGAAGTATCCCTGCCAAATTAGGATGTAGATTGAAGAACCACACACAAACACACTAGTGTGTGTATGCATCTCCAAAAAGGCTTATGGATTTTAATATATTAATCAGCATCATCCTATCGACTTTGCTATGTAGAAGACGATATTTCGTTCAGATTAACACATTAATGGTAAAGCATCAGTCATTAATGACAAAGCATCAAAGCATTAATGCATGCCTCAAATAACATAGAAAACACCGATTACAATATTGTTCTAATATTTAAAATTTCACAATCTTATTAAGCTGAAGTAGAATAAAGTTTCCGGTTTTAACTTGTTATCAAAACCTGTTTGAGGACCTATATGCATCGCATTGGCTTTTTGAAAGCCCAAATTGCCTGCTCTGTGGTAAAGACGAGATCATAGTGGCATCTTAGTGGTAGTGAATAGGCACCATATAATAGGATCCCCGGCCTTGTGTGGGGACACCGAGGTGAAAGCGCTGGAACTTTGCTGATGAGACATTGATTTTTTTTCAATGCCTTCTATTAGTTCACACTCTCCCTATCTATATCTTGTTCAAATTTTCAATCGTTCATAAAATACTTTTTATTCATCCACTCAAGTTCAAATACATTTTTTCGAACTTATAGGGGATGATACTTGATGTTAATACAGTTTTTCAAATATTAACTCATTAATTAAATTTAGTTAATTAATTATATTTTTTTAGATTTAAATTGCATGCATCTACCAATAGATGGCGCCAGATATACTTACAAAAATAAATGAAAATTATTTATAAAGGACTTTCTGCAATAGAGTGAAAAAAAGTAGGAACTGACTTAAAATTTTTTTTTTTTTATATTACTTGTTCTTGTGTGTGTACACACACAAAATAAAACTTATGTTTACAGTGCCTTTTTTTTTATCGCGTAAGAGTTTGTCATTTTCTCTTACCATTGGAAATTAAAAAAAAAAACCACATATTGTTAATTTTAAAAAATTAGAATAACAGGTATTAATACTTTCAACTCTTGTTAATAATTGATTGTATTGTGATTGTTCAACTGATCTTTACAACTGTAGGCGTGTGCAGAATATTGATGATGCATATTTTACCTGTTTTGGGCTTAAATTTAATTTTAATTTTAATTTTTGGCTTACTTTTGAATAAGAAGCCTGCTTTTACACCCATTTATAAATCTATAAATTCTTAACTGGGGCCTGAAGGCCGAGTGATTAGAGCGGTTGAAATCAAATTTGAAAATAAAAAATTAAATTGTATTAAAAATTGAAGTGTTCCCATGAACCTGAAAGTGGCCCTCTTCTTGAAGCCGTTATAGTATAATAGGACCCTCACTATTTGTATTCAAAACGAATATTTCAGTTTTAACAAAATTAATACTAAGCTAAATAATATAAATACTTATCGAAGCATATATAATAAGTGAAAATGTTTGTATAAATTAAAAGATAAATAAAAAAAAAATTACTGTTTATATTGTTTACATTTTTAATTTGTTCTATCAATATTTTAAGATACATAATATCAATATGTGGAAATATTGTGTCTAAACATATTGTGAGTGTGTGGTTGGAGTCCCGGCGATGCCATGGTGTGTGAATTTTTTCAGAATCCACTTTAAACCGTAGGTCTACTATGACAGCAAGAGCGTTGGGCATAAGGCTGAGACCCTACCCCATAAAAAACCCATCGAAATCCGCCAGTAGGAAGACTTTTTTAGCCCAGCATAAGATATTGTGCTAATAAAGAAAATTCCTATCCGTAATATTTTTTAAAACCTTTTCTCTGTCTCTTTTATCTCGTTTCTCTCTTGTAGTGGGTTTTTTTTCGGAATCTTCTTTAAACTGTAGGTTCCGATCTGCTTAGCCTAAAGTTTGCACAAAATGACCGTAGAGTGACAAATCAAACCGTAAAAATCCACTTTAAACCATAGATATCGGTTCAATATTACTCTTGGGTGTAGGGCTAGCAGCCCTACTTCATAAAAAGGAAACATTTCCTGAAATTTCGAAAATGTTCTCGAAATCTGCCAGCAATCAGAAGGCCTTGACCTATCAGGGGCCTGCCCAGCCAATGAAAAAGAAGAAATATTTCTTAAGTTGCTAATAGGCAAAAGCTAATCTAACAGAATCATAATTTCCTCGAATACCGGAACCGTACATTCATCTTAACTATTTATAACTATTGGAAGAAATTAAAATGTGGAATTAATTAGGACTCTTAAGGAAATCATATTAAACTTATTAAAATAAGTCCTAACATAGTCCCTCTCCCTCCAAAGTTTGAAATTAATAAAGCATTTTTATAAATAGTTTGATACAATTGAAAAGACGGTTATTTTAAAGAATGGAATCACATGAAATGTTTCCAGCTTTTAAAAAGTTTATTCAGCTGGAAAATCAATAGTTTTGATAAATATGTTAGACAGAGAGAAATTAAATACTTAAAATATAATTCAAACTATTGAAATTAAAGAAATAATAATAATAAATTAAGTAGTAAATTTCAGCTCACATTTATATCCAACTTAATTCAGCTTTGTTTAAAACTCAAGTTATATATCAAATATAAATCTAATTCAACTAATTTAATCATATATAAAATAAAAATTTTTGAATTTAATTCATTATATGTAGATGAAGGATTGTTTAATTCGTGAAACATATTGTGAATGTCTGGTTGGAGTCCCGCCATGATGCTTGAATTTTTTCAGAATAAACTATATACTATGACAGTAAGAGCGTTGGTCATAGGTCTGACACCCTACCTCGTAAAAAGCCCATCTCCTGTCTCGAAATCTGCCAGTAGGCAGACTTCCTTAGCCCACCATAAGATATTGCGTTAATAAAGAAAATTCTTAATCATAATCCTTTAAATCCTTTTCTCTGTTTCTTTTATCTTCTTTCTCTCTTCTAGTGCTTTGTTTTCTTTCAAATTTCACATTTATTTGATATTTTTAATATTTTATCATTGATTTGTTTATTACATCTATAAGCCTTGAGTGTGGTATACGAGAATTTCTATTAAACTTCAATTAAAAAACAGATATCAGAAATAATTAAAATGAAATAGTCTAAAAATCTTCCAAGGAAAATAATGATATACCATGCAAATAGAAGAAAAAATAAATAAATGCGAGCTACGAAAATGTTAAAATATTTGCTCTAGAAAAAAAGAAGTAAATATTGGATACAAAAAATAATTAACTATAATTAAAATTAATAGAATACAGCTTTTTTATATGTCACTTTATATCTCTGATTTCTAATTAAATATACTTACAGTTTTCAATTAAAGAAATGTCTTGAAATTAATTTCATGTTGAATGTAAGAAATTTAAATAAAATACTGAAGGTTTACAGATAGAAAATAATTCTAAACATAATTTTTTTTAATTTTAAAATTATAAAACCTAGTAATTCAATAGCTGTCTATTTTTAGGTAAAAGATATTCATTGCTTTTACAGAAACAATTTTATTAATTAAAGTGAATTTCAATTAAATTGTTTAATTAGGAAATTACTAATGCAATCAAATGCATTGCTCATTTAAGTTGTAAAATAATTACATTTAGTATTTGTTTCTGTTTTTTAAAATTATTTTAATCTAATTAAAAAGATGTATGCAATGACGGAGATTATTTTGAATATTTCTATTGGGTTAGTTAAAATGCTTTCAATTAAAACTGATTTGCTTTAAGATTTAATTCACAGGAAATTTATTCAATACTAATTTTTATTTTAAATTAATTAATTAATAATCTTATTTTGTTTTTAAAAAGTAAAAGTTCTTGATTATACGTCAATGATTGCTTTATTTTTAATTAATGAGATTTTTATAAATGATAATATAATTTTAAAAACAAATAACTCGTTGATTAAAATATTTAATTTAAATATAATTTTTAATGTTGAATAAAATTCGCTAGAAAAAAATTAAATTAAATTTTTCAGTTAAAATATTGATATGCATTTCCGTTATTGTAGTCCATAACAAAAAATACGATAAAATAATTAAAAACATTAGGTTTTTTTCCTTACATTTTAGAATAGGACCTTAATATATAATAATGTAATATGTAACATTTAATAGTAATACGTAACATTATTGTTGTTTGTTGTTGTTTCTTATCCCACTTGGCTGGCCAAGCTCACGAGTCCTTACGTGCTCATGATTGAAGGGGAAGGAAGCAGCTTCTTTAATAGGTAGAAGCCTGACGTGACGCTCTTACATTAGAAGAATAATATTATAACATGTACTTATATCGGCCATTCAGGTCCCAAATTTGCCAACGGCACGCGGTGTTCCCAGGTGGTCACCCACCCAAGTACTGACCGCGCCCAATGATGCTTCACTTCGGTGATCTAACGAGAACGGTATATTCAGCATGGTACGGCCGTTGGCACGTAACATTAATAATATATAACATGTACTTATATCTTTATTTAATATATAACTTGTATTTATATCTGGAGCCCAAAGTTCTTCACACTATGCTTATGTTCGTGTTTCGGCCCTGACGGCCGCGTGACTAGCGCTCTGGCGCTCGGTGCGACGAGTTTCGGGTTCGAGTCCCGGCGGTGGCGTGGATGTTTTGGCGGGTCGGAATCCACTTTAAACCGTAAGTAGGTCCCGATCTAATAAGATCGTAGAGCGTTGCGAAGGCAGTGTTTAGCATATCGCATATTCGCGTCCTTATATTTAGCATATTCGCGTCCTTAGCATATCTTCAAGCTACACGTGCCCTTGTATAGTGCTAAATTAGAAACAGCGTTCGTCGGTGCAGCCCACACGACATGCCTCCTTCAAGTCTAGTTTGTATTGGGCTGCTGTCAGAGAAATGGTCAATGCTACCCAGTCCTCGAAGCAATTTTAAAAAATTCAAGTAATTTACACGAAGAAGTTTTCCATTCATGATAATTTTTAATAAATATAATTTAATAAAAAATTATAAATATGACGATTTCATAATGGCTATTATAAGATAATTGAATTATAAGATTAATGAGATAATTCTGAAATGCAGTAAAGCTGATAGGCTGTTTCTGTTTCACATATTGATATTATGCGTCTTAAAATATTGATAGAACAAACTAAATATGTAAACAATATAAGCCATTTAAAAAAAAATCGATTTGGATTAAGCTTTTAATTTAAACAAACATTTTCACTTATTTTATATATGCATCGATAAGTATTTATACTATTTATCTTAGCAAAAATTCCTTAAATACTTAATTAAAAAAAAGAAATTGGTAAATTGAAGTATTCGTTTTGAAAATAAATACGTAACGTCTTAGTCTATAATAAACATATAACCGCTTCAATAAGTTTGGTTTGGTTTCGTTTGGCGCTCTACGGTCATCTTGTGCGCACGAGGGCTAAACAGACCGGGACCTACAGTTTAAAGTGGATTCCGAACCTCTAACAAACATCCATGCCACCGCCAGGATTCGAACCTGAATCCTGGGATACCAGAAGCCAAAGCGCTAGTCACTTGGCCACCAGGCCGCCGCTTCAGTAAGAGTGCCACTTTCACGTTCATAGGATCACTTTAATTTATATTTAAAAGCTTTATATATATATATATATGTGTGTGTGTGTGTGTGTCTGTGTGTATTAAGTTATTAAGCACAGAAATGAAAATTAAAAATGTAAATTTAATTCATAAGTTCAGTTCACTCCTAGGTAGGAGATTTTCAGAATTCTAGAGAGTAAGAAATTAATTATCACACGTGGTGATACACGAAACCACAAGCGGGTCAGTTTATAAACAGGCGGAAACTTCAGCCTGAATCACTTTTAGAAGAAGAGAAAAACAACACTTCTTGCCGATTCGTCGCGGAACACTGTTTTTCTCCTTCTCCAAAACCTCCGCCAAAAAAAGAAAATTTGTCAAGAGGGGTCAGCTTCCCTCACTTCCCGTAGGAATAGGCATTTCTCAGCTTGTGATCTATCACTAGTCTCAATGGAACAACTCATGGTATAGTTCATATTCAATCTGTAGTTGTTTCGACCTTTTAAGGTCAAACAGAGAATCACTAATTTCACGATGTTTCATTATTCATGACTCTAATTATCTGCTGTCAGATTTGAGTGACAGGTTTTTCTCATTAGAAAAAAGAGCTCTAATTGCATGTAGTATAAATATCTATGAAACTGCTTATCTGCTGTCAGATTTGAGTGATAGGTTGTTATTATGCACTTGTTATAGAATGTATATTCTCCTCTTGCATCTTTTCCTCTAAAAACGAAATGCTATATGGCTTCTCGTGGGCCTGAATGGCCGAGTGGATAGCGCTCTGGCGCTCGGTGCCACAGGTTTCGGGTTCGTGTCCCGACGGTGCCATGGATGTTTGTAGTGGTTCGGAATCCACTTTAAATCGTAGGTCCCGGTTCTAATAGGATCGTAGAGAGTTCGGGGGCATTGTTACGTGCATCCGTGGCTTATCTTCAACTTACACGCACCCCCTGGGTAATGCAAAGTGAGTAACATCTGTGCAGCGCTTGCCTTAAGGCATCCAAGACCAAGCTGTCTAAGTGTTTGCCAGCTGCATTAGAACAAAAAATATATATATGTCTTCTCTTAGGAAAAAGGCTACTAAAAGTAAAATATAAAAACACAATCAACTAAACAATAACGTTATTAAGTAAGCTAACTATATCGTATTATAACTAATAAATCATTAAAATTTTTAAAGAAAAGGCAGTATTATAAAAACAAATTTTAAATTCTTAGTCTCAAAATTAATTAAGAATGTCTCATAAGAAAATAAGGTCGAATACAGCATCAATAATCTCATGATGTGTCAGTAACCATGACACTGATTATCTGTTATCAGATTTGAGTGACAGGTTCTCATTAGAACAAAATACTAATTGCATGTAGTGTAAATATCCATGACACTGCTTATCACCTGTCAGATTTGAGTGAGAGACTGTTATTATGCATTTGTTGAAGAAGTACATTTCTTTTCTCTGAGAACGGAGATACTATATCTCTTCTCGTGGGAAAATCGCTACAATAGTTTTTTTTTTCTTTCTAATGCAGCTATCAGCTTGCAGGTTCTTACTCAGACAGCTTGGTCTTTCGATGCCTTAAGGCAAGTGCTGCACAGACGTACTCACTTTGCATGACCCAGGGGGCGCGGACGTGGAGTAACAATGCCCCCGCAACGCTCTACGATCCTATTTGACCGGGACCTACTTTTTAAAGTGGATTCCGAACCACTACAAACAACCATAGCACCGTCGGGACTAGAACCCGAAACCTATGGTACCGAGCGCCAGAGCGCTAGCCACTCGGCCATTCAGGCCCTCGCTACAATAGTAAAATATATAAATACAATGAATTAAACAATAACGTTATTAAGTAAGCTAATTATATCGTATTATAACTAATGAATCATTAAAATTTAAAAAAAAAAGGCAGTAGTATAAAAACAAATTTTAAATACTTAGTTTCAAAATTAATTAAGAATGCCTTTTAAGAAGACAAGATAGAATCACAACAAGTTTAATAAATAAGAATTTTTTTATCGATAAAAAAAAATCACTCCTGTAGAAAAAAATTCATTGCTTTGAAATTGGGGTTATCTAAAATTACCCACAATGAATCTGGAAAATGTTCAATAAAAGTTGAAAGAAAGCAAAGCAAGGTGGTAAAAAAATCAATTTTGCAGATAAAAGATATGGATAAAATAGTTTAAAGAAAAACAAGATCTTCTTTAAGATAGCAAATATTTAAACACAATATTGATTAAATATTGTTGTCAGATATTCTTAACTGACAAAGGAGAAATTAAAAATAAAAAGTCCTGACCAGCTAATTTTTTTCCACATTGATACTATCAATAAAATAAATCAATATTTTAAGGCTATTTGATAAAATCTTCACAGAGTTTACTCATGAAATTGATTTTTTTTATTTGATGTATAATGATCCTCATTTCAGACATGATGAAGTTTTAATGAGGAAGACCATGTTAACTATTCTTCTAGTATTACATTTTTTACATTTTTTTTCTATATTTCTCTTTGTTAAAAACTATAATAGTATAAATAGGCTTCTACTACTAAAACCAAAAAGTAAGACCAATTTTTAATTTAAAATTCCCGGGGCTTCTGGAATTTAAATTTTTTTTTTTTCTTAGGTTGCTGTGGCACTGTCCTTGACATCTGTGTGAAATTTGACGTCAAAATATTCATTAGTGTTTGAGTTTCATATAGTTCCCCAACCACCGTATTCACACCGTGTGACTTCCGGCTCTTCCCTGAACTCAAAAGACCACTCCGGGGACACAGTTTTGAGTTGACTGAAGAGATTCAACGTGATTCGCTGCGCGCTTTGAAGGCCCTCCCTGCCGAGAGTGTTATCACTCATTATTTACCGACATAAAGATAAATATGTTCCCCATAGGATTTTGGCTGTAGACCCCTACAGTCTTACACATCCCCCCTTAAATTCGTTGTGTTTAATGGTACTGTTGCAAGGAAATGTTCCTTGAAAGAGAGCATAAGACTGCTACTAACACTCAAAGTGCCAATTTATACACAGTAGAGAGCTCCATAACAACAGATGCGCTCGCTACCACAGATTTCGATTTCGAATCCCGGCGGTGCCATGGATGTTTGTAATGGTTCGGAATCCACTTTAAACCGTAGGTCCCGATCTTATAGGATCGTAAAACTTTAGAAGGTAGTATTACGCGCGTCCGTAGAACATCTTGAAGCTACACGTTCCCCTAAATGCTAAACGAATAACAGCAATATGCAGGCCTTGCTGAGGGCATAAATATAACTGTCTATGTATTGCCAGCTGCATTGAAAAAGAAAGGGTCTTAATTAGGTCACGTCGACCCCTAACATTCTGAGAAATTACCATTAGAATTATTACATTTTCTCTTCTCATCAGAAATGTCTTGATCGCCAAGATTTGACGCAATGTGTGTGGTTTGCTGAGAAAAAAAGTCTAACAAATTAAATGTTTTTTCTGCTTTCCATTTTTTTTCTTTCTTTTTGCATGTTGAAGTAACTACAATGTTTAAACACCTAATTTTAACCACTATACTATTACACCACATCACAGTGCCTAGAGCTGAGTTGCCTCTTTACGGTTTGGGAATGATTCGGGTGAAAAGTCCGGTTAGGCTCTGTCACGCTCTACAGTCGTATGACACCGGGACCTGAGACTTAAAGGGGATTTCGAACCACTACTAGCATCCATGGCTCAGCTGGGACTGGAACCCGAAACGACAGAGCGTTAGACACTTGGTCATCGGGCACCGCAACTACTACTACTACTACTACTACTACTACTACTACTACTACTACTACTACTACTACTACTACTACTACTACTACTACTACTACTACTACTACTACTACTACTACTACTACTACTACTACTACTACTACTACTACTAACATGGGGCCTGAATGACGAAGTGGCTAGCGCTCTGGCGCTCGGTACCACAGGTTTCTAGTTCGAATCCCGGCGGTGCCATGGATGTTTGTAGTTGTTCGGAATCCACTTTAAACCATAGGTTCCGGTCTAATATGATCATAGAGCGTTGCGGGGACATTGTGACTCCGCGTCCGTGGCTTATCTTCAACTTACACGAGCCCCCTGGGTAATGCAAAGCGAGTAACGTCTGTGCAGCGCTTACCTTAAGGCATTCAAGACGTCCATGTCTGTTTGCCAGCTGTATTGGAAAAAAAAATTATAATAATATAAAACACGCCAGATATATGGGTTATACGGGTAAATAAAATATCGATCGGAACCAATGATCATTTGAGTAGCGTATTAGCTATCGTGGCGAAACATTAAAAATATACATAGTTTTTTTTTTTTTACACTGGTTAAATATAAATACAACTCAAACATTAAATTTTTCGAATAACTCTTTTTTAAATTCAACAATAAAAATTATAATCTTCTTTGAAGCAATCATTTAAAATTAATTTTTGTGTCTAGGAATTTAATGAACTGTCGAACAAAATTCATTTGCTCGTTTTAAATAAGGCTTTTCAACTTATTGTAACCTATCTGCTAAAAAAAAAAAAATGGAAAATAAATTTATCTCAGATCGATTTAAAAAAAAAAAAATCCTTACATATTTACATTTTAATTAACTGTGCATTTAATGAAAAAAGCATTCTAATTAAATTTTTAAATTTTGGAAATGGCACTTTATGCCTGACATTAGTATCCTAAGTCAATTGGTTTAATTAATTAATTTTTTTTTTACATTACTTCAATCGATAAATTGTATTTCTCGCAACATAATCGAAATATACCATTTTGAAGAAATTTGGTAGCTATTTCTATTAACAATTACTCAATAATCACTACAGTTCCAGTTACATGTAAAAGATATATCAGGCTTTATTTCTTATTGTTTGAATAAGAATTAAAAGGAGAATTGGTATAATATGTTCATAGAAATAAATTTAGAAATTTAATTGAATTAATATTTGTAATTTAATTAATAGTAACTTTAATTATACGGGGTGATTATAATAAAAGTCACACTTTGATTATAATAAAAGTCAAAATGCTGCAAAAAAAATAACCGCTAGTGGTTGAATTTAAAGTGAAGATACTTGAAAAAGGAGGAAACGGCACGGCATCAAAAAAAAGTTCCAGATTAATAGATGGCGCTGTAAGCGGCATAAAGAAAGCGAATTTGGCTACCGGTTCAATGCGCTTGTTGCTTCGATTTTTGGAAGGAAAAAATGACTTCTAAGTCATTCAACAGTTGTGACAATGTTACTGGAAAGCCTATTCACCACGGCAAGGTCATATCAAATTGAATGAGACAAATTGATGGAACTTTTTTTGGAACTATTTTTTAAAGCCATACTATTTCCCCCTTCTTTCACATTTGAACTCATTGTGACGAGTGGTTCTTTTTTTACACAATTTTGAAAGTGGTACTTTTATTATAATCTATGACAATATATCTATGGGGTAATTTTTGAAATTATTTTTTGATGCCATACGTTTCCCCCTTCTTCAAGTATCTTCAGTTCAAATTTGAGTTAATCGTGACGAGTTTTTTTTTTTTTTTTTTTTTTTTTTTTACATCATTTTGAAAGTGGGACTTTAATTATAATCACACTGTATATCATCGTAGCAATCATTTTTCAAAAAAAAAATATCACACGTTATAAAACATTTATTTTAAATTTAAAATAAAATAAGTTAATATTTTTATTTAATAATTTAATGATTAAAATACTTATTCGCTGCCATTTTAAAATGTAGAATTTTAAGATACTTATTTTGGACATATTGATGAATTAAAATAGAAATGCTAAACGTCTCAAGTTTATCCTGGATTTCGTATAAAAAAAATTAAAAAATCACTAACAGAGTAAAAAAAACAACCAGGGAGTAAAAGAGATTCCAGTTGTCAGTAGCAAAAAATGCCGGGGATTAGAACCGTGTTATGTTCCAAGTCTGATAACGATAAAGACAGGGAAAACGAGATTGTGAACATCGTACTGACACTTAATCCTGGGAATCTGATGCAGAGAAGTAATCTTTCGAGCGATTCACGGAAAGTGAGAAGAAATAAAAATTTTATTTGTAGAATTTGTTTACGAAATAAGTGGAAAACAAATGAAACAATTGCATCCTTTGAACGGTATTAGAACCTAAAGAGAAAATTGTAGTAGTTTTAAATATGTTAAAAATAAACCTATTAAAAAATCACATTTTTAGTATTGAATTGAATGATTCAATAAAATTATCTAAATACAAATGGTTCTACTTAAAAAAAAGGTTTTGCTTTTAAAAATATTTAAATTAAACAATGCAAGACGCCGTTATTTTAATCGAATACTATAAGTACTATTATTTTAACACAATGCAAGTACCGTTTTTTAATCAAACAATGCAAATATCGTTATTTTAATCAAACAATGCAGTGGCTATTATTTTAAACAAACAATGCAAGTACTATTATTTTAAAAAATACCAATGTCATTATGTTAAAACATTGCTAGTGCCATTAGGGACATTATAGTATTTTAATCAAGCATTGCAAGTGCCTTTTTTAATCGAAATATACAAGTACCATTATTTTAATTAAGCAATGCTGGTTATTATTTTAATCAGATATTACTATTTTTTTAAAACAATGCAAATGCTATTATTTAAATTCAAAAATACAAGTGCCATTATTTTAATTAAACAATGCCTGGAGCCAATAGTTTAATCAAATAATACAAGTACTATTATTTTAAAAAATATTTGTGTCATTATGTTAAAACATTTCAAGTGCCATTGGGGCTATTATTTTAATAAAATAATGCTGGTGCCGTTTTTTAATCAAACAACGCGAGTACTATTAATTTAACAAAAATATCTCTGATATACATAATAATTTTTATTGTTGTTTAACAATATGCTTGACCAATTTTAACCTATTTGATCGCATTCGTTTGCTTTTAATTTCATTGGTATTATTTTATTTTATTAATGGCATGCATTGTTTTTGGTGAGTGTCGCGTTATACTTGATTATATTAAGTCAAATGGTAAAGATAATGCATTGTACCCTCCTTGTAGGGCTTTCAGGAGTAATTCTTTCCATTTGCGAGTTGTTTTTAAGAAAAACCGGAAAACTTTCACTTGACAATCTGATTGATGCGACACGTTTATAGATGTTATGAAAATCTCCATCAAGCTTCCTCTTTTGTCTGAAAACAATGACAGCAGTACATTCCTCCCTTGGATTCAACTCAAATAATGAGATCTTCAGCATGCTTGTTGCATTTATTATAATTTTCCCAAAAGTCTATATGACTTTTGGTTTTTGTCTTTGTCTATTGTCTATTTGTTTATCTATTTCTCTATTTGCATAGCATCTATCTATATTTGTATACTGTCTATTTGTATATTATCTTTTTGTCTGTTTGCATCTGCATATTTCCTTACTATCTATCTATTTGTCTATTTGCATATCATCTATTATATATTTGTATGCTATCTATCTATATGTCTTTGGACTTAAGCCGCCGCTGGTGCAGATCTTTTTTTTTTCTATTAAATTAAATATATTTAAATAATAAACTAAATCAATATACTAATGGAACTTATATTGCAATGACTATTGTAATTGTCATTACTAAAAAAAACAATTTGAAATTTATATTTACATAAATTAATGTAAATATAAATAATTAATAAATAAAATAATTAATAAAAATATCGGGACCTTAATTCTATCCTAATTGCTTTAGAACAATTATTAACATTTTAACATTACAACAGCCGTATCTCATTAATGTATTTTATAAACTTTACATTTAGTTGTTCGGTATAGAAAGTTTAGTGCATGGCTTGAATAAAATCGCGCACCTCTAAAAAACAATCTCTTCGTTAGATTTCTATGAATAATTAGAGATTACAATCCTCGGCAAAAAGTATAGGGTAACAACTTCTTGAAAACCTCGGAACGAAGACGACTAATGAGGCAAAGGAGCACCATTCAGTAAATTACCTTAATAGACCCCAGTATAATTGGAAGGGGGGGAAGACATTCAGTCAACCACCCTCCTCTGGGTCTAGGGGGACGTGGCTGGGACTTCTAATGTCGCATCGGAATCCTCGAAATCGATGTGTTTAGAGGTACTGATGCATCGGTCAGGTTTTTTTTTCCTCGATTACTTCGGTGATGCTGATAATGGTTGCTGATTTTCTCCCAATTCCGTGAAGGGCACCTGGAAATGAGTTGGAAACGGTCAACTGGGCCTCTTTCATTATTTGGTAAGATTTGTTGAGTTTCTAATGGGAATTAAGTAAAACAAACTCGGAATACAGCGGTGGAGTTAATCAGGGAAACTGTTTCTCAAACGATGTCTGGGAGTCATTTGTTGTTGGTGTGGAAACCTTCTTTTTGGTTTCGATTCTTTTTTGCAAACAAAAGAAAAAGTTTGCTTTTACTTGTATTGTTAGTATCTGAGAGCGTTTGTCTATTAAATTGTTTTGTATGGTATTTGGAGCAATTCATTCATACTATCAATATTTGCATACTGACTATTTGTATATTATCTGTCTATTTGTCTTTGGACTTAAGACCGCCGCTGATGCAGATATTTTTTTTCTGTTAAATTAAAGATATTTAAATATAAAACTAAATCATTATGTTAATGAAATTAATAGTTGTAGAATGTTGTAGAATGAAAACCGTAATTGTAATTACTGAAAATCAATTTGAAAGTTATATTTACATTAATAAAAAAATATCGGAATTATATAGAAAAAATTATTAGAAAAAAATTCAATCCTAATTGCTTTAGAACCATTATTAGCACTTTGACATTACAACAGCCTTATCTCATTAATGTATTTTATAAACTTTACATTTAGTTGTTCGGTACAGAATGTTTAGTGCATGGGTTGAATAAAATCGCGAACCTCAAAAAAACAAAAACAATTTCTTTCTATGAGTAATTAGAGATTACAATCCACGGCAAAACGTATGGAGTAATAACTTCTTGAAAACCTCGGAACGAAGACGACTAATGAGGCAAAGGAGCACCATTCAGTAAATTCCCTTAATAGACCCCAGTATAATTGGATGAGGTGGGGGGAAGACATTCAGTCAACCACCCTCCTCTGGGTCTTGGGGGACGTGGTTGGGACTTCTAATGTCGCATCGGAATCCTCGAAATCGATGTGTTTAGAGATACTGATGCCTCGGTCAGTTTTTTTTCCTCGATTACTTTGGTGGTGCTGATAATGGTTGCTGATTTTCTCCCCAATTCCGTGGAGGCCACCTGGAAATGAGTTGGAAACGGTCAACTGGGCCTCTTTCATTATTTGGTAAGATTTGTTGAGTTTCTAATGGGAATTAAGTAAAACAAACTCGGAATACAACGGTGGAGTTAATCAGGGAAACTGTTTCTCAAACGGGGTCTGGGAGTCATTCTTTTAGGTGTGGAAGTATTTTTGGTGGTTTCGATTCTTTTTTCTGCAAACAAAAGAAAAAGTTTGCTTTCACTTAAATAGATAGTGTCTGCTAGTGTTTGTCTGCTAAACTTTTTGTATGGTATTTGAAGCTCTTCAAATGTTCTAACAGTAAAGATTAACTCAGAGGTTAATAATACATTGACATGATTAATCAATCAATTTAAGAAATTTTTGTTTCTTTATGAATGATTTTTCTTTGTAAAATTAGTTACTATTAATGATAATGATAAAAAAAAAAAAACTGTTTCTCAAGTTAAATAAACAGTTTTTTTTTATGTACGGAAGTCTCATGTGTTTTCAATTTTATTTTGTAAATAAAATGCAAATTTATTTTTATTTATAGATTTACAGAATGATCTTGACAGGATTATTGTTTCGTAGTGTTTGTCTACTAATCTGCTTTAAATTGAATCAGTTCATATGCTGGGAGAGTACATGGCTCTCTCAAAGGGTTTTACAGAGTTAGTGTCTGATAGTGTTTGTCTAGTAAGCTGCTTAAACTTGAATCAGTTCATATGCTGTGAAAATGCAATATTCTCTCAAAGAATTTTACAGAGTTAGTGTCTGATAGTGTTTGTCTATTAAGCTGTTTTAAATTGAATCAGTTCACATGGTGTGAGAGTGCGAGGTTCTCCAAAAGAAATTTACAGAGTTAGTGTCTAATATTAAGGTACTTTAAATTAAATCAGTTCATATGCTGTGAAAGTGCAAGGTTCTCTCAAAGAATTTTACAGAGCTAGTGGCTGATAATGTATGTCTATTAAGCCCCTTTAATTGAATCAATTCACATACTATGACAGAACAAGATTCTTTTAATGGATATACATGACTTCTGACAATTTCTTTTTCAATTAGTATATCAATTTAATTCAGCTTAAAGTTGAAAATATGAAACGATTTTCATATACAGAATTAGTGTCATCATTGCATATTCCGATGCAATTTTCCAGTCCTATATATTGTTTATAAAATCCTTTAAGATAGTAAATGATGAGAGTGCTGTTTCTGTGAGTTTTATTGGTTTGCAGAAAAGTAGTTCTTCTACTGCTGGCATTCCATCACAAAATCGCAAACAGCAATAAAGATTCACGTTTAATTGTCTATATGTTGCCTTATGAAAGCGAATTAAAAAAAAAAAAAAAAAACTTAACGGATCTTTCCGAAAAGCAGATGTTATATATCTTCTGCTATACTATCATCAATTCGACAGCCGACATTATCATTTAATTGAGGCCTACATAGATAATTGTTTGGCGAAATTATTTTAAAACAGCTTATACAATCTCAACTGCAGCTGAGAAAACAAGTTCTTCACTAATGGTGTGAGAATTTTTTTTTACATCTGGCTATTTTATATGAAACCCTGCAAAAGGCAAATACATCCTTTGCATTAACAAATGATTTTTAAATTGTTTTTTGCTTTTCATATGATTTAATTTTCATTTTAAATCGAAGAATTCTAGAGATTTGTTAACATACTATCATTATATGAAGAATTTACAAATGCCGTTTATTAGATTTCATGCTGTTTGCCGTCATAATTTGTGTGCAAATGACGCACAGGAATATTTCTTACTTCAATATTAATAAACCCAAAAATTAAGTATTCGTCAGAATATTTTCTTGATTCTATTTTTGAAATCATGTTCGTCTGTGCACTTGTTGATACTTTACTATAATCTAATACTCTTTTACGCCCACTTAAATATTCAACTATGATGCATAAATCTATTGCCGAGAATATTTAATCACCTGAATTGCAATTAACATGTAAATTACAACAAACTCATTCGCTATAGACTCGATAGCCATAGAAGATATAAATATAGAAATGCTGGAATGTAGTATCTTAATGCGTGCGTTTTTTCTCTTTTATACGAGACAATTCATTTGGCAATCAAGATATCTACTTAGTTTGTTGCAAGAATATGTTGCTGATTTTATGGCATTATAGAAGAAAACATGTCTGATTTTAAAATCCACTAAATCGATGATTGGAGAGACAGCTGTTTATCTCATCAATAGTACATTTTATTTTAAAAATATAATTGGTGGCTTTTTATGAAATATTTTTTAGATTTTTATGAAAAATTAAAAAAAGGAAGAGGATTCAATTTTAATAAAGTCAATAGTTAAATACTCGAAAGTATTTCATTCAATCTTTTTAATCTCTTTGCAGATTGGACAGACAACGGTATACTCATCAATTGTCCATTTTATTTTAAAAATATAAGTTTTTATTTTTATGAAATATTTTCAGATTTTTTTTGAAAAATAAAAAAAAGCAAGATGAATCAGCTTTAATCAAGTTAATAGCTAAATACTCGAAATTATTTCATTCATTTTTTTTAAATCTCTTTGCAGATTAGAAAACTAAATCCTTTGTCAATAATATTGCCTGGATGCTGGATAACTATTTATTTATTATTATTATTATTTTTTTTGCATATATGTTATTTATTGCCAACAACATGTTTCTTTTTAAAATTGCGCTAAACAATTCCTTCTTTAGCGATTTTGATAGAAGTAAGATCTTTTCCAAGATATGATTTCGAAAATAAGTGTGTCATAATATGACTTTTTTTTATTTCTTATATTTTTGTTTGCTGAATTTTACAACTGGTTTGTGATGAAAAAAAATTGATAAAAGAACATTAATGTGATTTTGATAATAGTAAGAATTTTTCCAAGATTTACTGAATTTTGCAAGAAGTTAGTGGTGAAAAAACTGTCATAAAAGAACATTAATGTGATTTTGATAGGAATAAGTTTTTTTCATGATATGGTTTTGAAAATAAATGTGCCATAATATGACATTTTTATTTCTAATATTTTTGTTTACTAAATTGTGCAACTAGTTTGTGATGAAAAAAACTGTTAAAAGATTGTTATTGTGATTTTGATAGAAGTAAGATGTTTTTCAAGATATGATTTCGAAAATAAGTGTGTCATAATATGACTTTTTTTATTTCTTATATTTTTGTTTGCTGAATTGTACAACTGGCTTGTGATGAAAAAAAAATTGATAAAAGATCTTTAATGTGATTTTGATAGTAGTAAGAATTTTTCCAAGATATGTTTTTGAAAATAAGTGTGTCATAATATAACTGTTTTATCTCTATTTCTTAAGTTTTTGTTTACTGAATTTCATAATAATTATTTTGTACTACATAGTTTGTCGTAAAATTATTAATAATGTTTGTAATAAAAATAAAATGTTTTCTTTTGGCCTAAACTGGAATCGAATTTCTATATTCCTCTAATTTTGGCCAATTTATATCAAATCATCATCACATTGATTTTGGCACTTGCCACTTACAGAGTGACAAGCAAATTGGTGATGAAGAATATAAGAAGGCAAAAATGATTTTGAGTAAGTGGTATTTTCTTGTAGTATCTTTTTAAATCTTAATAAGGTATATATATTTTTCTGACGTTTGTATTGTGCCGTATGTTATACCACCATAAAATGAAGACTTTAAATATATTGTTTACATGCAAATATGTAGAATTTGTTTGTATACATTGCAGTCCAACAACAGGTTTTTACTGACATTGGCCAATCGATGCAAAAATTTAGTGCATTTGAATTTTTAGTTTTACAAATTATTTCTATCAGCATTATTTGAAATTAGACTAATTTTTAAAATTGAATCTCTTAAATATGTACCAACAGATGACAAAAATGAACCAAATAGAATTATGATAAAAAATTAGCATTAAAAATTTATTACTAGAAATTCTCAAATAAAAAAACTATTGATTTCCTTTATTAGGAGTAACTTCTTTGAATTTTTAATTAAATACTTCCCTGCCAGCGCAACTCCTTAAAGTAGAAACGTGAGGAAATTGAGCACTCCCTCTTTGTATCGATTTGCGAATGACAGAAAAATACAGTTTGATACCAATTTTTGACAAGCAAAATCTGTGTTTACCGTAAGCAGCATGCAAATTTAGTGCTCACTTTCCTCACGTTTCTACTTTAAGGAGTTGCATTGGCAGAAAAGTATTTAATTAAATGTTCAAAGAAATAATGAAGGAAATCGATAGTTTTTTGTAAATGTTAAATTTTCTAGTAATGTATTTTGAATACTAATTTTTTTATCGTAATTTTATTTGGTTTCTTTTTTGTTATCTGTGTATATGTATTTAAGAGATTCAATGCTAAAAGTTAGTCTAATTTCAAGTAATACTGATAGAAATTAATTATTTGAAATATTTGTAAAACTAAAAATTCAAGTGCACTAAATCTTTATATCGATTGGCCAATGTCAGTAAAAACATTTTGTTGGACTGCAATGTACAAACAAATTCTGCATGTTGCTATAAACAATCTATTTAAAGTCGTTATTTTATGATATATCATACGGCATAATACAAATACCAAAATAATAAATCTCATTGTGATGCAGGATTTGTGTATAAAAAGATATTGCAGTCAAGCCATATTTTCTCAAAATCAATTTATTTGTTATTCCATAAGTGGCTAGACCCAAAATCAAAAACATGATAAACCTGCACATGGATTTTATATGTATTTGCCAAACTCAATATGTGAAGTATGTGTTTTGGGAACAAATATATTGTTTATCTTTAATAAATTATTGAACATAATGACTAATTTAATTGCTAGAGAATCATATTTTAAGTGAAATTAATGTATTGATCCTTACTGGAATATAACTTTAGATAACAAATTCCTTTTCTAAAAACTAACTTCCTTTTAAATACCATACATAATTATTTCCTAAATAGGTGTAAGGATCTTTCTAAATTTTATTTTTCTTGAAACGTAAGAGTCGTAAAAATATTTGAGTGACTTCACAATAAATGTGAAAAGTCTCTTCCACATAAAACATTGTTGCAAAATTATTTAGAATTTCCAATTTAAAAATTATACCAGTGAATTTGCCATGCATCGAGTAATTCATAATTTGAAATTTATCTTAATCGTGTATTAGTAAGTATTTTTTCGTTTACTTTTTTTAATTGACTTAAAATTATTGAATCTCCATTTGTATACACCCCCCCACCTTGGAAGTCGCTACGCATTGTTTTAGAAACTGACTTTTGAAGTATGAGGTTTCGACGGATTATTTATTAAATAATTGTGCGATGTGCTGTATCTTTTGAATTAATTTTTTTTCTGATAATGGAGTATTATTACAACGTAGAAAATAATTTTAAAATGTTTTTTTTTTATTTTAAATTTTGTTTTATTTTTAAATATATTGCATTTTGTCTTTACATAATATTTTTATATCTTTATGTACAGAAAAACAAGCTTAACCTAATATAAATTGTACCATATTTCTCTATGATTTTTTTATATTTTTATGATAAATTTGGAAAATGCGCGCAAGCAGCATAAATGTATAATGCAAGACTCAAAGTACATACTAAAACTACATGCTGATATCTTTGTTTAAAGCATTATGAATATATTTATCTTAACGCTTTCCCCCCTCTCTCTCTCCTAAAAATCAACAAATATAAGACCTAAACGAAGGTACTTTTTAAGAAATTTAAATTAGATTAAAAAATAATTAAATGGAATGTACATATTAGTGAAATAAACATCAATTTATATGTTAAATATTACTAACTTAATTGACTAACCTGCGCATGATAGCTGGTTACAGTACTGTTATGAATGCGGCCCAAAAATTAAATTGTGAATTTCATTAAAACAACTGAAATTTTGATTTACGAATAATTAAATACGGATCTAAACAAAGTTATTTTTCAAGAAAAATGAAATTAGATTAAAAAAAAAACTCTACATTTAAATAGAATGCGCACATGAGTGAAATAAGCATTAATTTATACGTTATATAAGTAAAATATTACTAATATTTATACGTTAAATATTACTCATTTAACTAACTAACCTTAGCATTACATCTGTTTACAGTACTGTTTCAATGTGTACCAAAATTAAATTGTAAATTTCTTGAAAACAGCTGAAATTGTGATGTACAGATAATTAATATATTTTTTATAACTACTTACGTAAAAATAATGAGATTTAATCTATATATGGTTTTGTTAAAATACCAAATTTCGGTTTTCCGTTTTTATTTTCTAGTTTATTTTTCATTTCAGCTATTAATATTTGAACTGCTATCAGCTGCTGCTTTTCAGCTATTATTATTTCATTTCTATAAACATAAAAAAGTCACAATATAATAATAATATAATATAATTATAAAAAAAGTCGAAATATATTATTCAGGAACAATTTTGTTAGTTTGACATAGTGGATATCACAATTAGACAATTTCACTAATTTTTTTGCTCAATTTATCGCATTAATGGAGCATCATTTTATGTGCAGAAAAAGGCACCTTGTTTTCTTTCAAATGTTGCGCAAGAAAACTAAACATGAACTACATCAGGGAAACATATACTGTGGCCCGTTTTAAACATGTGGCTTATTCCACCATCGTAATTTTTACAAATCATATACTTTTTTTTTTATTATTTCCAATGGCAGATTATGAACAGTTACAGCAAAAAAGAACAAAAAAACATACAACAACAACAAAATAATACAACAAAACATGCTGAAACAGAGTTCATTAATCTAACACTAATGCCAAGTTGCAGATCTTTTAGCCACTAAAAAGTGTTACCAGGTGCACCACGGGGAGGTAGATCTTCTGCGCACCCCAAATCATATACTAGGTAATTAAAAATAAATTCAGACAGATAAAAGAGTTGAACCAGAAACATGTTTATGATATAAACAAGTAAAAAAAATCTAGCGTACTAAGAAAATATGGTACTTACGTATTAACGGTACCTTGATGACAGTTGCGCCAATAAAGAGCACACGCGCCAACCGCAGCTACAGATTTGGCGAAAATCTACACTCAAAATTTTTGTTCCAAATAATAAAATATATATGAAACACTTCATTTAAAATCAAAACGCTTTCAAAATATTTTTATTCCAAATAATAAAGATTGGCGACACTTAAAAACAGCCAAGTCTGTCGCCAAGGTACCGTTAGTACGTAAATACCGAAAATATTTATTATTCTTTATGAATTTTGTTGAATAATACCCTAGCCTCGATTCGAGGTCCCAATCTAGGCTGCTCATCATTTTTTTTCCTACTCTCGCAAAAGGGTCTCATTCTATTAGCCAGTACAATGTCAATCATCACCTAATGTATATATAAATATATAATAAAATATTTTTACCTCTAGGCAAAGCAAGAAAATGGGCCATAGACGAATATTTATTTAAATGATGTTTGCGTATCCTGCAGGTTTGAGAAAAACACGTGCAATCATGTAAAAATAATATGATTTAATATATAAATTAAATACGTAAAAATCAACAATCAAATCAACTAATGCATTACATTGCACGAAGTATTATAAATATATACATATCATAAAAATGATATTTCAAGACAATGATATCATTAAAACAATATATATTTTTTCCTTATCCCACTTGGCGGACAGCAATGTAAAGCATTAATGCTACATATATATTTTTATAATGATGAATAACTTCACTTAAGACTGGCCAGCATATTAGAGAAAAAACTTTGCTGCATATTTATATAAAAGTAATACAATTTTATTAATGCAGTTTCTATTCAATTCTATTAAGATTAAATTACGTTGCAATAAAAAATAATTTTTTATCACTTTATGTTGGATCTGAACGAATAATATAAATGAACGAATGAAAATAATTAATATTTTTGAGCGTACACTCGAGAGTTCTCGTGAACTGCTTAGTGATGCATAAGCTTGCTTCTTCAACGAGCGAGGGTTCTCGAAAGAAGAAGTAGAAGTACTTTTTAAGAAGAGATATTGATTGTTAGTAAGTTTGCTGGTAAAAAAAGAAAAAAAAGCATAAAATGCTTACAGCTCTTTTCTCTCAGTGGTTTGGGAGTTCTGGAAAAAAAATACGAAGGAAAAGAAAAAACTATTCATGCATGACATATTATAAAAGGAAAGATATCGTTTCTTCATCTGATATTTGCAGCTATGGTTAGAATGCAGAAATTTATTTTTATACTAATTCATTTAATAAGAATGTTTTTACATTGAGCAGAATTAATTTTAGATCGACTAAAATAAAATATTTACATTAATAATATATTAATATAATAATATAATATATAATAATAATATATTAATATTTTAAATAAATTTTTTTTACAAAATGTTTCAGGCATTTTAATTTAATAAAAATGAGAAATTAAGATTATTTTTTATAAATGAAAGGTAGAAAAAAAATTATCAATTTAAAAAAAAAATGTGTTTCTTTAAGAATGAAATAGTGATTTTTTATTGATTGTTTTTTAAGAATTAAATATTTATGATAATTCATTATAAAATATATTCTGAATTTTGCTACATCTATGATAAAAAACTGTAATTTTTGTATAAATTTAAAATTGAGTTTAAAAATTATTATTTTTTAACGAGATAATTTTTTAATTTAATAAAAATGAGAAATTAAGATTTTATTTCCCTAAATAAGAGGTTGAAAATATTATCAATTGAAAAAAAAGTGTGTTTCTATAAGAAACAAAGTGGCGATTATTTATTGATAACTTTTAAAAAATTATATCTTTATGACAATTCATTACAAAATATATCTTGAATTCTGTTATAACTGTGATAAAAAAATGTAATTTTTTTTTTTTTTATAAATTTGAAGTATAGTTTAAAAATCTATATTTTAATTTAATAAAAATGAGAAATGAAGATTATATTTAATAAATTAAAAGGCAGAACAAATTATCAATCTTAAAAAAAGTGTGTTTCTATAAGAAATAAAGTAGCGATTATTTATTGACAATTTTTAATGAATTTTTAAGTATTTAAATGAATTTAATTTTTTTTATAAATTTAAAATAGAGTATAAATATTATTTTTATTCACAAGGCAATATAAGAAAAGGCGTTATTAAATTTTAATTGAAAAAAAAAGTACTATTAAATTACTGCTAAAGTATTATTTAATGCGTTAGCAATAAATAAAATTTCTTGCCAGCTGAAAAAACAAAACTTCATTTCATTTAGAATTTCATCTGTTTGTTTTAAGAAGATAAAAATAAATTTTTAAATTTATTTATTTGCAAAAATGATTTTTTTTTAGTTTTGTATTGTTGCCTTATAAAAAGTGTATAAAATGCTAAATTTAAAGAATAGATTTAAGTAATAAAAGTTACACAATTTGAAAAGAGAATTTTAATTTTTTAACGTAGACAACTTCAAATTGATTAATCAAAAATTTTGAAATAATTTTTTGTTGTCTTAAAATGTTTATTATATTTTATCATTAATTTATTTAATTTATTTCAGGTAAAATAATTTTGTGGTTGAAATGATCATATTGTCTGTAAATTAAAAGAATAAATTTTCTTAACTTTAAAAAGATTATATCTTCATTATATCAGAAACAATTATGTAATTATAAATTTTCGTAAAAATGTTTACAAGTATTTATAAAAGCCTTATGTTGTGTGTTAGGGATGTTATGGTTTCTTTAAGGCTATATTTGCTTATCTATCATTTCAGAAACGGTACATTGGGATATTGGTCAAAAAGTCGTTATTGGATTGGTCATTACAGCTTCTGTTGTGATGAAGCACCCGTAGGTAGATGTCTAACCTGGCTCCGTGACGCTGAAGAAGGATGGCAGTGCCTTTCGGGAGGATTTTCAGGGGAACTACACCGCATTTCCGTATAGTATAAGAGATAACCTAGAAAACTCCCATCAGTAGTTCGATTACGGAGGCAGGATTCTAAACATGCCAAATGCCATCGAGGACTCCTCGTTTTTTGAAAAAGTGGTTTACAACAAAGCCGCCTGTGGATTGAACATCCGCCATTGGCGCGTGTTGCCACGAATCGAGTACGACATTTTTTTTGCTACGTAAAAGAGTATAGTATCCATATGGTTAAAGTTACGATTAAGAACTGTAGAGGTCAGGGTTGAAACACACTTCAGTTAAGACTGGCCGATATACTAAATAAACAACTTTGATGCATATATATATAAAAGCAATGCAATTTTTTAATGTTATTCCCACTTAATTTCTTTATCCAATTTCTATTAAGATTAAATTACGTTGCATTAGAAACATTAAAAAATAATTTTTTCATCACTTTATGTTGGATGCGAACGAATAATATAAATAAACGAATAAAAATAATTAATATTTTTGAGCATTCACTTGAGAGTTCTCCTGAACTGCTTAGTGATGCATAAGCTTGCTTCTTCAATGAGAGAGGGTTCTCAAAAGAAGAAGTAGAAGTACTTTGAGAAGAGATATTGATTGTTAATAAGTTTGCTGGTAAAAAGAAAAAAAAACAAGCATAAAATGCTTACAGCTCTTTTCTCTCAGTGGTTTGGGAGTTCTGGAAAAAACAAATGAAAAAAACAAAAACCAAAAAAAAACTATTCATGCATGACATAATATAAAAGTAAAGAATATCGTTTCTTCATCTGATATTTGCAGCTATGGTTAGAGTGTATAAATTTATTTTTATACTAATTCACTTAATAAGTATGTTTTTACATTGAGCAGAATTAATTTTAGATTAACTAAAATAAATTATTAGTGCAATTTTTTTCGTCATTTTTTTTGAAATATTTCATGCCTTTTAATAGCTTCCGCGTTATGGCTGTAATTGCAACGATAAATCTGTAGGGTGGAATTTATTTTCCTTTAGGTTGAAAGAGAAGGAGAGGGGAATTTGAAATTCCCTCCAGATACCACTCATCTAGATGTATAATTCAATTTTGTGGCAATAAAATGCGTGTGATGTGTATTAAATCCTCATAGTAATCCTCAATCCTTAGTAGCAACCTGATGGCCAATTGGCTAGCGCATTGGTCATTGGTACCACAGGTTTCAAGTTCAAATCTTGGCGGTGGCATTAATTCGGAATCCATATTAAACTGTAGGTCTTGGGCTAATTAGCCTAAAGTGTGCCCAAAATGGCCGTAGAGCGACAAACCAAACCAATCTACACTTAGTAATTATTCATCCTCTTAGTAACGCTGAATCTGCTACATATCTGCTTTTATAATGGTTGAGTAATTTAAATTAAAACTGGTGGGCATGCTAAATAAATATTTTTTCTGCATAATTATATAAAAGTAATAATTTTTTTTTAAATATTATTCCCATTCAATTTATTTATTAAATTCCTATTTAGATCAAATTATGCTGCATTAGAAACATTAAAAAATAATTTTTTATCACTTTATGTTGGATCTGAATGAATAATATAAATGCAGGAATAAAAATAATTAATATTTTTGAGCATACACTTGAGAGTTCCCATAAACTGCTTAGTGATGCATAAGCTTGCTTCTTCAACGAACGAGGGTTCTCAAAAGAAGAAGTAGAAGTACTTTGAGAAGAGATATTGATTGTTAGTAAGTTTACTGGTGAAAAAAAAACATAAAATGCTTACAGATCTTTTCTCTCAGTGGTTTGGGAGTTCTGAAAAAAAAAATATATAAAGGAAAAAAAAACTATTTATGCATGACATAACATTATAAAAAGAAAGAATATCGTTTCTTCTTCTGATATTTGCAGCTATGGTTAGAATGTATAAATTTATTTTTATACTAATTCACTTAATAAGTATGTTTTTACATTGAGCGGAATTAATTTTAGATGAACTGAAATAAAATATTAGTGCTAAATTTTTTTTTGTAAGTATTTCAGGCATTTTATTTATTAAAAATGAGAAATTAAGATTATTTTTAATAAATAAAAGGCAGAAAAAATTACCACTTAAAAAAAAATTGTGTTTCTCTAAGAAATAAAGTAGTGATTGTTTATTGATAATTTATAAAGAAATAAATATTTATGACAATTCATTATAAAATATATCTTGAATTCTGTTGTAACTATGATAAAAAAAATCAAATTTTTTATAAATTTAAAATGGAGCTTAAAGTTATTAATTTTATTAACGAGGCAATATAAGAAAAGCGCTATTAATTTTTAATTGAAAAAAAGTACTAATAAATTGCTATTAATTATTATTTAATGCGTTAACAAAAAAAATTCATGTCAGCTGAAAAAATTAAATTTCATTTCATTTGAATTTCATCTGTTTTTTTTAAGATGTTAAAAATAAATTTTTTAAAATGATTTATTTGAAATATATAATTTTGTATAGTTGTTTTATAAAAAGTGTACAAAAACCTACAGCAAATTTATAAATTTAAGTAATAAAAGTTATAGTATTTTAAAACCTAATTTTAAATTTTTTTATGTTAAATTAGAAAACTTCAAACTGATTAATCAATTTTGAAATAATTATTTATTGTCTTAAAATCTTTATTAATTTTTTTTATTAATATATTTAACAGTACAAATTTATTTTCAGGTAAAATAATTTGTAATCGAAATTATATTAATTATCTGTAAATTAAAAGAATAAATTTTCGTAACCTCAGGAAAGATTATATCTTTATTATATTAGAAACATTTATATAGTTAAAAATTTTCGTAAAAATGTTTTTCAAGTATTTATAAAAGCTTTATGTTGTGAGGTAGAGATGCTATGATTTCTTTAAGGCTATTTATTTACGGTAAATTGGTAGAGTGGTTAAAATGTCGACGTTGTTGGATCGGCTATTTAAGTTATTTTTACATATATACATACATATCCTCAAAAATTCTTATTTTATTTCCTAACTTTTCTTTGATGACACAGTGATGCATACAAATAATATTAAATCTGCCAAATAAAAAATTAAGTTCACAGAATTTCTTTTTAAATTCTGACATGCTTATTTGCTGTTTGATATGCATTTTTTCATTTGAGATGTAGTCTGCAAGGTAGGCCACTTTTCTTATTAAGACAGCACTAAGCGTTAAGATTTGTAGTTAGCCAGAAACCAAAGCAAGGCAGAAAAAACAAATTACATTCTTAACGGGAATCGAAAAAGAATATTAATATGGCGTCAGGAATAAGTATTGTCTGTAGAAGAAAGGCAATAACGGTTATCTAAGAGATTTACAATGATTTATGCAGTTTAATTTAATTGCTATTGGTAATGAAGTCTATTATTTGTTACCTCTTATAATAAATGGCGTCAAAGGATTTTAATTTATAAACTTTCTAAATAAAAAACACTGGCAAAATTTTACAAGAAGCAACAGATTCTAAAATTTTTACCACTTTTTTTATTTACAACGTTTCTTATTCTACTTAGTCGACAGTAGGATCTAGCCAAGTACGTGAACCCATGTGTTATCATGAAATGTTTGGTTTGGTTTGTCGTTCTACGGCCATTTTGTGCACCTTTTTAGTATAATTAGATCGGGGCTTACAGTTCAACGTGGATTCCGAACCACTAACACACATCCCTGGCACCGCTAGGAATCGAACTTGAAACCTGTGATTCCGAAGGTCAGAGCACTATACGATTGGCAATCAGGCCTCTCTCATGGAAGGAGGTAAGTTGGAGGGAAGCTTTGTTGTGATAGTACACAAGTAGATAGAAATCTGATGTGGTTCCATGTAGTTGAAGAAGGACAGCAATGCCTTATTTTAGAGTGAACTACCCCGCATTTGAGTATCATATGGGAGAAAACCGTGAATACTACCATCATAGGCGTCCGATTAACGAGGCAAGATGCTGACCACTACAAAAGTCAACGAGTCTAATCGGTTTTTTTTAAACAGTGTCTGCAACAAAGCCGCCAGTGGATTGCATCTCAGCTCTCATGCTCACTAGCGGCGCATGTTGCCACTGAGGTACGAGTGGGGCATTTTAGAGTAGTGTACTTATTGTGTTAGAATTGCCAAATTGCGGTCGCAATTACAATTTACGTGTAACTATCAATCATTTTTCACGCTGTTTAACTATCGTAGCTTATTAAACCATTGTAACCCTAAAGGATTTTACGATATACTTTGAGTTGCAATATTGGCGTCTTTTTGAATTCATCGCTTAGATCCGCAGCCTTTCCCATCACACACAGAAGTAAGTGAAAGAATGATTCTTCAGACTCTCCAGCAGCAGTTAAATACCACTTCCACCTGGTCACGTGCCTTCCACGTCATCCAGGCGAGTTCATTGCATGGTCACAATGTTTTGGCTCTTGAGTGTATGTTATACTACCTCAGTTCTTGTATTTTAACAGTCATTGAAAAACTAGTACCCAGATAATCTGAGGAAGGCCTTTGAATGAGGACTTTATGCATGATATGTGTATCCCACTCACAATATTTCACAGAAATAAAAAGCTAAAAGGCACCAACGGCATATGCTAATTTTAGTGTAATTCAATAGATAAATAGTTCCCTTTTGCTGAGAAATTACTTTTTTTCTTTCAAAATAACTCAAGGAAAATTCACGCCAATCAAACTAATATATTCTGGATCCAATCATTTGGACGGCAGAGGAACGTTATTGACTCCTATGAGCAAAACAATCAAGTATTTGCTTACTTGGACTTTGTAGTACACAGGTATATTGTGTAATACTGATCACAATATTAACATAACATAGTGGAATTATTTTAAAATTGATGATTTTTAACTACTGATTTTTTCAAAATAAAAATGAAATCCTTAATTTGTATTCAAAGAGGAGTTTAAAACCTTTTTAAGTATTCTGCTCATGATGTAGTTCCGAAACCCATCACTTTCATCGGGCACTTAATTTCTTTCCTTTAAAATTCTCATCATGAATTTCTGTTGGGTTTTTTACCCCCTGCAATCATAAGTCTAGTTGGGATCCTTTAAAGTTTTCCACATAATAAATTAAAGGCGCCGTGTAAAAGAATCGATAATTATTTGTTGTTCGTCTGCAGAAAATATTTGCAAGCCATTGTATTTTCTTTAATGGTGTTTGATCAACATCAGATATTCAAGTTACTACAAATCCTTCAAATACGTGAAATTTCTAAGGAATTGCAAAATAAATAAATAAATAAAATAAATAATGAATAAACGAAAAATTAAAAAATAAATAAATAAAAAATAAAATTATGCCTATTTTCTTTCAAATTTAAGAAATTAAAATAGCGTCAGCTTAAGCGAAAAATATAAAATGCCTTTCCAATTTTTTCAATAATTCAAAAGTAACAATCACTCTTATTCAGTAATTTATTTTTTAATTGTTTTGTATGAATTTTATGATTAAATTACAGATAAGTATTTTGTTGTTGATTCTTATCCCACTTGGTCTACATATAGACAAATATCATAAATCCGTGTGTTCTCATGGAGGGAGGGAACGGGGGCAGCTGTTGTTATGATGGACCCTCATAGGTAGAAGACTGACTTGGCTCCGTGTCGTTGATTGGTTTGGTTTGTCGTTCTACGGTCATCCTGTGCACACGACGGTAAAACTGATTAGGACTTACAGTTTAAAGTGGATTCCGAACCACTACAAACATCCATGTTACCGTCTGTTCCGACACATGCGGTACTGAACGCCAGAGCGCAAGTCACTCGGAAATCAAGTCCCCGTGTCGCTGAAGAAGGAGATTAGTGATTTCTGGGAGGACTTTTTGGGGTAACTACCTCGCATTTGCGTATTGTAGAGGAAAAAACTCGGTAACCTCCCAAGTAGTCCGAATAACGAGACAAGATGCTGAATATCAAAACGCCATCGAGTCTCCTCGTTTTTTGAGATGGTTTCTACAACAAAGCCACCAGCGGATTGAACCTCCATCCTAATGCTCACCAATGGCGCTCTGAGCCACGAGTCGGGCTTCTTTGTAAATGAGATTGCTCCAATAGGAGCTCGTAGCTGTAAAGATATGATAGGTTGTGTTGATATCATAATATATATAGATTATATAATACACATTTTTTTCCTTAAATCTAATTCATCAATTTTATCATTTTTTCTATCAACAAAATTTTTGAAATAAAGTATGTCAATTAAAACCGAACAACGATAAAAGGTTTTTTTTTTTTTTTTTTTTTTTTTAATACATTAAGAAAGATTGGGAAACAAAATTTATTTTAACTGAGTATTATTTTTAACCAGACTATATTTTACAGATGGATCAACAGTTCGATATTATCGAAGTACGAAAATATTAATATATTCATTATAATATTTGTATTATCAACCTTTTTTTAAAGAATTTATGTAATCGATTTATAACTATAAATAAATCTTATTTTATTTAATTGATCAGTACATTGATTGTGATTAAAAGTTTCTAATAAGAAATCGGTTTTTAAAAATATATATTTTAATATAAAATTTTAATACAAACTAAATTAAGATGCTTGCATTTTAATTATTTTATGCCCTGTATATTGAATTAGAAAATTTAATTTTCTGTAGATGACAAATAATATTTATCACAATTATTAGATACAATAAATGTAACATTTCTGTTAGGAGGTCTCTGGTTAAATATATTTTATGTTACAGGAAATTCCTGCGTTTAACAAACTTTTGTATATCACACACTGCGAGGTGCAGATATTACAAAAGATATGAGAGATCTTGGCGAGGAGAAAGCTTTAGAGTGTTGAACGATAAATATTGACGATGGTGTATATCCAAATATTATTCCAAATGCAAGTCAGAAACCTTCTAAATAAATAAGTTTAGGGATTAAGGCGTACACAGATGGATTATTTGTGTTACATGTCCAGCGTGGTCAAATATATATTTTAACAGCATTTTGTATACATAAAGTAAGAATTCCTTCAATTAGATACAAAAGTACTATATAAATATAATGATAAATTTTAAAGTGATCTATAAAACTAATTTTTTTTAAAATTCATTTAATCACTATAAATATACCATATTAAAGATAATTTTAATCGGTTATGCAGCTACTATATAAACATAATATTCAAAGTTTATTTACACTTTATATTCTCCATTGAACCAATTCTAAAACAACAAAAGAAGTACTTTATTAATGAATGTCAATGATTCTGTTTTAAGAGTGAATACTACATCTTTTGTTTAATGTAAAAGTTAAGCAGTTTGTGTGGTGCTGAACCAAAATTTTAATTATTGGCATTTAACTAAAGTCAGTATTGAAACAAAATCCATTATGGAAAAAAATAATAAATTTAATGTTTAATTTATACATAAATATCCTTTTCCATTTTAACTTTTAATACGACATCTTAAATTATGGGAAATTAATAATAATAGAAATTAATAATAATGTGAAATAATTAATCTCAGGGAAAAAGGTTCAAACATATATTTTAGCAATATTTTATATTCAGAAAGTAAGAATTCCTTCAATCAGCTAAATATACTATAAAATATCATAATCACATACAAAGGTGTTGTATAAATATAATAACCAGCGTTTGAAGGGATCTGTAAAACCAAATTTCCTACCCACAAACAATAAATATAGCCCGACAAAATATTTCAGAGATTAAAATGCTCACTCCTATTTACACTTCATATTTTACATTGAGTCAAATCTAAAACTGCAGCTCTAGGACATTTGAACGATTCCCATATAGGACTAAATAACCCTTTTGTTTAACTCACAAAAGTCCGAACGCGGTGCCATTTCCAGCTTTATTCCGAGATTGCTTTCACCGCTCACTCTTCTATCTCCAAATGACGGAGGAAATTCCTGTGTTTAACAAACTTTTGTATATCAAACACTGTGAGGTGCAGATACTATGAAAGATATGAGAGATCTTGGCGAGGAGAAAGCTTTAGAATGGAAAGCGATAAATATTGGAGGTGGTGTATATCCTTGCATTTTACTTCAAATGTAAGTCAAAAATCTTCTGAATAAATAAGTATGAGGATTAAGGCATACACAGATGGATTATTTGTTGACAATCGTAATTGTGTAATTTTAAAAATATATTTATAATTCAAATAAAGAACACAATAAGCTATTATGTATCTTTTATAACGATTTCAAGTTTCATTATTTATAATAGCATGTTTCATGATATTTATAAACATATAATTTCTGTTAAATTGTAGTAGATTTTGATATATAAATGGTGTTGTTGTTGTTTGTTGTTTCTTATCCCACTTGGCTGGCCAAGCCCACGAGCCCATATGGACTCATGATTGAAGGGGAAGGAAGCAGCTTCTGTTGTGATGGAGCACCCGTAGGTAGAAGCCTGACTTTTGCTCCGTGACGCTCTTACAGTCATAGAAGACCGGGACCTACGGCTTAAAGTGGATTCCGAACCACTACAAACATCCATGGCACCGCCGGGATTCGAACCCGAAACCTGTGGCACCGAGCGCCAGAGCGCTAGACACTCGGCCATTCAGGTCCCAAATTTGCCAACGGCACGCAGTGTTCCCAGGTGATCACCCACCCAAGTACTGACCGCGCCCAATGATGCTTAACTTCGGTGATCTAACGAGAACCGGTATATTCAGCATGGTACGGCCGTTGGCTATATAAATGGTACTTTTAATTAACTACCAAATATTTAATTCAAGAAAGTTTTAATATGCCTCTATATTACACCGGGGATTGAAAAGTGAATGTTTCTTGAATATACAATGATTTAAAAAATTAAGGAATATTTAAAAAAATGCAAATGCATGATCAAAAACATGTAATTATTATATAAATTACAAAGTATATATGTAAAACTGAATGCCTGCATGCTATTCAATTTAAGAGATCTGCTGTCGTTTAGCATAATTTAATGCAATTTTAGGCTTTAAAAACCTTTGCAGGTTCTGTAAGTAGAAATTTACTGCGCAATTCAACTTTTCAGTAGAAATTTACTACGCAAAAGTTCATCGCCATGCTTTTTTTTATGTTAATCATCAGTACTTGCCATAATTTATCTGAAGAATTATGGCGAGCCATTGGACAAACTGAAACGGCGAAAAACTCAGTTCTATGTAGCAAGATGTTTGAATCTGAGCCTTCCTGAAATTTATGAACTGTGAACTGGGTGTTTAAAGAACAGAAACAGGTTTTAAAGATACAGTGAAGAATGACCTGGATCAAATTACCTATATTTGTAGCTATCACTGAAGTTAGTGGAAGATTTATTAATTAAGATTTGTATAGAAAACGTTTAGCATTGTGTGTGTTCCGTCCTTACGCTCCTCTACCGAGATGAAAGCCTTAATTAGGCACCATATGTTACATGTGAGTTGGAGTTCAATTCAAATGATAATGACATATCAATATCAATATTTGACATTGGATATATGTTTGTTTTATTAATATTTTTATAAAATTCCATGAAAAGATGAATTTGCATTAAAAGTATGATTATCCATTAAATATTAGAATAAATTGTTGCAAAACTATATTCTTCTTCATTGGCGCAAGAAGCTCATGGCGGCCCAGGGCCATCTACCTATTAGCAAATTTCAAGACGGGAGATGTTTTCCTTTTACGGATTAGGGTTGTCATCCTTACACCCAATAGTCATATTAGACAGGGACCTACGACTTAAACAGGCTTCCAACATCCATAGTTTCGCCAGCACTCGAACCGGAAACCTGTGGTATCGAGCTCCAGGGCCAGGACGCGCTTGGCCATCAGGGACCAAAATTATAATCTAGTTCAACAAAAAATGAATTCACCATCATACGAACATTAAATTTAACCAGAAAAGATTTCCGATAAAAAATATTCAAGACCCTTATTCTGAAAACCAGACTTATTTTGAATGCAAGAAAACATTTCCAGTCTCTAGTTTGCAAAATTTTTATTTAGGATAGAGAAAAATATTGGACATGAAAACTTTCAAAAATTTTTTCTCGTCGAAAAGTACGCTATCTAGTTCATAAAATCTGCTTATATAGATGCAAAACTTTGTGCGTGCGTAGATTTCTTACGCTTAAAAAATATGCTACCGATGTATATTTCCTTTTATATTTTACAGCTCTATTGGATCATAATGATAAATATTATAAAATATCTTTAGAATAAATAGAAGTATCAGTTTTACTAGCAAATATGGCACTTAGTGGTTTTCTTATTTAAAATTTTAAAGATATCATATTGCTTAGATTTATGTTTTCTTAATTGTCATGGATAAATAATGTAAACATCGAATAAGCAAGTAGATATAGTTATTTTTTTTTCCATTAAACATAAAGCACAGCAGTGAAAAATTGGCAACTAAAGTTTTTGACTTTTTAAATTAAACAAAGTATTCGCTATATCCATTTTGTAACAGTGCTGCCTCCTATGCTCTGCAAGAACGCCCCCTGTGAAGTTCAGAAGAAATGGTCTGTAGGCATCGAGACTCTCAACCGAGAGGAAGTATTGCGCAACCGGAGCTGCCTCAGAGACGTTCAATTTACTATTTTTCATCCTGAGTGGAAATATCCTTATTTGCGGCTTAGAAATGGAGTCATTCCTAGAACCTTTAATTTAGATGCATTTAAATGTCTTTAAGTGTGTTAAATATTGTATGTCTCTAATTGAGTGTGTGTGGTGTTCGGTTGAGTGTAAATAAAGCCGTGTGTTCTTAAACACGTGTCTCAAGTCCAAATCCAACCACATCCAGATCCAACTGCACAAACAACGGACAACACCGCAATTTTTAAATAACTGTATGTATGGGCTGGCTCTCAATTGGATTTTGTATTTGAATTTTCTGAAATAGTAATTTGTAGTCTGCGGGTTGTATAACTCTTTAGTAACTGGGTGTGGATGGGTTGAAATTGTTGTGTCATAGGTTGGAGAGCACACAGCTTTATTTACACACGCACAATCACCCCACACATATAATTAGAGACATACAATATTCAACACATTTAAAGACATATAGTTATAGATTCGTGGAAGGATTCCACTTCTAAGTGTGTAACCTGATACTCGGTTACGTGCAGGGTACACGAAATATACTTTCTTTCTGGATGAGAATCTGCAGACCAACTAATAGACCATGATGCGCCAAATATATTTTCCCTCGAGATGAGAAACTATAAACTAAGCATTTCTTAGCAGAAACGCACGGTGGTGCTGTACTTCCTCTCAGGTGAGAGTCTCGAGGCCTACGAAACATCTCTCCTGAATGCTACAAAAGGCGCTCTTGCCAATGCGTAGAAGGAAACATGGTTGCGTAGGAAGAAGCAAGGTTACAAATTTAAAATATATGTAATATAGATAATTAATGGGAATATTGGCAAGAAGTTCGATTTTGTATTTGTGAAAATTTGTATTTCTATTTTAAATAATTAATTAGTAAGCAATAAAGTAAGTGCAAAATCCATTTGTTTGATAGCATTATTTTGCATGGTACATTTGCATACCTATGCATTAATAACTCATTAAAAAAGTTTTGAATTTATTTTTCAGGAAACATAAGATAAAATAGAATTAAGAAATTAAAATAAAAGATTAATTATTAGTAACCAAACGAATCAAAAATCCCTTTCTTAAAGAATTTGCTAACTTAACACTGTTTTACATTTACATTACATTTTTTTACGTTTACGTTACATTTTTGCATTTACGTAAATTTTTTTTACATTTACATTACATTTTTTTACGTTTACATTACATTTTTGCATTTACGTAAATTTTTTTTACATTTACATTGCGTTTTTTACACTTACATTTTTACATTCACATTACATTTTTTTTTACATTTACATTCTTATATTTACATTACATTTTTTTACATACATTTTTACATTGACATTACATTTTTTTACATTTACATTACATTTTTTTACATACATTTTTACATTTACATTACATTTCTTTACATGCATTTTAACATTAACAATATATTTTTTACATACATTTTAACATTAACAATATATATTTTACATACATTTTAACATTTACAATACATATTTACATACATTTTAACATTTACAATACATTTTTTACATACATTAATATATTTACATTACTTTTTTTACATACATCTTTACATTACTTTTTTTACATACATTTTTACATTACAGTTTTACATGCATTTTTATATTTATATTACAATTTTTATACATATTTTTACATTTACATCACATTTTCTTCAGAAATCACGTAAAATGGAATTTATTAATTAAAATAAAAAATAAATATTAGTAACCAAACGACTCAAAATTCCTTTTCTGAACAATTTACTAGTTTGTCTCCTATGTATGTTATTTTAAATTGTATTAATTGCAGGTTGCATTGAAAAAATATGAGTTTGTTTTTCATTATTTCGAATATTTACATAAGAAAGTGAAGCATATTTTCCCCTGGAAAAAAAAAATAAATTCGAGATATATTTTACGAGAAATAACCCGTGAGAAAAATGAAGGGATAACGTTTTAAAACAAAATATAAAAACCGAAGAATTGATTACCATGCATTGTTGGTGAATAAAAACATTTTTTTTTCTCTTAGATTAATCGAAAACACAAAGTATCTATTCGAAAAGCAATGGATAAATAAAACTCAAGACTTATTGTATGAAAAATTATGGTTATCTTTAACATTTTTTTTTGTTATTTCATGGAAAACGGATAGAATTAAAATTATAAAAGATAAAAATCCCTGAATAACTTTAAAATTGTTGTATTGTTTTCTTAAATTAAAAGTACAAAAGAAAATTTAAAAACTTGTAGAAATTTGTTCTAAATTATGGAAAGAAGAGAATTTTTGGTAGAGTATTTTTAATATAAAAATACTTTTAAAGATATGATTTAAATTTTTTTTATCCATTTTACAATTTAAAAAAATAGTTTTTAATTCTGACATAGATTATATTTTGTACAAATTTCAAATCACTTATAATTCGGTCCAATTACAAAAATCACGAAAATAATTGTATAAGACCTAAATCGTTATAGTTTAAAAATATTTAAACTAAACAATTCTGTCCAAATGGAGTGTCTTAACTACATGTAAAACGTTATTAAAATTTTATTAATTGTTATTTTGTTTCTTTTATGTATTTTTGTGAAATATTTTTTTAAAAAATGATGAATTCGATTAAACATAGCTATTAAGTAATAATATGTTCGTTATAGCTATTTTTTCAAAATGTAAACATATTTTCCATCTTGAAGTTGAAAACCATTTCTTAGAAAATATAACGAAAGTTTATTTGGCTGTTATTTGAGCTAGTTTTAAATGTGAATTATTTAATATAAAAACTAGAATTGAAAGCGATTAACTAAAATAGAGAATTTATCATGAGCTTTGGGTTGATTTACTCAATTATCTAAAACATAATCGAGTTTTAAAGTATTATATAATGTACAATAATTATAGTAGTTAATTATATAATTAAATATAATATAATTTGTAATTATTAAAATATAATAACTTCAGTTATGAATAGTTATAACTAAACAAATATTTGAAAAGTAAACTATTTTTCTATCCATCAAAATTTATTAAACTGTAACGACAAACTAATATTTGTATATCTTAACTATTCCTATATATTTCGCAAACAGTACAATATCTACTATTTATTTTTATTTTCCTTTTTTTTTACATTAGAATATTCAAGTTGTTTTTGTATTATTATATTTAATTTATATTAACTCAAAAATTAATTATACACATATAAAAAACTAGTTAAAGAAATTAAAAAAATATATTAAAATTTATTGAACGTTATAATAAAAATGACATAGATCTCAAAAGCTTTGGCATTTCTTCAATGGTTTCATGACTTTTAATCAGTGATTACACTGATTAAAGTCATGAATTCTTAACTACATCCACTACATTCTTAACTGCATCATCATTAATTAATCCTTTACTACATACAGGCGATTATCAAAAAATGCTAGAAACACCATAGATTTATAAAAAATCCTTTATTAATATGATGTAGGACCGTTTTTGGCATGTAATACAGCTTGGATTCGCCTAGGAATCTATTCATACAAGTGCTGAATGGTGTTTAGAGGAATATTGTACCATTCTTCATGGATTTATTGTGAAAATTCTGGGAGAGATGCCGGTGGAGGATATCGATTCCGTATTGAATGCTCTAAAATAGACCATAACGGCTGAATGATATAGAGGTCGAGTTATTGTGCGATCAAAGGTAGATGTTTAACTTCATCCTCGTGTTCATCAAACCATGATTGGACAAGTCCCGCTGCTTGGCAGGGTGCATTATCATCCTGGAAATTTCCATCTCCTGCAGGAAACAAACTTTGCATCATAGGATGGACCTGGTCAGCTAACATTTCTCTATACTTCTCCCCAGTGATCCTTCCTTTCAGAATTACGGTTGGTCCAGCAGAAAACAGCAATACGGCTGCCCATATCATGACAGATCCACCTTCATGATTGACAATTCGAAGGAGACAATCACGATCATACGCTTGTGCTTTTGTCCTCCAAGCGAACACCCATCCTCTTGTAGGGAAAAGTGTGAAAAACGACTCGTCAGACCATATTACTATCTTCCACTTACTACTAGAATATATATACACTACCACATATTACCAGAATATATACATTTCTAGTTAAAAAAATGGTAGCTATTATTATATTTTAATGCTTAAAGAAGCACATTAAAAAATGTGACTTTTATTCACAGGTGCTTCCATTACTTTGTTAAGCCCCTGTAATTTATAACTACATCAACTACATTCTTAACTACACCATCACAAAACATCTACTACATAATTCTTAACAACGTCAACTGCATTTCTTAACTACATCATCATAAATCATCTACTACGTAGTTCTTAACTAGATCTTCATAAATCATCTACTACATAATGTTTAACTAGATCTTCATAAATCGTCTACTACATAATGCTTAACTATATCAACTGCATTCTTAACTACATCATCATAATTTCAACAAATAAATATTTGCATAAATTTTCTTTAAAAAAATGTGATTCTTATTTTTTTTAAATGTGTTATTAAAAATTTAAAAAAAAAGGTAGAAATATTATAGCATTTTTGATTTTCAATTAAAAATAAAAAAATATATATGGTTTTGTCTGTAGTATTTTAACAGCATTGGGATAAATTGAGATAGAGTGGCATCAGCAAGCATAAATCTCAAAGCATCTAGTCAAGTCAAGTAAAAAAAAAAATAAAAAATTAATAAATAAATAAAAAGCATATGATATTCAAACCAACGAGACAAATATCCAACATGACAAAATGATTTAATTAAATTCATTATATATAAATAATTCAGAAAGTAAAATAAATTAATTTTAAATCTGAAAATCTTAAACGTCAGAGATAAATCCAGTTCACCAAGTACCATTAATCATCCACTCCATTAAGATTCAATCTTTAAAAATCTCTTTATTGTTTTATTCCAACATTCTGGAATATTTCATCGATAAAAGCTTTTAAAGAAATATTACTTTTAAAACACTCTTTGTCAAGATGACAAATTTGCCTTTGTCCGACCCAACTATTTACTTCTTAAGATCTTAATTAAACGCGTAGGTTATTTGTAAGGTTTTGTCTAAAAATAATGGAATGTTTAAATATTTATGATATCAGATATGCATTAAAGGAGTACTGTATTTTTAATTAACTAGGTAGACACTATATTTATAGCAAACCTAGATTTTTTTTTTTTTTTTGATGAATTATTTATTACTTTTTTAACATCAAGTGAGGTTTTTCTTTTAGATAGTTGATTATTTTATTTCCAGGTTAACTTTTATGCTATTAGCATAATGATTATTCTAAATTGTGATGAATCTAATTAGGATGTTCACAAAACTTGCACTGTAATAATATAGAATGTGCAGCTAGATTGAAACTGGGTGTGGTTGTTTTGAGATACTTGAGACACAGGTTGGAGAACTCACAGCTTTATTGACACACGCACAAACACAACACACATACAATTAGATACATACAGCATTTAATACATTTATAGATATATAATTCTAGATTCGTGGAAGGATTCCACTTCTAATCCGAAACCCCAATACTCAGGTTTGCGCGGGATGCGCGGAATATACTACCTCTTCGGATGAGAGTCAGTAGGCCAACATATACGCAGGTTGCATTATATTTCCTCTCTGGATGAGAGATTGTAAAGTAAACGCTTCGCAATAGAAGCTCATGATTGTTCTGTACTAAACGTTTCTCAGCGGTAGCGCCGGTTTCGCTACACTTCCTCTCAGGTGAGAGTCTCGATGACCAGTCCTATTGACCATTTCTCCTGAACGCCACAAGGGGCGCTCATGCAGTTCGAATGAGGGAGCACGGTTGCAAATCTACATTTGATTGTTTTTATTTATATTTCCTGTATTTTTTTGCGTAGCATATTATTAACTTTTTATATAAATATGAACCAGATAATAAAATAATAAATTCAAAAATACTGGGGTAATAGTCATTGTACTGCGGTAACAATAAAAACTTTCATTTTAATAAATTAAATCACTAATTACAAATATCAGAATTTCGTAAATATGTAAGTTTTGAAAAATTTTACTAAATCTTTTGTTATTTTTTTTTTTTTTTTTTTTTTTTTACTTTGAAAATGTGTGCGTGTATATAATTTGTTATATTTTTGTTATTTATGAAATGTACAATTTATTATGATTTTATTATTGGTATTCTTACGATTCTCCTTTTAAGTAGTCCTCCATTTAAATCAGCAGAGTTATTTAGGCGTTTATTACGAATGCAATTACTTTGAGTAGTATTTCACACACTGTGATCTTGCAATCTACATAAAACATAACCAATTGAAGTGACACTTTTCTCTTCAACTTGTCAGAAAGCAACACTATTTTCCTGTGTTTATTATGCATATCTGCGTCTCATAAATGCGTTGTCTTTTCAGCTGTCTAACATCATAACAAGAAATGTCTAGTTCAGAAACTTCAGGTCGCCAAACACATTATTATTTGATTGCTGTATACCAAATAAAGCTTTTAAGTAATTGCAATTTGTTAGACAAAACAAAGGGATTATTTGATATAACTTTAATTTTAGTCTTGTAAACATTCTTTTATAATTAATAATACATGTGTTTTCTTCAGTTCTTTAATACATATGTTTTTTTAAGACAATATATTAATAATAAGTGTAAATTGAAAATTTATGTAACGTTATAGTTTTTTAAATAATTTCGGATCATAATAAATAAAAGATTTTTTTCCAAGCTTAGTAGCATTTAAAATTTTACTTATTAATCTATTTCTCTATACGATGCACAAATGCAGGATTGTTATTCTAAAATTCCACTCGAAAAGCAATATCATCCCTTTATTACCCGATGGTGGAAGACATACAGTAGTGTAACATGCATGCCAGTAATAGAACCATCAAGACGCACTTGAACTTGTTTGTTAGTAACAGTACCCCCACGATGCTTATGAACATGTATGCTAGTAACAAAACCACCACAATGCGCATGAACCTGCTTGCCAGTAAGAAAACCACCTTGACGCTCTGAACATGTACAACAATAGCATAACCACAACGACACGCATGAACCTGTATGCTAATAACAGAACCAACACGACGTGCGTGAACCTGTATGCCAACAATAGAACCATTACAGCGTGCATGAGCCTATATTCAATAAATGAGTTATCCCGAAGTCCATGAACTTAATATAGCAATAATAGAACCACTACGACGTACGTGAACCTGCAATCCAATAATAAAACCACACTCACGAACATGAATCTGTATGCCAACAATAGAAACATTACAACGTGCATGAACCTATATTCCAATAAATGAGCCATCCCGAAGTCCATGAACTTGAATATATACGACAATAGAACCACAACGACGCGCATGAAGCTGCAATCCAATAATAAAATTACGTGCGTGCGTGAACCTGTATGCCAACAATAGAACCATTACAACGTGCATGAACCTATATTCCAATAAATGAGCCATCCCGAAGTCCATGAACTTAATATATTAATAATAGAACCACTACGACGTACATAGAACCTGTAATCAATAATAAAACCACCCTCACGAGCATGAATCTGTATGCCAATAATAGAAGCATCATGAAGTTCATATATGCCAATATCAGAATGACCATGTACAGAAACACGTATGCCATAAGTGGAACGTGTGTTACCAGTTAGATTTATGGTCCAATGATAACTTGTACAGTTAATGCAGGCTAAGTGCAGGAGGTAAGTGGAATACAGGTTCAAAGGCAATGCTTAGCTTCCAAAGCGAAATCCAGTTGGCATACAGATTCAAAGCGTCCAGTTGGTGCATGCTTAGTCTCGAATCTAAGAGCTAAAGACTTAACTTGGAATCTATGTGCAGGAGGCTTAAATTTGAAATCGCTCGTAGTGAATGTTGCAGCCACTGCATTGAAATACGATGACTGTAAAAATGTGTGAAAACCGTCTCCCTCTGATAGGAAAGCTGCTTGGTGGGAGTTTATTTAAGTTTTTACTATACAACACACAAATACGAGACAGTTACACCTAAAAGTATTAAATCATGTATTAAGTATCATCCAATTAAGTACATCATGTATTAATGTATTAAGCCATTAAATCATGTATAAGACTGCACTTTTGTTTTAAGGAGTAGGAATACTGCAAAGAATATTTTAACTGTGTGGTGTTGGAAAAACCACATAAAACCACTCAAAAACATAGAGACTCTTTAAATTAAGACTTAAAATAAAAATTCTGAGAAAATTGCCCCGTGATTATTTTTCTCTATTACCCATTTCCTCAGTATATTTGCGTTTTCCCTAAAATTGCGTGACCTATAACCATAACTTTAATTGTATAGAGCTGAAGAAGTACTTCCGTTTTGCCATTATTATACGACATTAGTCAACTGAGAATAGTACTTTCAATTCAAAACAACGCCAAATAATTACTCATGTTACTAGGTCGTGACTAAATATAAAATCCAAAATCTAACCACCCCTCTTCCTTTTTCCTTATGATTTAAAGTAATGTTTGACATTATAATGAGTGACATTACTTTCTATTTTCCATGAATTCACCAGTTTGACTTTTAAAATCAGAAACTTTTAAAAAATAGATTATTACTGATTTTTACTGATAAATTAGACAAAAATTAAAGAACATGAAATAAAATATCCCCTAGAAACAATAAAATTTTTTTAAGTATTCCAATCAGGAAAACAATAACTTACATGAAAAAAAGAACATTGAACACTTATACAGTATGTGAATGATTAAAATTTATAAATTAGCAAGATTCAAGAACATTGTATAGTTCAACAGTCGATTGTGCGGTAAACTGGAAAGCGGAGGGATTCAAACGAAGTGGCGCAGTAGGGGAGAAATTTATAAAATTGTTTTAATTGAAATAAAAATAAATTTAATTCATTAAAATAAAATAAATTTTAATTTTTATGTAAGCCTGATTTGGCTCCGTGTCTCTGAAGAAGGAGGGCAACGCCTTGTGGGAGAACTAATTCGCGTATGCGTGTCGTATAGGAGAAAATCTGGAAAATTCCTACCAGGTAGACCGACTAACGGGAAAAGATGATAAACATCCCAAACGCCATCGAATCTCCTCACTTTTGAAACAGTGTCGACAACAAAGCCTCCAATGGATTGAATCTCAGCCCTAAAGGCTTATTCTAACCGAGGCGCGAAGCTTTGAAGATTCACGCGGCAAGCAAGAAAATTTTTTCGAGCCGTTCACAGCGAAACGTCAGAAATAACATTACTCCCAGTGAAGTTCCGCTTTGAGCTGAAAGCTGGTCAACTCAAAGAATTTCATCCCAGGCGGAGGGGTTTAAGCGATTGGTCAACGCTTCACGTTGACCAATCGGCGGGATGTTCTTTAAGGCGCGTTCGCCTGAAACCGGTTGAAATCCGCCGCTTCGAGTTGACCAACTTTCAACTCGAAGCGGAACTTCACTGGGAGTAATGCGATTTCTGACGTTTCGCTGTGGATGGCTCGAAAAACCTTTCTTCCCTGTCGCATGTCGCGTCGTCGCCTCTCGCCTCGGTGGGAACGAGCTTTAATGATCACCAGCGGTGTACGTTGCCACGGAGCCACCAATTGGGCGTTGGTATGTCTTTAGGGTATGTAGGGTTTAACTATAATTAGATAATAGCGAGAGGTCGCCACTGTGTCGAGTACTGTGGTACTAGTATGTACGTGCATTTCCGTGGAGATGACGGGGCAGAACGTTAGGAACGATTGAGGAAAAAACACTCAGGGACCATATGTAATGAATATGTTGATGTGTTTTCGATTTTTAAGTAAATATGTAATTGATATCGTAGAAGAGGCATAGGGATGACCATGCGTGTTAAAGTATTGCACGTAATGTATTGTTATTGTAAATAAATTAATGCAAATAGAGAGATTAGAGTGTTCCCATCCACCAGACACCAACCTCTTGACACAACTAGTCTCGAGCAAGCGACACCAGGTGCAATATCATTATCTGAAGAAAATAAAGTAATTAATTAGAAACATGCACCGTTACTAACGCAAGACTTTTTATTTGTTTTGATAAATAGTAATTTGAAAATTGTTTTGGAGAAATTTAAAGCTATTTACTTACGATCAAATGAAGGTATTATACAATAATTAGACATCAAACTACACTCAAGAGCCAAAACATTATGACCACCCCTACATTTTGCAATGAACTCGCCTGGATGGTGGATCAGGTGGAAGTGTTATTTAACTGGTATTAAGTGGTGGTTTTAATCCATGCCAAGGCGGGTTCAGGCTGTGTTGTGCGCCAAAGGTGGGCCAACTCGTTATTGACCGGTGGTCATAATGTTTTGGCTCTTGAGTGTATAATCTATACAAAGACAGTTTTGAAAAATTCTGAATTTTTGCATGCAATCTTAACAAAAGGCTTCTATAATGAACAAAATTATCAAAGTTAACTTTTGTTAGCTTGACTCGTGGCTTAGTGGCAACGCTGGTGAGCATTAGGGCGGAGGTTCAATGCACTGAGTTTTTCTTGTAGACACTTTTTCAAAAAGCGAGGAGACTCGATGGCGTTTGAGATGTTCATCATCTTGTCTCGTGACTCGCACTACCTGGTGGGCGTTTGCCTGGTTTTCTCCCATGCAATACGCAAAAATAAGAGGCAGTTCCCCCTAAAAGTCCTCTGGGAAAGCACTGCCCTTTTTCAGCAACACGGAGCCAAATCAGACTTCTGCTTACGGGCGCTCCATCACAACAGAAGCTGCTTTTTCTCCTTCCATGAGACCACACGGATTCGATATAGTTGTTGGTGTCTACCAAGTGGGATAAAGAAAAAAAATGTTAACTTCTGTAAGTTAAATTTTGTTAACTTATGCATTTAAAGAAACATTACATTATTTTAATTTATGAATATGGTAAATATTTTTTGGCGTAATACATAAAATCATACAAAAAATTATACACCACCTGCATCAAATCATGATTTGACTCAACGCAACTTGGAGAATTTTACTTTATTATTATGATGATGCTTTGATCTCGATTTATCCAATTATTCTTCCAAGGAAAATGGAATTTTCTTCAATACCAAAAGATCCAACGTCCCGAATTCCGTTCATTATTTATAATCAATCAAAATTTGAGCATCAAGTCAATAAGTCAATAATTTTCTTACAAAAAATCAAGACGTATTTTTTGCCTGACAACTCTATTAATTGCTTGATCAAATTTAAGCTTTCTGATTCCATAAAGAGACTAAAGATTTAAGCTATTTATTTCTTAGTTGGATTATTGTATTTGAGCTTTTAAAAGATTACAAAATTAACGAAATTAGTACTTCGATTTAAGCTTTCTAGCTTATTTCCTATGACCAATTTGGAAAATAATCTAGACTGAAAGCTTCTCAAATTCAGCGTTTGAGAATTTATACATGTTTTATGATCTCTTTGAGTTGTTTTCTGAGTTGTACTATGGAGTAGTAATAAAATATAGTGTAGGTAAACATTATCCTCTTGTGATCATACCTGTCAGGTGACAATAACCTTGTAGTTTAACATTTGTGATGAAAGTTTGGCGACTTTTGGCAACATTATTAGTAATCTATGCTGTTGGTGAGATGGGAGAAAAAGTCTACTATTGTAGAACGATTTTCAAAAGAAATGGTTCCTGTTTTAGCTGTAAGTAAAGAAACGTAAATTATTTTTTTAAAAAATATTTGACATTTATGTAGAACTTTCAACAGTCCAGCGGATTCGTCTTGGCCGAGCCCCCAATTTTTGTAGCGTTACACCGGTTCCTATAGATTCATCCCGGTCGAACCTGCAGTTTTTGTAGACTTCTCTACCAGTCTAACAATAGCTGGACTTTTGCAGTGGGTGTCTAGGGGATTTGACATGCAAAACGCAGTAACGGGACGTTACTTTAAATAAAGCCATTTAATGATACATTATTTTACAATGATATTTACATTAACAATTAATTAAGGGGTGAACACATTCTCTCGCTGCTTGACGCAGCCTGCCCCAATCGCTCCAGCCAGCGTTCTCGCTCCCACCAGCCGTTTTCTTTCGCGCCCATCTACGGGTTCCTGTCCCCTTCTCGTGGGGTCAGAGTTCAAAGTTTAATACTCCCCCACATTGTAAACAGGCTCTGTCAAAGACAAGCAATCGTGAAGTGTCGCCGCCTACTGATTACCACACAAACAAATCCTACATTTATATTATATGAATAAACTTTTTTTGTATAATATTTTCCCTCCAAAATAATTAAAAAATATAATATTTAATTATAAGAGCTTTTTGTAATGTTTTGTAATATTTCATACAGAATGATCAGAGTTATAAGCAAAATAGCCTTTCTTGAATCTAGTTATCTTTATTAAACACATAGTTAAACGAAAGGGAAGAATTTGAAGCATTTCTCATATTTTCAGAATCTCTTAGTAACATCTTTACGTTTTCTAAATAAATACGTCCGGGGGAAATGAGCCAAGTGGCGATACAGCGCCAACTCCAGTACACAAAGACAGGAAATATTTTCCCTAATTTTCTGTTCATTGAGAATAGGAGGGTGCATTCTATTTTATTACTAATCTATGAGTTGCACAGAGATAACTGTTATATAATGCGTGTAAACTCTTCACATCCCTGTTATAATTATTTGAGAATCATTGATTTGATTCAATTTGATTCAATTATTTGATTATTGTATCAATCCCAATGGCTGACGATTTTGTGGAGTACTTAGATGAACAAATTTAAAAAAAAAAAGGTACTTACGTATTAACGCCATCGCAGCAGAAATTGTGCTAATGCGCCAATAAAGAGCTGCCAATGGGCCAAAATAGAGATTGTTTTCAATCTGTGTTAAACTCTATATCGGCCGATTTTCCATCGAAATCCGATTGACTACTTTGTTTTTAAATAAAGTGTTTTGAATTTTGTAAGTGTTTTGATTTTAAGTAAAGTGTTTTGATTATGATTTGTCACAAAAATGATTTTATGATTATGATTTTATGATTATGATTTTATGATTATGATTTTATGATTATGACTATGATTATGATTATGATTATGATTTTGATTATGATTATGATTATGATATTGATTTTGATTATGATTTTATGATTTGTCACAAAAATTTTAAGTGTAGATTGGCGCCATTTAAAAATCGCCAAATCTGTAGCTGCGGTGGCGTTAATACGTAAGTACCAAAAAAAAAAAAAAAAAAAAAAAGAAACCATTAAAAATAATTATGATATGATACGATCCTTTTTTGAGAAGTGGCAGAAAATAGTATTGAGTTGGCAATATCACCTTAACCATAACTGGGCAATTACTTGAATACAACCTTATAATACCTTCGTAATGCAACCTTATAATACCTTCGTAATGCAACCTTATAATACATTGAAAAACCTTGATAATACACCTTTTTAATACATCAGTATTTTATGACAAACTTAATAATAACTGGATTTGACATATAACTGACTCATTGTTCGGTGTAGCATGGCCCAAACCTACCCTTACGCCAAGACATAACATGAACCAATGTAATTTGGTATAATATAAGAAAGAACTTCCTAAAATATTCAACCTATAAATGTTTATTTTCAATATATGCCAGACTATTGGAGGAGTTCTGCTTAGTCTGCGATGGGAATCTGTTGAGAGTTTTCTGAGCACATCCATAAACCTGAAGATGGTTAAGATGTTATTGCAAGATCTTGTCGTTCAGAAGAAAACCACATCAGAGTCTTTTGATCTTATTTCATCTGTCAATACGAGTTGTGTAACCGTACCCACAGGTTTTCGTACCTGCCAAGTTCGAGAGAGCGGAAATCAGAAGATGCGAGAATAGAATTCAATATATTTTATCAATAATGTCATATATGTATGTAAAAAACTGACAATATAATGTGTAATAATTTTTAACATATTTTATGTAAAATAGCATTGAACTTATGAAAAGAATTTTATTTATTTTTATAAAATATCTACAATTTAAATTTGTAAAAATATTAAAAGAGTCTACTTTGAATTTTTGATTTATATTTCAAATATTCAGGTGAATTTATTTCATAATATATATATTTTTTTATTTAATATCAAAATTGCATTCATATTTATTCAAACACATTTATTCCATATTTACTCTCAAGTATAACAATAACCCGACTCGTGGTCCAGTGGCAATAAACACACTGGCGTGTAGAAGGTCCGAGGCTTGAATCCGTTAGAGGCAGTGTTGTACTCACTGCTTTCAGAAACGAGGGGCCTCGATTGTGACCATGCTTTTCAAAAGCATCTCGCATCGATAGTCAGACTACACGGTGAGATTTTGGGTTTTCTCCCATACGACACGCATATGCTGTACAGTTATCAGAAAAGGTCCTCCTGGAAGGCACTGTCTATCCCTCATCCCCCATCGGTGGGAAGTTCGTGGCATACATAAGTGGTGCATTAGACCTAACAATATAATACATACCCACACAAAAAGTATATTAATAGCGTTCTACCAGCTATTCAGAGGACAGGAAAGCTATTGCGAAAAAAATTGATCATTGCCCAATTGAGAAAGATGGTGTAATAGTGAAGAAATGTAATTTAGGTGGGGTTTTAATTACAATAAAAGTAACTTAGATTTAGTAAGACTTTTAAACTACGTAACATTAGAAGAAAAGTATTATGAAAAAAAAAAATAAAGGAAAGAAAGGATATTAACATAAACATTATTATATAATTCAAATGATATGGACAACACTGAAATGCTTCAAATATGATAAAAAAATGATAATAATTCTTGAATAGATGCTGCAATAAATATCCATCGAGGTCTTTTCTACTCATTGATAAAGCCCACCCACTCTTAGAAGCACTCCAGCAACAATTTCGTGGGCATTCCATCTCTATTAGACAGGAAACGGTGTTCCAACAAATAATTCTCCTGCACCAATGTAGGGCCATTAAATAATCTATACGCCGAAGAATGAAGAGAAATAGAGAAGACTTAACAAACCTAATCCAGCACGTATTTAGAGGGGCCGAGACTCCCCGGGCCCCACGATTCGATTTTGGCCCAATGAGGATCCTTATTTTGACTGGACGCTGGTCCCGGGGGGCACAGGGCCGAAACATACCATTAATAAACACTTTTCTCTTCTTACCATCCCCTTTCATTTTGCCTATGCGTTCTTCTTTCTGTTTCTTTGGACAATATTGGAGCCCCTCACAGCGAGCGAAATTTGGCCAAATAGCATCTTTGTGAATGTGTTTCCTTTTTTTCCTTCTTGGACACATATTAGGGACATGAAAGAGATTGGAAATGGAGCATTTTCTGGGACAGAACACCCTTACAAGCACCCCTTAGTGGTGAATTCAGGGTGGGTGTGTGAAGGGGTGGCAATCCTGAAATTAATAGTTTCGGGGAAACTGATGAGTATGCGTTGTAGCGTCACGATGGTTTGACATTGTTGGAATGACGATAAATTGCAGATTTGTTGTGATGAATACCGCTGCAAGCAGGATGCAGACAACTTGAATGGCGGATTATAGCATTTGATATCTACATCCAACCTTTAATAATGAAATATTTTTCGATTTGGTGCTTAATAATACGGTATAAAATTATTGAAACAAGTATTTTCACTATATTGAAATAATGATAATATAGAATTATACAACTTAATATATCAAGTTTTATTTTAATTATCAAAGATTATTTTAAACCATTTGGAATCGAAGTATAGAGAAGAAATAATTGTCTTCTTCAGAGTAATAAAGCAGTAAAATATTAAATAAGAGATTGCAAGTTTAAGATTCATTAATTATTTATGATTCATTATTTGATTATGATTTTATGACAGTCAACAGTCAAATGGCGAAATGAAATTCTTAAAGTGAGAAATTTTTTTATATTTTTTTTTTTTTTTTTTTTTTTTAAATTTAGTTAAAATAATGTGATAAAATCATAATATATGTACTACTTATTTAAAATAATATATAGTTACAAAAGTTATAAATTTAACCATCGACAAAAAATGATTTTTATAAAATATTTTAGTTAATAAAATGAATATATAAAGAATGTTATTTTTAAACTTGCGGAAACATGCAGAAAAGGGGCATGATGGTCGAGTGACTCACGCTCTGAGGCCCTGTGCCACTGGTTCCGCATTCTTCAACTGTAACGGAAAGCAAGGACATTTCGGCATATGGATTTATCGTGCTTGTATTTATAATGTCATTCAATTTGGTTTCGCAAACCATATTCTATATCCATTTTCTTTAATTCAGAACTTTAACATTTTATTTATTTTGCCAAATTAGACAGGAAATAAACATAAATATTATTATACAATAAAAGTCATATATATACAACACTGGAATGCTTCTAATACGATAAAAAGTCTTTTCTGAAATAGATGCTATAATAATTATGAGTCGGGGACTTTTCTACTCACTGCCGAAACCCTCCCACTCCTGGAAGCACTCCAGCAACAATTTCGTGGTCATTCCATCTCTATTAGACAGGAAGTGGTGTTCCAACAAATAACTCTCCTGCACCAATGCGGGGCCGGCAAATAATCTCAACGCAGAAGAATGAAGAGAAATAGAGGAAAAGTAAACAGGCCTAATCCGGCACGTTCTTAGAGGGGCCGACACTCCCCGGGCCCCATGATTCGATTTTGGCCCAATGAGAATCCTTATTTTCACTGGAAGCTGGGGGCACAGGACACGAAATGTAACATTAATAAACACTTTCGTCTTCTCACCATCCCTTTTCATTTTGCCCATGCATTCTTCTTTCTGTTCCTCGGACGATATTGAGGCCCCTCACTGTTAGCGAAATTTCACCAAATAGCCTCTTTGTGTATGTGTTTCCTTTTTTTCGTTCCTGGACATATATTAGGGACATGAAAGAGATTGGAAATGGAGCATTTTCTGTGACAGAAGACCCATACAATCACACCTCAGTGGTGAATATGCGTGGGTGTAAAGGGGGTGGTAAACCGGCAACTAATAGTTTGGGGAAGACAGATGAGTATGCTTTGTAGCGTTACGATGGCTTGACATTGTTGGAATGACAAGAAATTGCTGTTTTGTTTGATGAAACTCGAACAGGATGCATGCAATTTGTATGGGAGATTACAGAATTTGATATCTATGTCCAACATTTATTCACTACACTGACGTAATACGGAATTAATTTATTCTGTTTACACAATTTAATATATTAAAGTTTGTTTTAACTATGAAGGCTTATTTTAAACCATATGAAATAGAAAATTAAGAAAAAGGAATAATTGGTTTCTTAAAATTAGAAGTCTACAAAATATTAATTCATAAATTAAAAGTTTAAGGTTCCTTAGTAACTTAGGCTGTCACTGAAAATAATACGACAAATCTTAGAAGTATAATTTGACAGCAAAAATAGCGAAATAAAAATCTTAAAGAGAGAAATTTTTTTACCTTTATTTATTTTAATTTAGTTAAAATAATGTGAAAAATTCATAATATATATATACTAACCTTAAAAAATATATATGGTTGCATAATTATAAATTTAACTGGTATCTGCAATCTTTTCCTCGAATAAGATATAAAGAAATTCCATCATATGGATTTATCGTGCTTATAATCAAGAAATCTTCGCAGAGTTCGATTTCGGAGACGATATTCTATATCCAATTTTTTAATTCAGAAATTTGACGTTTTATCTATTAGACCAAATTTAGCAAGTAAATTAGCATAGACATTATCATATAATAAAAGTGATGTATAAAAAAATGGGATGCTTCTAGTACGATAAAGATTTTTCTGAAATAAATGCTGCAATAAATATGCGTCGAAGCCTTTTCTACTCACTGCCAAAACCCACCCACTCGTGGAAGCACTCCAGCAACAATTTCGTGGGCGTTCCATCTCTATTAGACAGGAAATGGTGTTCCAACAAATAACTCTCCTGCGTCAATGTGGGGCTGGTAAATAATCTCAAAGCAGAAGAATGAAGTGAAATATATGAAGATTTAACAAGCCTAATCCGGCACGTTCTTAGAGGGGCCGACACACCCCGGGCCCCATGATTCGATTTTGGCCCAATGAGGATCCTTATTTTGACTGGACGCTGGTCCCGGGTGGCACAAGGCTGAAACGTACCATTAATAAACACTTTCCTCTTCTTACCATCCCCTTTCATTTTGCCTATGTGTTCTTCTGTCTGTTCCTCGGACAATATTGGGGACATTAAAGGGTTTGGAAAGGAAGCATTTTCTGTGACAGAACACCCATGCAAGCAACCCTCAGTGGTGAATGTGCGTGGGTGTGCAAAGGAAGTGGTAATCCAGCAACTAATAGTTTCGGGGAGACTGATGAGTATGCTTGGTAACGTCGCGATGGGTTGTCATTGTTGGAATGACGATGAATTGCTGTTTTGTTGCGACGAATACCCCTGCAAACAGGATGCAATTAATTTGCATTTGAGATTATAGCATTTGATATCTGTATCCAACCTTTAACAATGATTCTATTTGGTGCTTAAAAACATTGCATAAAATCCCTGAAACAGGTTTTTCACTACATTCAAATAAGGCTAATATGAAATTAATTTATTCTGTTTATGCAATTTAATATATCGGGGTTTATTTTAAATCATTTGGAATAAAATGTATACAAAAAGGAATAATTGTCTTCTTAAAATTAAGAATTCAGTAAAATATTAAATAACAAATCAAAAGTTTAGGAATCATTAATTGTTTAGCTTGACATTGAAAATTACCCTTTTAGAAGTAATATTTAACAATCAAATAGCAAAATAAAATTCTCATAGTGAGAAATGATTTTATCATTATTGATTTTTAATTCAGTTAAAATAATGTAATAAAACAATAATATCTATATATATTACTAATCTAAAATAAAACATGATTACAAAATTATAAATTTAACCATAGGTAAAAACTCTTTTAATGTAAAAGATTTTATTGAATAAAAGGAATATATAAATGATGCTGTGTTTAAACTTCAGCGAACTTAAAGAAATATAAAACTTAAAGCAATATACCAATAAAATTTGAAATCATTTTATTATGTCTCGGGGTCAAAGTATTTAAAGCTTTAAATAAAGAAATTTTGTATGAATCATACTACAAAATTTGAATACAAATCAAGTCAAGCATATATTGGAAATAAACCTTTATAAGTTTAATAGTATACACATTGTTCATTAAGGGCAGACATACACATTGCTCCACATGTGACTAAGGGCAACCATGTAGATTATTCCACATGCCATTAAGGAAAGACACGCATTGTCCCCTATGACATTAAGAACAAACACAAATTTTTTTTCCCATGGCACTAAAGTCAGGTATTGATAATGCGTGCTTCACCCACTTGAACTCACTAATGCCTTTAGTAAACTTTCAAGTAACAAGCATGTAAATTACTTTAGTTCGATGTAAAAGCATTAGAAAGAAAATATTGTTGCTGCTTCCCAATGTCGGATACATTCACCTGAAGTCATATACAACAGTGCAGCAGACTGTTGTATATGACTTCAGGTGAAAAAAAAAAAAACTAAAACTAAAACTAAATATGCTGCATATACAACATGCAGCAGATTTAGTTTTATCCATGGTGCATCACAAATAAACTTGTTATACTGCACTCATTTACATTAGTATCTCGGAACTAAAGCTCCAAAGAACGACATCTGCCATCCGCATTCTCTTCCTGAAATGGGATGCAAAGACATTTCGGCATATGGATTTATGTTACTTATAGTCATGAAATCTTTGAGTGCTAATTACAGGTGCTGAATCACAACAGAAGCTACCCGCTCTTTCCTTGGTTCATGATTATTCCTTTTGCAAACCAGATTCTATAACCGATTTTTCTAATTCAGATAATTAAAGCGTTATTTATTAGGACAAATTAGAAAAGAAATTAACGTAAACATTATGATATAATAAAATTACGATATGTACAACACTGAAATGCTTCTAATATGATAAAAAGACTCTCTTGAAATAGATGCTGCAATAAATATGCGTCGGGGCCTTTTCTACTCAGTGCCACTCCTGGAAGCACTGCAGCAACAATTTCATGGGCATTCCATCTCTATTAGACAGGAAATAGTGTTCCAACAAATAAATCTCCTGCACCAATGCGGGACCGGTAAATAATCTCAACGCAGAGAATGAAGAGTAATAGGGGGAACAGTTAACAAGCCTAATCCGACACGTTCTTAGAGGGGCCGACACTTCCTGTGCCCCATGATTCTATTTTGGGCCAATGAGGATCCTTATTTTGACTGGACGCTGGTCCCGGGGGTCACAGGGCCAAAACGTAACATTAATAAACACTTTCGTCTTCTTACCTTGCCTTTTCATTTTGCCTGTGTGTTCTTACTGTTCCTAGGACAATATTGGGGCCTCTCACTGCGAGCGAAATGTGGGCAAATAACCTCTTTGTGTATATGTTTCTTTTTTGTTCCTGTTTTCCTTTTTTTCGTTCCTGGGCACATATTAGGGACATGAAAGAGATTGGAAATGGAGCATTTTCCGTGACAGAGCACCCATACAAGCGTCCTTTAGTGGTGAATGCGTGGGTGCGTGTAAATGGGTGGTAATCCGGCAACTAATAGTTCCGGTAAGATTGATGAGTATGTTTTGTAGCATCGCGATGGTTTGACATTGTTGGAATGACGATAAATTGCAGTTTTGTTGTGATGAATACCACTGCAAACAAGATGCAGATAGTTTGAATGGGAGATTATAGCATTTGATATCTGTATCCAACCTTTATTCACTGCATTGAAATAATGATAATATGGAATCAATTTATTCTATTCATACAATATAATATATCAATGTTTATTTTAAATCATTCGGAATACAAAGTAAAAAGAAAAGAACAACTGTCTTCTGAAAATTAAAATTAAGTATTCAGTAAAATATTAAATTACAAATTAAAAGTTTGAAATTCATTAATTGTTTAGATTGCAATTGAAAATGATACGCCCTTTTTTAGAAATATAAATTAGGCAGTCAAATAGCGAAATACATTTTTTAAAGTGTGAAATTATTTTATCTTTATTTATTTTAATTTAAATAAAGGTAAATAAATTTAATTATTAATTGTTAATTAATTTAATTATTTAATTTAATTAAAATAATATGAAAAACCCTAATATAAATACTACTAATCTTCAAATAATATATAATTGCATAATTACAAATTTTACTGGCATCCGGCCACAGAGCTTTAGTCTTTCCACCATCAGACGAATTGTCTTCCTGTTTGCTCAGGTTTAAAAATGTCAATCTTTATATATTGATTTTATTCAATAAAATCTTTTATCAAAAGGAATTTTTGTCTATTTTTTCATTTTTGTCTGTCTTAGTTTTTTTTTGTCAAATTTATAATTTTGTAACTACTATATATTATTTTCGATTAGTGGTATATATATTATGATTTTATCATATTTTTTAAACTACATTCAAAAAAAAATAATGCAGATAAAAACATTTCTCACTTTAAAAGTTTAAGTTTGCTATTTGTCTGTTAAATTATACTTCTAAAATTTGGCGCATCCTTTTTATGACAACATAAACAATAAATGGAAATTTTAAGAAGACAATTATTCATTTAATTTTACTTTCTATTCGATTTAAAATAAACCATGATAATTATATTAAACCTTGATATATTAAGTTATATAAACAGAATAAATTCCATGTCATCATTATTTCAATGTAGTGAAAATACCTGTTTCACGGATATTATGCAATATTTTTAAGCGCCAAACAAAAATTCATTTCATTGTTAAAGGTTGGATACAGATATGAAATGCTATAATCCCCCATGCTAATTGCCTGCATCCTGTTTGCAGCGGTATTCATCACAACAAAACTGCAATTCAGAGTCATTCCAACAATGTCAAACCATCGCAACGCTACAAAGCCTACTCATTAGTCTTCCCGAAACTATTAGTTGCCGGATTACCACCCCCTTTTCACACCCACGCATTCACCACTGAGGGGTGCTTGTATGGGTGTTCTGTCACAGAAAATGGTCCATTTCCAATATCTTTCATGTTCCTAATATGAGTCCAAGAACGGAAAAAAGGAAAACAGGAAAAAAAAAAAAAAAAAGGAAACACATACACAAAGAGGCTATTTGGCCAAATTTCGCTCGCAGTGAGAGGCCCAAATATTGTCCGAAGGAACAGAAAGAAGAACGCATAGGCAAAATGAAAAGGCATGATAAGACGAAAGTGTTTATTAATGTTACTTTTCGGCCCTGTGACCCCCCCGGGGGACCAGCATCCAATCAAAATAAGGATCCTCATTGGGCCAAAATCGAATCATGACGCCCGGGGAGTCTCGGCCCCTCTAAAAACGTGCCGGATTAGGCTTGTTAACTACTCCACTATTTCTCTTCATTCTTCTGCGTTGAGATTATTTACAGGTCCCACATTGGTGCAGGAGTGTTGTTTCCTGTCTAATAGAGATGGAATACCCATGGAATTTTTGCTGGAGGGCTTCCAGGAGTTGCAGTGAGTAGAAAAGGCCCCGACGCATATTTATTGCAGCATCTATTCAAGAAATGCTTTTTATCATATTAGAAGCATTTCACTGTTATGCATATCACTTTTAATTTATGATAATGTTTATGTTAATTCCTCTTCTAATTTGACCATAAGCACGGTAAATCCATATGACGGAATATCTTTTTATCCTATTCTTGGAAAAGAATCTGGATGTTAAAATTTATAATTATGCAGCCATATATTATTTAAGGTTAGTTGTATATGTATTATGATTTTTTTTTACATTATTTTAACTAAATTAAAATAAATAGAGAGAAAATAATTTCACACTTTACGAATTTTGTTTCGCTATTTGACTGGTAAATTATATTACTAAAATCGTATCATTTTCAATTGCAACCTAACCAACTAATGAATCTCAAACTTTTAATTTATTACTTAATATTTTATTGAATTTTAATTTTAAGAAGACAATTATTCATTTCTCTATACTATCGATTCCAAATGGCTTAAAAATAAACCTTGATATATATATATATATATATGTATATATATATATATATATATATATATATATATATATATATATATATATATATATATATATATATATATATATATAAGTTGTATAAATGCAATAAATTCCATATGATCCTTATTTCAATGTAGCACAAGTACATGTTTCAATGATTTTATACAGTAATTTTCAGCCCCCCCCAATTTCACAGTTAAATTTTAATTACAAATATCAAATGCTATAATCTCCCATGCAAATTACCTGCATACTTTTTGCAGGGGTATTCATCACAACAAAGCAGCTATTCATGGTCATTCCAACAATGTCAAGCCATCGCGACGCTACAAAGCATACTCATCATTCTCACTTCTGAAACAATTATTTTCTGGATTAACACCGCCCTTTACACACCCACCCATTAACAACTGAGGGTGCTTGTATGGATGTTCTATCACAGAAAATGCTCCATTTCCAATCTCTTTTATGTCCCTAATATGTGTCCAGGACCGGAAAAAAGGAAACACATACACAAAGAGGCTATTTGGCAAAATTTCGCTCGCAGTGAGAGACACCAATATTGTCCAAAGGAACAGAAAGAAGAACGCATAGGCAGAATGAAAATGGATGGTAAGAAGAGGAAAGTGTTTATTAATGGTACGTTTCTGTCCTGTGCTACCTGGGGCCCAACGTCCAGTCAAAATAAGGATCCTCATTGGGCCAAAATCGAATCATGGGACCCGGAGAGTGTCGGCCCCTCTAAGAACGTGCTGGATTAGGCTGGTTAACTCTTCCTCTATTTCTCTTCATTCTCTGCGTTGAGATTATTTACCGTTCACTCATTGGTGCAGGAGAGTTATTTGTTGCAACACCATTTCCTGCCTAATAGAGATGGAACGCCCACGGAATTGTTGCTGGAATGCTTCCAGGAGTGGCACTAAATAGAAAAAGCCCTGACGCATATTTATTGCAGCATCTATTCAAGAAATGCTTTTATCGTATTAGAAGCATTTCAGTGTTGTATATATATCTCTTTTATTGTATTATAGTGTTTATTTTAATTCCTTTTCTAATTTGGCATAAGATTTAAATTTCTGAGTTAGAAAAATTGGTTATAGAATCTGGTCTGCAAAATCTAATTCAAAGATTTCATGACTGTAAGTAACATAAATCCATATGCCGAAATGTCTTTGCATCCCATTTCAGGAAGAGAATACGGTTGCCAGATATCGTCCTTTTGAGCTTTAGTTCCGAGTTAAGATGGTAAAATGTGTGTGGAGTATAACAAGTTCATTTGTGATGCACTCTGGATAAAGCTAAATCTGCGGCATATCTACCTTTGTACAGGGCTTCAGGTCAATGTAGCCGACATTGGGACACAGCAACAACATTTTCTTTCCAATGCATTTACATCCACTAACGTAATTTACATGCTTGTTACTTGAAAGTTTACTAAAGGCATTAGTGCTTTGAAGTGGGTGAAGAATGGAGTGATCAATACTTGACGTTCTTGTCACGGGAAACAAAATTTGTGTTTTTTCTTGGTATCATATGAAACAATGTGTGTCTGCCCTTAATGGCATGTGGAATGATCTACATGGTTGTCCTTATTGAAATGTGGAGCGATGTGTATGTCTGCCCGTAGTGTGCAAGTTGAACAGTGTGTATAAATAATATTCAACTTATGAAGGTTTATTTTCAATATATGCTAGAATTAATTTATAATCAAATTTTGTAATATAATTCAGAAGCTTTAAATACTCTGACCTCAGATATACATAAAATGATTTCAAATTTTATTGGTAAATTGCTTTAAGTTTTATATTTCTTCAATTTTGCTCTAGTTTAAAGACAACATTATTTATATATTCATTTTATTCAATAAAATCTTTTATATTAAAACAATTTTTACTTATGGTTAAATTTATAATTTTGTGACCATGTTTTATTTTAGATTATATATATATATATATATATATATATATTATGTTTTTATTACATTATTTTAACTAAATTAAAAAACACTAAAAATAAAATCATTTCTCCCATTAAGAAATTTATTTCGCTATTTGATTGATAAATTATACATCTAAAAGAATCATTTTCAATATCAATGTAAACAATTAATGAATTTTAATTTGTTATATTTCTTTATTGAATTATTATTTTAAGAAGACAATTATTTCTTTCTGTATAATTTCTATTCCAAATGATTTAAAATAAACCCTGATATATTAAAGTGTATAAACAGAATAAATTAATTCCATATTAACCTTATTACAGAGTAGTTAAAATAACCGTTTCAGGGATTTTATGCAATATTCTTAAATGCCAAATAGAAAATCATTTTATTGTTAAAGGTTGGATACAGATATCAAATGCTATAATCTCTCATTCAAATTGTCTGCATCCGCTTTGCAGAGGTATTCATCACAACAAAACAGCAATTCAGAGTCTTTCCAACAATGTCAAGCCATCGCAACGCTACAATGCATACTCATCAGTCTCCCCGAAACTATTAGTTGCTGGATTACCACCCCTTTACACACCCACGCATTCACCACTGAGGGGTGCTTGTACGGGTGTTCTGTCCAGAAAATGCTCCATTTCCAATCTCTTTCATGTCCCTAATATGTGCCCAGGAACGAAAAAAAGGGAAACACTTACACATAGAAGCTATTTGGCAAAATTTCGCTCGCAGTGAGAGACCCCAATATTGTCCAAAGGAACAGAAAGAAGAACGCATAGGCAAAATGAAAAAGGATGGTAAGAAGAGGAAAGTTTTATTATTGGTACGTTTTGGCCATGCCCCCCCAGGACCTGCGTCCAGTCAAAGTAAGGATCCTCATAGGGCCGAAATCGAATTATGGGGCCCGGGGAGTGTCGGCCCCTCTAAGAACGTGCCGGATTAGGCTTGCTAACTCTGTTCCTCTATTTCTCTTCATTCTCTGCGTTGAAATTATTTACCGGTCCCACATTGGTGCAGGCGAGTTATTTGTTGGAACACCATTTCCTGTCTAATAGAGATGGAATGTCCATGAAATTGTTGCAGGTGTACTTCCAGGAGTGGCAGTGAGTAGAAAAGTCCCCGACGCATATTTATTGCAGCATCTATTTCAAGAAAAGGCTTTTTATCATTTTAGAAACATCCCAGTGTTTTACATATCATTTGTATTATATAATAATTTTTATGTTAATTTTCTTTATAATTTGACTTTATAAATAACTCGTTAAATTACTGAATAAGAGAAACCGAGTGTAGAATCATGTTTGTGAAACCAAACTCTATGATATCATGACTTTAAGCATGAATAATTCATATGGCGGAATGTCCTTGCTGCCCATTCCAGGCACAAGGGCCCTAGAGCGCTAGACACTCATTCATCAGGTCCCTTTTCTGCAAGTTTTCTCAAATTGAACTTTATTTTTATATATTCATTTTATTCAATAGAATCTTTTATAAAAATGATTTTTTGCATACTGTTTAATTTATAATTTTGTAACCATATATTATTTTATGTTAGTGGTATATATATTATGATATCACGTTATTTTAAGTAAATTTAAAAACAGTCAAATAAAGATGACCAAAATGGCAAAGTTCACACTTTCAGTGCCACAGGTTTCGGGTTCGAATCCCGGCTGTGCCATGGATGTTTGTAGTGCTTCGGAATCCACTTTAAGCCGTAGGTCCCGGTCTTATGACTTAAGAGCGTCACGGAGCAAAAGTCAGGCTTCTACCTACGGGTTTGATTGTTAAACTATACTTCTTGGCCAGCCAAAAAGGGTCATTTTCACACTTTTAGAATTTTATTTCCTAAACTATACCTGAATAATTAATGGATCTTAAATTTTCAATTTGTTATTTAACGTTTTACTGTATTATTAATTTTAAGAAGACAAATATTTTTCATCTTTACTTTTTATTCCAAATGATTTAAATATACCTTTATATATTAAGTTGTATAAGCAGAAAAATTTAATTCCGTGATATCGCTACTTCAATACATTTATTTGTGAAAATACATTTTTTGGGGATTTTCATTTTCAATGGTAACCTAAACAGTTATGAATCATTAACTTTTAATTTGTTTATTTCATATTTCGCTAAATTATTAATTTTAATTTTAAGAACAAAATTATTCTTTTCTCTTTACTTTCTGTTCCAAATGTTTGAAAAAAAACCTTCATATATTAAATTGTAGAAACAGAATAAATTAAGTCCATATTATGATTATTTCATTGTAGTGAATAAAGGTTGGATACAGATATCAAATGCTATAATCTCCCATGCAAATTGCCTGCATCCTGTTTGCAGCGGTATTCATCACAACAAAACTGCAATTCAGAGTCATTCCAACAATGTCAAACCATCGCAACGCTACAAAGCCTACTCATCAGTCTCCCCGAAACTATTAGTTTCTGGATTACCACCCCTTTACACACCCCGGCATTCACCACTGAGGGGTGCTGGTATGGGTGTTCTGTCGCAGGAAATGTTCCATTTCCAATCTCTTTCATGTCCCTAATATGTATCCAGGAACGAAAATAGGAAAACAGGAAGAAAAAAAAAGAAACACATACACAAAGATGCTATTTGGCCAAATTTCGCTCGCAGAGAGAGACCCCGATATTGTCCCAGGAACAAAAAGAATAGGCAAAATGAAAATGGATGGTAAGAAGAGGAAAAGTGTTTATTAATAGTACGTTTCGGCCCTGTGCCCCCGGGACCAGCGTCCAGTCAAAATAAGGATCCTCATTGGGCCAAAATCGAATCATGGGGCCCGGGAGTGTCGGCCCCTCTAAGAACGTGCCAGATTATGCTTGTTAACTGTTCCTCTATTTCTCTTCATTCCCTGCGTTGAGATTATTTACCGGTCGCACATTGACGCAGGAGAGTTATTTGTTGGAACACCATTTCCTGTCTAATAGAGATGGAATGCCCATGAAATTGTTGCTGCAGTACTTCCAGGAATGGCACTGAGTAGAAAAGGATTCTACCCATATTTATTGCAGCATCTATTCAAGAAAAGGCTTTTTATCATATTAGAAGCATTCCAGTGCTGAACATATCACTTTTATTATATGATAATATTTCTGTTAATTTCTTTTCTAATTTGGCCTAATAAATAACGCTTTAAATATCTGAATTAGAAAAATGATTATAGAATCTCGTCTGCAAAATCTACCTCGATGATTTCAAGACTATATGTAACAAAAATCCATATGCCGAATGTCTTTACATCTCATTTTAATGCGGATGCCAACTGTCATTCTTTGGGTTCCCAGTAACGATGTAGTAAAATGTGAGTGCAGTACAAAGTAGTTCTGCAGTACAAACAAGTTCACCTGTGATGCATCCTAGATAAAGCTAAATCTGCTGCAAATCTCCCTTTGTAGCGGACTTCGGGTGCATGTATCTGACATTGGGAAACAGTAACAACATTTTCTTTCTAATGCATTTGCATCTAAGTAACGTAATTTATATGGTTATTTGAAACTTTACTAAAGTCATTAGTGTTTTTAAGCGCCATGGAGTATGGAGTGATAGATACCTGACTTTACTGTCATGGGAAAAGAAATTTGTGTTTGTTCTTGGTATCATATGGGACATGTGTATCTGCCTTTAATGGCATGTGGAATAATCTACTTGATTGCCCTTAGTGACATGTGGAGCGATGTGTATATCTGCCCTTAGTGGCATGTTGAATATTGTGTATAATAGTGTAATATACATGTATATAGTGTGATAATATGTCTGGCCTTAGTGGCATGTATAACGTTGAGTGGCTACCTGTGCGGCACGTGGAATAATATGTGTGTCTTCCCTTAGGGACAAGTGGAATAATG
>BPLQ01007078.1:0-241600 GCA_021605075.1 Caerostris darwini
AGCCTTGTGTGGTTGTAATTTCACTTTGCTTCTGAAATGTCAAGGGTCTTCTTTTGCTGCCTCAATCTCGGTGGAATCCCGTTAAACAATAGGTACCGGTCTAATTAGTCTGAAGTGTGCACAAAATGACCCTAGAGCGACAAACCAAACAAAATACTGCATGGGTTGTATATTTTATATTAAAATTTAATCTTACAAAAACAACTAAACACTATATATAAGAAAGAGTATTTAGAAACTTGAAACTACTCCAAGACACAGAAGATAAATAGAAGAAAAACCTAACAAACTTACTTTCTTTGCTAGACTTTCTCTATTACGTCGACACATTGACATCAAGTGCATTTGGGGTAGAAAAGAGAAAGAGTGAGAATTCTCATTATATAATGAATTCCTTGAATGTCAGTGGGTCACTCAAGTCCTTTAAGTCCAAAAGAATGACCATCAACAGTTTCGTTACACATCTGAATAAATTAATAAAGACTGCATATTTGAATGAAAATGATACAAACTTTAATATAAAACTTGTCATGGTTTCTTTTGAAATACCTAAGCATAATTTTCTGACATTATATGCGTGAAAGGATATCTGACACAGTGAGTTTATGTTCTGACGTCATTTCCGATTTGACGTCACTCTCTATTACTTTATTGATTTTCGTCTGAAGATATTTCACGACAAAGAATTATTGAATGATGCCTATTTTATTTAAAGAAAATCGTTTAAAATTTTCCATAATGGATATTAATAATGACTTCTTTTAATAAAACTAATTCAATAAGCATTACAATTAAAAATTTTTATTTAATTAACTTAATAATGAAAGATTTTTAAGAAAATGGAACAATATCAAATAATAAAATCAATCCACAAACAAAAAATAAATACAAAAACTTTCTTAAAAAAAAAAAATATTTAATTAAACTAAAAAATTCTCATTTTCAAAAGAAAATATTCTTCATCAAATTCTAATATATAAAATGATGATCGTTTTTGAATTAATTAAACCTAAGGAAGATTCTAATATAAAAATCAATTTATAATTCAAGAAATTCTACAATGAAAATTTAAAATTCTTTATTAATATTTAAAAAATTAACTTTTATTTTTGAAATTGATCTTGCTACACATCTATTTATTTATTCCTTCTATGAAGTATTTTTAATAAAAATAACTTTTTAAAAGATTAAATTTCTATAAAACTCGATTCACTTGGCTAGATTAAAATATACATATATATAAATAACTTTAATACATTTTTTTGCATTATTTAGAACAATTCTTATAAGATTTAAGTGATGCGAGTTTAAAAGAACGTTTATAAAAATATTCGATTTTGAGTTAAGAATTAATTTTCGAAGCCTGTCAAAGCTGGAGCAGCAGCTCTTTGTCACTGTCACTGCCTATTTGTGAATAGACGTTTCCGATAGATACGTCTTCTAAACAAATCACCGTTCAAATCAGTAATCATCCAGCTTTTTATGGCGCCCGAGAGAAAACAAATTTAAAAAGCAGGGAAATATCACTTTAACTCAAGGATTTATATGCTTTTTTTTAAAACCTTTTTGAAAATACTTGAATTAGATACTCATTCAAATAGGTGTTTTTGAATTTAGATATTTAGCCTTATTGTATCATTGTAGTCGTATAATTCGTAAACTATCCATTAAGAAAAATACGAATAAACAAAAAAAATTATAACAATTTAATATCGTGAGGGATAATTTCAATCCAACAAACTTACAAATGTCTAATGTTAAAGTGTTTTCCCTTTGTTTTCTAAATCATAATGTTTTACTGTTAAATGTATATTAAATAGTTATTTTTTAATATGCATTATTCAATTAGTTACTTTTGAAATCAGATATTTAGTCTTATTTCTTATTTGTTGTAGTCCTATTATCTGTAAACTATCATTAAGCAAAATACAAAGAAACAAAAAAAGAAAAAAAATAATGTTCATTTTAATATATATATCAAGCAAATAAGTTTTATAAGATGCAGTACGATTTCAAAGATGGTGAAAGACGATTAAATCTTTAAAATTCGATATACTGTCTCTATTTAGAGTATTATTCAGAAATTCATCAGAATAATTTTCTGAATATTATTTTACTGAATTAATTTCACTGAGTCTTTTAAAGTCTTCTTAGTCTTTCGTTTGTCTTTTTATTTAAGTGGTATAAGTGAAATTAATTTTGAAAATTAATGCCTAGTTCATATTTTTAAAACTGATGGTAGGTTTACAGTTAATATAACTTCAAAACTGAATTTAATATTTTTTACTTTGTCAAAAAATATGTACATTGGTTATACAACACTATTCTAATTTTTCTTTCAAAATAAGAAACGACATTTTCTTATGTTTAACAAATAATTTATTAATAGATGTGCTGAAAATTAAATTAAAACATTTGTATGTTCCCTCGAAAAATTATTGAAATAAAAATATACCAGTTTATTATGCATCAGGGATTTTTTGTATACCATGCAAAGCTTTAAAAATCAGTATTAATAATTAATATATTATTATAATACAACATTTTATTGAAATGAAAATATACTAGTTTCATATGCATCAGTGATTCTATGTATATCATGCAAAGCTTTTAAAATCAATATTAATAATTAATATATTATTATAATACAACATTTTATAGATCGTTTTTGTTACTCGAGAGTTTAAGATATAAGACGTTTATAATTATTTCTATAGAATACTTGGGACAATTCATTTTCACTCAATATGCAATTGTTACACCTCAAAATATAAAAGTTTTCCCAACTTTTATTAAATTACCATCCCCCATCTACTTCTGAGTTTCCAACTCAGAAATTCCATTATACTCAACCATCTTAATAACACTAATTTTCTGCTTATCATGCACATGCCAAACTCTTGTTAATTACCTGCATAAAATTAATTTTAATGGGCATAATTTGTCTACAAAACTTCCACCTGTCAAATTTGACAATTAAAAGAGCACCGTTTCCATACCAGTCATCGCAACTTATCAATGGAATAAAGAAGCACAATTTTGTATTGAACTTCCTTAGCGAGTATTTTCAATCTTGATGCCCAAGACATTAAAACTTTATCGGTTCGACAAGAAAGTAATCACTTTTTATAGTAGATTTTTCTAAATCTACTGAGTACTCTTTAAAAGGGGGGGAAGAAGGTTCCTACATTTTTTTTTATGTTCGAAACCTAGCATCACCCAGCGATAACATTTCTCTTAAGAGCATTGGCTTTCCCTCTCCATTTCTCTACAAGAAACTTTTACAGCACTTTTTCAAATAAACTGATAAACCAAATTTTCTGTGATTCCGACTTGGGACCAAGAAATAGAGCGAATGATCAGTGGATTTCTTGAAATGGATAGAGAAAAAATGCGAGTGTTTTTTTTTCCTCTGTAGTTGCTTGAACTCTAAAAAGAGCACATTAAAAAGGAAATAAACTGGTCGTTTTGGTATTAGTGGGTATTGCTAGTTGGAAGTCCTAGTACATAAAGTCAAAAGCTTTTATGAGAGGATGATCCAGGGGACGTACCCAAGAAAAATTTTTTTTTTTAATTTGTGTATTTATTTAGTATTTAGCAGCTAGTAATATTTTTAATAAGGTTTGATCTCGCTTAATATTATGTATTTAAAACAAAGTAATATAACAATATCTTTTTGCATTTATAGTTGGAAAATATTTGGAAATGTATGTTGCAAAAAGTCTATATGCATTTTGTACATTACTATGCATGCCCATCTATGTTTATATACATAGTAATGAACAAAATGTTACATTATCTATGTTTATAAGAACATATACAAGACATTTATATTTGCATTTCTTTACCCAAGTAGTTCAAGCAAATGTAAATTACAATGTGAATAAACAACTACTATTTTTACTAATATATAATATATTATATGCCAATTATATACCGTTTTTTTTCGCTCTGTAGTTGTTGGAACTCTAAAAATAGCACATTAAAAAGGAAATAAACTTTGTTATTTGGTGTTTAGGATTATTGTGTATTATGTAAGATTATCGGTATTTAGGATCATTCGTGGGCATTGTTAGTTGGAAATCGTACATAAAGTCAAAAGTTTTTACGAGAGGATGATTCAGGGGACGTACCGAAGAAAAAATATTCTTTTTAATATTTGTTTTTATGTAGAATATAGCAGATAGTATAAATTGGTAAGTATACACAATTTGAGTAATTAGTATAAGAGAATAACTAAATGTTTGCATGCCAGTCTGCTTTAACACAACTTCAGCTTATATTTTTTAATGTCATCAGACTTTCACGCCACCAGATGGCTCTCGCGTTAAAAACTAACTGCCATCATTATTTAAGATATTTAAAAAAATACGGTAAAAATTTACACTATTAGTTTCTAATTTATTTTCCAAATTAAAACTACTCCATTCTTTAAAATAAATGTTAGCAGATTAAAATTGAAAAAATGTTGGCAATTCTTGGATAAAAATAATTGCGTTATTTAATTAAATTCTATAGTTTAAGGTGAGATATTTAAAATCTGAAACTTTTGATTTTGCACAGGTATTTTTTTCATAAAAAAAATTAGAATTTTCAAACCTACAAATATTTTATTTTTGAAAGTGCTTAAGAACGAGTCTTGCCTGCTCCTGTACTGTAAGCAATAGAAATGATGAACTTTTTAATTCTGATTTTAATAAATTTCAAAATCATTCTGTGAACATAATTATTTATTTATTTATTACTATTATTATTATCATTATTTCGATATTTACGGTTCAGTCTGATTCTTGCTGGAGAATTTTACACGTTTCTGGAAAACGCGAAAAGTGAATTTCTGAAATGAAAACAATGTATTTTGTTCTGAAATCAATTCCCAGCAATTAAAAATGAAAGTTTATTTTTTTATATTCCTTCTGTCTAAGTTCCGTTTATATAAATTTGAAATGATGCAAATGGTTTGTCTTAAAAAAAATTATATATTATACATATATACAACTATCATAACTACATTATACAACTATCATAGAATTCGTAGTATAATTACCCCTTACTTCTAAAATATAAATTGTTTAACAACCATATTGTATATATATATATATATATGTATATATAGATAGGAAATAACATTGTAACATGATATTACCATCATTTTTTGTTCTAATGCAGCTGGAAAACACTTGTTGCCTTAAGGCAAGTGATGCATCGACGTTACTCACTTAGCACTACCCAGGAGGTGCGTATAGCTTGAAGATAAGCTACGGGCGTAGAATAACAACACCTCCGCAATGCTTTACGATCATGTTAGACTGGGGGATCTATAGTTTAAAGGGGATGCGGTACCCCTACAAACAACCATGGCACCGCCGGGATTCGAAACCGAAACCAGGCCATTGAGCCCCAGAGATAGACAGACAGATAGATAGATAGACTGATAGATAGATAGATAATTAGATAGATAGACTGATAGATAGACATATGAATATACGGATAGATAGATAGATGAATATACAGATAGATAGATAGATGAATATACAGATAGATAGATAGACAGATATATATTGATAGATAGCTAGATAGTATAGACAGACATAATATAAAACTATAGAATTCGATATTCTTTTATCGAGAAAATTGTTATATAATTCATTCAAAACATAAACAATTTATGCATGGTTCTTTTAAGGATCAGACATTTTTGTTTCTTGCAACGTAAAGAAAGCTTTACATAATCAAAGTAAATAGCAATTTCCAAAGGATGCGTCCTGGCGTCCAAAAGATTTCTAAATACAGCTGCTGTCAAGAATCGAAAGTTATGAGATTTAGGGGACTCTAAACCGAAAAGGAACGTTTGCCTAGTAAGTGTTTTATTTAGTTTTTTCCTCTATTGATTCGTTGAGATAGAAATTCATGCTTTTTTATTCTTTTTTTCTTTTGCTTTCGAAAGAGATACCTTGTTCCCTGTTCAAACAATGGTCGTAAAAGAAAGTTGAACCAAGTTTCTGAATGCCATCTTCTCTTGGAACGAACGAGGTTTCAGGAATTACGATTTTCGGTGGCACTCCGGAGGAAGAATTTATGACAGTTTTAATTGCGATTCAGTCTCGTGTGGGCAGTGAGAATCTATATGTTTGATTTTTTTTTAAGTTTATGTCTTATGTGTTTGGTTACCGATTCAAATAGCATATATGCAAAATGGTGTAAAAAAGCATTTCTATTTTATTTTAAATTCTTGAAATAATTATTTTTATGATATTTGAAGGATTTTTTAAAACAATTACCTGAATTGATTTATATTTTACATTAAGAAATCTAAATATAAATACACATTCACATCTGAATTATATAATAAGCAACACTCGTAGCGTAGTGTTATCATGGTTATTGGTGAAGAAATCAAAGCATTTGTCAACGTAGTGATTTTGAACAATGACAGGAATGAGTGGTTATTATGACCGGGTGTGCGAATATCTCTTATCAACAGCCATATTTAATTATTTTCTCATGATTTCTTCGTACAGCATCAAAATGGGGCATTCAATGGGGCATCAAATCAGCACCTTATACGTTCTGCCAAAAAACAATATCCCCCCCCCTCCAATTCAGCTTTGTTATTCCCATTCTGGACACTTTTATCTAATAAATAATGCCGATTTTGGAACTACTGAGACGTCCACAAGAACAAAAGTTATTGTATATTTCTACAGATTATCATACAAATGCCGAAAACATAAAAAAAAAAGTTTATTTTACAGGAAATGAGACGAGATGATTCTGCTTAGATGAAACTACTAGAAAATGCAATTTCATGAAGACGAAAAAATACTAAAGGTGCAGCGGTAAATTATCTGAAGATTTATTGGATAAGGTTTTAAAAACAAACCATATACACTGCTGCATAAAACTTCATTTGATAAAAAGGCGCAGTTTAAACACTAGATTTATTCCCCAGACGAGGAAGATCAGGAAAATTTGCTGTATAATACTAGTACCTTTATATCATCATGCCAGATCCTTCACATATGAAAAATACAACGATATTATGGATCTATCACCTTATATTCTTCTGATACATCATACCTATTTTCAAAATTTTTCTCATAATGATAAAATTGAAAATGGGGCCTATTATTATACAGTTTTAATTCAAGTTTTTAAAATGACATTACATGAAGAAGTATTAAAATAAGGGTTTTTTATTTTATATTATTTAATTTTGTTTGCATATTTAGTAAAACTTTCATAAAAAATTGGTATGATTCAATTGAAATTCCATGTTTAATATTTCATAAATGTACGATTTTCAAATTTTGATGACTTTGAAAATGGTGTAAGTCCATTTGAAGCCATCAAAAATATAGATGTATTTTAACTAATACTCTAAAATTGATCAGATTAAAAACTTAAAATAATTTAATATTTAAAAAATATAAAAGGAGCATATTAACGTATACCAATATTTTTCAAAACATTCAAATACAAACACTTAAATATGCTCCTTATAATATAAAAAGAACTTACACCACTTTCAAAGAAAACAGGTCAAATATATAGAATATTTTTTGAATGGATATTTTAAGCGTGTATATCTTATAGACGAAATAGTAAAGCCGTTTTATTTCATTTCATTCTTTTTAAATAAAAAATGTTTGTATGATTTTTGGGTAACATATATGCTATAAGATAGTAAATAAATTTATATAAAATCCGATCCAGACAAAATGTTAGAAAGGCTTCGAATAGAGAATAAAAGTTATATTATGGAAGATATATTTGCTATATTGGTAGACATAGTATATTATTTTATTTTGTACAATGGATTTTCATTTTCTATTGTTAAAGAAAAATAACTATTGCTAACCTCAACGAAAAATATGGGTTTTTGATTTATTACAGAAAAAAATATTACAAAACAACTATTGATCCTATTACTTTTATTCTCATATTTTCTGTTGTTAAAAAAATAACTAATGTTAACCTCAACAAAAATATCCTTTTTTTGAGATATAACTGAAAATAATACTGCAAAACAACTATTGATCCTATTACTATTATTCTAATAATTATCACACACAATGGAGTTTCATTTTCTATTATTAAAATAAAATAACTATTGGTAACCTGAAAAAAAAATTTGCGTTTTTGAGATATTACTGAAAAAAAAATACTGCTAAACAACTATTGATCCTATTACTTTTATTCTAATAATTATCACACAGATTAAAAAATAAAAATATACACAAAAGTTATGTGACGGCTATTAAAAAAACTTTTTAATTATGCATTAAAGGGACATGGAAACTATTAACATTTTTGTATCTATAGTTTAATGATAAAACTTAAAACAATATTGCTTTTCAAAAATTTTTAAAAACACATTTGGAAAAAAATTTTTAAACAATTTTAAATTAAAATTTAAAAAAATATAAATTAAAGTGTATAATTCCTTAAAAATTTAAATATTGACATCTTTATTTGATTTTATATTTACATTTACTAATCTATTTTCCACTGGACTGGATATTTAGATACAACTAAAATTAGATTTGTTATACATTTTTTACTGTGATATATAGTGAAAAGTGAAGAAAATAAATGCTTTTTTATATAAATTTTTTAATGTAAAAATTACTACAAGCCTCAATATTAATTACTTGTATAGTTTTATCATATACATAAAGAATATGCTCCCAAAAAAATGTTAATTTCTAACTGAAGTACCAAAAAAAAAGCTTTAAGATTTCCAAAACTTATAAGTGAAGAAAAAATTAACATGAAGGAAAAACTATTTAACATTTTCATTTGTGAATAGAACACCTTAAATATGTGTAATATGAAATCCTATGTATATTACACATATAGTATCGAGAACTATATAAATTGGAGATGATATAAAACATTTCATGCACATATATTTAATATAAAATATTTTATAGTGTTTTAAAAAAAAAAAAAAAATACGCGATAGAAAATTGTCTTTGTTTAAAAATTTATTTATAATTAGGTACAAAATCCTATCTGTCACATTAATTAAAACATATACTTTATATATGTCTATATGTTATCTGAATACCAAAAATTATTAATTTTCATGTTCTCAAAACTGTATAGAAAATGGAAAACGAGAAAAATCTGCGTTAAACTTTTTTTTGTGAAATACTTGTTATTCATATATTCTGAAATTTTTTAAAATATCCTTATTAATTGAAAAGATCCTTTTATATGTAGGATCTTCTTTTTCAAAGTTAAAGTATCTTCTACTTTTTTTAGCTAGTTAAATTTTTTCTCTTACTAGCACATACACCATAGTATTTACCGCCTTTTTGATATACTCTCCTATATTCTCTATATATAGCTGTAAATTAAAAAAGAAGGCCTTAGTAGTCTGTATAATTTGTAATGATTTAAAAGTTCCTAGATTAAATTCTGAAACTTCATTAGCCACTTCAAATTTAACACGGTTGGAGTGAAGCAGAAGCCTCTTACTACTATTTGCTCCATATCACACAATGTAGATTTTCAATCGAATCCTGTATCAGGAATTTCTCAAAACAATTCACGAGTTTCATTTGATGACAGTCTTTGAAAAATTGCCATACAGTTTAGCAAATAATTTTCCCTGATGCATGTCTTTATATGAGTTCTATGTGGATCTGGTGTTTCACCACTTTTTAATGCTGCTTGATAAAAATACCAATAATTTTTACCACCAATTAACATCCATAGAATTTTTATGATTGTATGTTGCATATATGGCACTTCTCATTGAATTAATATCCACCTTATCTCTGTATATTTCTAAGGAAAGCATTCTGATAACGTCGTTTGAGATTTTTGGTCGCTTCACTTTTCAACTGAAAATTGTAGTATATCGTAAAAATACTTTTTGTATTATAGCTTTGTTCCATACCTTATATGCTGCTTACATATTCATTGAACTTGAATATTCGTATATATTTGGTAATCACGATGCGAATAAAGCAGTCGTCTGCATCGTCCTAATCAGTTCCCTGAATTTTTATGACCTTCATACTGTATACAATATTTTATTTCATATTTTGCACATTTACACATACTAGAAATGCTTTGACTATCATTTTTTAAGGTACATGTCTCACTGTCCCGTTGTGCTCATACAACAACACATATAACTTTAAGCTTGTGAAAAAATCCAAATTTTATCTTATAAAATCAAACATAAAGAAAAAAAACTTTCATGTCTCTTGCATCTAGATTTGAAATAAATTTGGATAGCATGTTCACATCTACAATTACATAATTTGAGCTTTCACTCACATCTTTTATTTTTTAAGTAGCATTATTAATATGAAGTTATTGTGTACAACATCTGATAGATTTATGTTTCTCTATATTTCCAACATTATATTAAAGCTTTCCAAATATTTTTTTAAATTATTCAATAATTAATAAAAAATATTTAAAAGTGGCACAAATGTTTCAGTCCGACAAAATCAAAGCATTGTGAGAGTTTGGAACTCAATGGGTCTCATACGATGTTGTGTGTTATGGAAGCGTCTACAATTTCTGCCATATACCTTTCAGATACACAGGCGTTACCGACAAATCGTTGCTTAAAGCATTCTGTGAGAATATGCAAGAGAAAATGGTTTTAGATGTTTTGCAAATAGACTTGTCTTTTAGGATGGAGCCACTTTTCATGTTTTGGTAAATTTAATTGCTATAATTTACAATTTTGGGACACGGAAAATCCACATGGTGCAATGGTATATCAGCGTGATTCTCAAAAAAAGTAGCCTTTCCTGTGCCATTTTCAACAGTGTTTTGGTTCTTTTAACTATGTGGAAAAATAGAGTTACGGGTGCACGGACCAAGATATGTTATCAGATTGGTTGTTTCCTCAGTTGAATGAATCTGTTACCTTCTGCATCCTGCAGCAAAACTGGGCTCCACCTCATTGTCATATAAATGTACGTCAGTACCAGAATGATACTCTACATCTTCACTGGGCTGGCCGTGCTAGTTTAAACGATATGTCATTGCTTTAATGGCCACTAAGATCACCAGATCTAATCTCTTGGAATCTTTTCCTATGGAAATTTTGGTAAAGACAAAGTATTTATGCCTCCATTTTCCCAGAACTTACAGCAACTGATACGGATATCTGATATCTCTAAATCATTAAGGATAAGTTATCACGAGTTAGGCAAGAACTGGAATACTGAATAGATATCTATTGTGTCACCACAGGGCCATACACAGAACATGTATGGAAACTTACTTCTAACTACGAATGATCCATCAAGAACAAAAGCTGCATCCTTCTTTCCTCCTTCCATGAAGGATAAGACAACAACAACACAATAACTACAGTTTCACTGTAAATTTGATTTATCAAAGTAAAGCGATTGCAGCGTTCTCAGGTATGGTTTCCCTTTATCTCATTCAATATGAAATACCATATACTATTGCCATATCAATAAAAATGACTTTTATTATGAACAACCGGTAATTAATTATTATTGAAGTTTTTATTTTGTTAATAAATTTATTTGACTATTAAATATTATCGATAAGAAGACATTGTGATATTCAATGATTTTTTTAGCAATAAAATATGCTTATTACCAACAATAATTTTTAATATTTAATACCACTTTACAATGACATGCTATGTCATTAAAGAACATAATTTACAAATAACATTAAGTAACATTTTCACTAATATTTCTCTTCGTCAAACATTCAAATATATTTTAAAAACAACAGTTAAATAAATGTTTAAATAATAATAACGAAATGGAAAATATTATTAAATGTGTTGAAATAATTTTTTTTTTACCTTTTTCTTTACGCTTGTATAGGTTTAATCAAATTCAAATTGATTCAATTGTGTAAAATATAGATAAGTAACTATTCTGATATTCAACAATGAAATACAATTTACGAAAATAGTAATAATATTAATAATGGAATTCTCAGTTTTATTCATACCGTTCCAAAAATAACCATTTGTATTAAAAATTAATTTTATATCCGAGAAAAACTTACAGCTGTAAAGAGCCATAAAAAGGTTGTAATAGGATACAAAATACAATTATAATAGAAACATTGCATTACTTATGAATTTTATTTTTAAAAAATTAATATCATTCTTAATAAATTGATAAACTTAATAAATTTGATATTCTGTTTAGTAGCCATTAAAAAGATGTTTAATTTTTTTTTGTTTTTAAACTGATAAAAGGAATATAATCATTTAATGGAATTTAACATTAATAATAAGCAAAACGCGTCGTAATTATTTAGTTGTTTTTTTCCATTAGCCATTAACTTCCATTAACAAATTTATTTTTGTCTTTACTGGATTATAAATGCATGAGTTTATTCACAGATAATATACTGGTAACGCTGTTTTTGAATACAATGCAGAATTCCTCAGTATTACTATATTTTGTTTATATCTTAATGCAATTTGAAAGATTATTTTATTGGATTAATACCTCATTCTCGTATTTAAATAAACTTTATTTAAACGAATAAATATCCCGTTTCTATTTCTTTTTTCTTATCAAAATCGATTTTAATGTTTGAAATAACAGTCATTTTTTTTTTAAACTATTGATAGAAAATTGTTATAATTATTGTTATTATATTATTATAATTTTAAGTTAATATATTACTATGGTCATCACACTACTTTTAAGTTTAATACAGTTAATTTAATTCAACTGTCAACCGTTTATGCGTTATTTATTACAATGATTATTGCATACATACATTTGGCTGTGTATACAGATGAAAATAAAACGTGTTACGTTAAAATTTTAAAAACATTAAAATTTTACCAAAAGTAATAGATTTCTGAATTGTTTATAAAATGATCATATATTTTGGAAGTGAAAATTCTTATAATTCCCATAACTGTATTTTAATTAATATATTTTAAGATATCATTTACAAATGCATTTGGAAAAGTAAGTAATTTTTTAATATTTCTTGATAATTTTTTCAATAATATAAAAAAACTGTTATAAATTATTTATCTATCTACTATCAACAATTTATACATTATTTTATACAACGATTATTATATACATAATTTTTGGCTGCGTTTACAGTTGAAAATAAAGCATATTTACTAAAAATAATATGTTTCTGAAATGTTTATAAAATGATCATAAATTTTGGTTGTGAAAATTCTTATCATTCCTATAGTTGTATTAATTAAAGTATTTTCAGATTTAAGTAAATAAAAAAGTCAGAAATTAAGTAAATAAAAAAAAATAATAAATCATTTTTTATTTTTTCTTGATATAATGTAATTAAACATATTAATCAAATAAACATGGTAAATATTTTACATATCAATTTAAATTTATTTAAATGCATATATCAATTTATCAAATATATACATATATATATAAACTCAAGAGCCAAAACATTATGACCACCTGTCAATAACGAGTTGGCCCACCTTTGGCGCGCAACACAGCTACAACCCGCCTTGGCATGGATGCCACAAGTCCTTGGTAGATGGCCGGAGACAGATTGTACCAGATGTTTAAGCAACGGTCACGCAAATCCGAGATATTGCGAACTGGTGGTCTTTGAACTCTGAGCTGGCGTCCCAGGACATCCCAAATGTGTTCTATCGGATTGGGATCCGTTGAATTAGGGGGCCAGGACATTAACTGAAATTCAGCATCATGTTCCTGGAACCACTCCAACACAATTTTAGCCTTGTGACAAGGGGCGTTGTCCTGTTGGAACATTCCATTTCCAGCTGGAGAAACACAGGCCATGTAAGGGTGCAACTGGTCCGCAATGATGTGCAGGTACCCTGTAGCATTATGGTCTGCTCTACCACAACCACGGGTCCCAGAGACGCCCAATAGAGTGCCCCCCCCTCAAATCATAATACCGCCGCCACCGCCCTGTGTATGACCTACTGTACATTGAGGGAGCAACTGTTCGCCTGGAAGACGGCGTATTCTGACATGGCCATCGGCGTGATGAATGACAAACCGTGATTCATCTGACCAGGCAACTCTCTCCCACTGATCCATGGACCAGTCACGATGTTCCCGGGCCCAGCGCAGGAGCAGTTGGCGATGACGCTTGCTCAGCAAAGGCACACGAGTGGGACGTTTGCTGCGTAGCCCCATATCAACAGTGTCCGCTGAACAGTGTGCTCCGATACTATTCTACTTGGCCCTGCATTGTATTGGGCTGTCAGCTGAGCCACTGTCTGGCTCCGGTTTTGCTTCACCATGTGAGACAGTCTCCGACGACCTTTTTCTTTGATAGCGTGTGGACGTCCAACACCATGTCGTCTACTGCTGGTTTCACTGTCAATCATCCACTTTGCATTAATACTAACAACTGTAGATCGCGAACAACCCACGAGTCGTGCAGTTTCGGAAATACTTGTTCCGAGCTTTCGGGCCATTACAATCTGCCCTCTATCAAAGTCGATTAGATCCGCCGCCTTCCCCATTACACACAGAAGTAAGAGAAAGAATGATTCTTCAGACTCTCCAGCAGCAGTTAAATACCACTTCCACCTGATCACGTGCCTTCCACGTCATCCAGGCGAGTTCATTGCAAAATGTAGGGGTGGTCATAATGTTTTGGCTCTTGAGTGTATATATATATATATATATATATCAATTTAAATATATATAAATACATATATAAATTTATTAAATATATATCTCAATGTATGTTATTTAAATATATCAATTTAAAATTACTTTCTGTGTTTTAAAGAAAATACAAAAAATTAAAAAGAAAATGTTAATTCATTTTAATTTGTAAGTTCTTTACATTAAATGCTAATATTTTATTTTTGACTTTATAATATTATTAATATTTAATACTTTATAATAGTATAATTATTATAATATTTTATTTGTAAGTTTATGTTTCTTAAAAAAAAAGCATAAGAATAAAAAGAAAATGAAGTCAATTCATTTTAAATTTGTACGTTCATGACATTAAAGGCTACATTTATTCATTCAGTTCATGACATTTTCGAAACCCATAATATGAACTGCAGCATTCTAAAATATATTAAAGGAGATGGAAAAGCAAGTTTTAAATTGAAAGCATATTTCAATAAAGGGAGCTTGTTTACCCATTATTATGCTCGATTAGTCATCTATTCCGTTCGTTACTTTATAAAACAGAAAATTCCATCATGCAAATTACGCCAACAAGCTAACCGCAGCCATTATTTATACATTCGCCTGAAGAAAATCTTTAATTAAAATGAATCGAGTGATTAAACTTTCCATGGTCGAAATAATTACTTCATTTCAAACCCATTCCCTTGTGAATCTAAACAAAACAAAATTGTTGAACAATAAAAAAAGAGCGAAAGAACTCAGCGACTCAACGTTTATTTCCCAATTTTTATTCTTAGCTTCAATTTAAAAGCTCAGAAACGATTCATATGCATTCCTTCCTGCCTTTCAGTTCTTTTTAAACCTATCGTATGATTGTTGATAGATTTTGATATGGGAAAGGATGGTAAAAATGTTGTTTTTTAAAGTTATTAATTATTAACGTCTTATTAAAAATAAAATCGAAAGAATGTATGACAAGTTTTTATAAAATAATAGGAGATTTGAATATAGCTATAAAAATAATTTTAAAATAATAAATCTTTTCTTTAAATTTACAGACAAAAAGTAACTTGCCAAGGATTTTAATTTTTGCTGTTAGTGTTTATAACATCTTCAATCATGTCTACAGAGGGTGTTCAGATATTTTTGTAACGATTTTGACTTTCTTCATTAACTAAATTTAAATGAATAAAATTAACTTGAATGTCATAAATTAGGATTATAGTACAATTAATGGTCAGTTTTATTAAAATTATTCTTGGCTATCAATACATTCCATTTTTTAAATATATTAATTTATATTTTTATACCAATTTTTTTAAATATCAATTTAAAATAGCTTTCTGTATTTTAAAGAAAATACATAAAATTAAAAAAAAAAATGAAATAAATTAGTTTTCTAATTTCCACGTTCATGACATTAAATGTTAATATTTTATTTTTGAAACACATAATATAAAGAGACAGCGTTATAAAAAATATTAAAGCAGATGAAAAACAAGTTTTAAATTGAAAGCATAATTCAATAAACGGAAGCTTGTTTATCCATTATTATGCTCGATTAGTCATCTATTCCGTTCGTGTACTTTATAAAACAGAAAATTCCATCATGCAAATTACGCCACCAAGCTAACCTCAGCCATTATTTATACATTCGCCTGAAGAAAATCTTTAATTAAAATGAATCGAGTGATTAAACTTTCCATGGACGAAATAATTACTTCATTTGGAACCCATTCCCTTGTGAATATAAACAAAACAAAATTTTTCAACAATAAAAAAAAAAGAACGAAAGAACTCAGCGACTCAACATTTATTTTCCAACTTTTATTCTTAGCTTCAATTTAAAAGCTCAGAAACGATTCATATGTATTCCTTCCTGCCTTTCAGTTCTGTTTAAACCTATCGTATGATTGTTCTTAGAGAGAGATTTTGATATGTGAAAGGATGGTAAAAAAGTGTTTTATTTAAAAGTTATTAATTATTAGGGTCGTATAAAAAATGAAATCAAAAGAATGTATGGCAGGTTTTTGTAATGCAATTGGAAGAGATTTGAATATATTTATATGAATGATTTTAAGATAATTTTTTAAATTAAAGACAAAAACTCATTACTGCCAAGGAATTTCAATTTATGCTTTTAGTGTTTATAACATGTTTGCAAAGGGTGTTAAGATATTTTTTGTAACGATTTAGACATTATTCATGAATTAAATTTAAATGAGTAAAAAAGATACTCGAATGTCATCAATTAGGAATAGAGTACAATTAAGGTCTGCTTTATCACAATTATTCTTTTTCTCAAAGTATCTTTATAAAATACAATGGAAAGATTAGTTTTGTAATTCGATTGTTAAAAATAGCTGTGAAAAAAATTGCTTTAATATTTCAACAAGTAAATTAAGTATAGTAAATAACAACAGGGAAAGAAAAACCTCAAATTTGAGTGACTGGGAATAAAAAAAAGAAAAAAAAAAATCCTGTCCTAAAAAAAAAAAAAAAAAAAAAAAATACGGTGTTTACAGGCTAATGTCAAAACATATTTCTTATCCTAAGGCCATATGGTATTATATTCAGATGGTCGTAGGAAAATTAAGTGATTGGTAAAAAATGGAAATATGTGGTTATCATTGAGGAGTATTGTAACAGAAAAAAATATGTGATTGTAGTGTGATTGATTATCACAGAAAGAAATCGATTCATACCGAAAAAGAGGATAAAAGGATATGAAAAGTAGGTTTAGATGAAACTAGGGATGCTTTACTAAAGATTTTATGAGTATTTGCTGGATTCATTTATAACTGAAAACTTAAAAATAAGAAGGTGATGAAAATATCAAAATTAACTCGAATTACTGCCAGCAATATGCTCCAAAGCTATTTTCGAAGAAAGCATTTCATCAATTTACACAAATTATCTTCATTCTGTTAAGTTCTCTTGGGATAATGCTACCAGTCATACCTCTATGTCTACAGCTCTATATTTGAAAAAAAAAAATAAAAGTAAGGAAAAGAAATTTAGGCTATTCCATTTAAATGCATCCTATCCAAGTCCTCTAAATGTCTCCCATGGATTAATGTGCATTTGGAATTTTAAAACAAGCCATTTATAAGCCGTACCCCAAGATATTGGAAGATTGTAGCGTAGGAGTGGAACAGAATCAACTTTGGTATTTTAAGAAAAGTCTTTTATTCTAGAAATCAAGACAGAATAGGGTGCTGTGTGGTGCACAAAAGGGTGCCAGGATAATCTTAATGGTAGATAAAATTCAAATATATATATATATATATATATATATATATATATATACTCAACTCAAGAGCCAAAACATTATGACCACCCCTACATTTTGCAATGAACTCGCCTGGATGACGTGGAAGGCACGTGATCAGGTGGAAGTGGTATTTAACTGGTATTAAGTGGTGGTATTAATCCATGCCAAGGCGGGTTGAAGCTGTGTTGCTCGCCAAAGGTGGGCCCACTCGTTATTGACAGGTGGTCATAATGTTTTGGCTCTTGAGTGTATTTCAAACTCATTACAAAAAAGAGTGAAAACCATTCTGTATGTACCAAATGATTATTCTTCTTAAGCATTTATAACAAGCTATTATCATTTTCTTCCTTCCTTCTTTGACTTAGTTTTAAAGACACAGAAAAAGTACATTATCATTTGCATTTGCAATTATTATATTTATAAATAAGTCTATTTGTCATGCATCCATAGCAAATAATTCTTATTCTCTTGCAGTTTTATTCTTTAGTTTTAAAGACTGAAATAAACGTAAATAATAGATACTCTAAAAATACGAGTATAAGGTGTGCTCTCGCATTTTATTTTATTTTCATTAATAATAAAGTAATACAAATGCATAGCAAGTTCTCCCAAAGTGGTATAAAGAAATTGGAATAGATCTACAAAAGAAATTAAAAATTCTAATATCCCTACTTTTTCCCTTCCTTTTAAAAGCAAAAATTTTATCCAAGAGTTAGCCTTCCAATCTCCTTTACTTATGTTAGCCTCTATTACATTGGCAAGCTTATTTATTTATGGGATATCTTTACGAGTAACTCTAATCCTCTTGGTTTTTGTTTCTTTTTCTTTATTTAAAAGACAAAATATATTAAAAGTATATTATTCTTGACGAATTTTTGCTACTTCTGATTTTACCATTTATTATAATTTCAATCATATCTACAGCACATACTTTTCTCGACAAATATTTATAAAAACCATTTTAATAAATGGTAAAATCAAGTAATACTTTCTTTTGTATTTTTCTTTGTGTTTTGATTTATTTTCTTTCCTACATTTATTAATTATAAATCGAATAACAACTCATAAAATACCGGTATCTATAACTCACACTTTTTTATATAAATATATATAAAAAACTATTTTAATAAATGACAAAATCAAGTAATACTCCCTTTACCTCTTTTCTTTGTATTTTGATTTATTTTCTTTCCTACATTTATTGATTATAAATCGAATAACAGCTTATAAAATACCGGTATCTATAACTCACACTTTTTCATATAAATATATATAAAAAACTATTGTAATAAATGACAAAATCAAGTAATACTCCCTTTACCTCTTTAATTTGTATTTTGATTTATTTTCTTTCCTACATTTATTGATTATAAATCGAATAACAGCTTATAAAATACCGGTATCTATAACTCACACTTTTTTCATATAAATATATATAAAAAACTATTTAATAAATGACAAAATCAAGTAATACTCCCTTTACCTCTTTTCTTTGTATTTTTTGATTTATTTTCTTTCCTACATTTATTGATTATAAATCGAATAACAGCTTATAAAATACCGGTATCTATAACTCACACTTTTTTCATATAAATATATATAAAAAACTATTTTAATAAATGACAAAATCAAGTAATACTCCCTTTACCTCTTTTCTTTGTATTTTAATTTATTTTCTTTCCTACATTTATTAATTATAAATCGATTAACAACTTACAAAATACCGATATCTACTACTCACACTTTTTTCTATAAATATATATAAAAAACTATTTTAATAAATGACAAAATCAAGTAATACTCCCTTTACCTCTTTTCTTTGTATTTTGATTTATTTTCTTTCCTACATTTATTAATTATAAATCGATTAACAGCTTACAAAATACCGATATCTACTACTCACACTTTTTCTATAAATATATATAAAAACTAATTTTAATAAATGACAAAATCAAGTAATACTCCCTTTACCTCTTTTCTTTGTATTTTGATTTATTTTCTTTCCTACATTTATTGATTATAAATCGAATAACAGCTTATAAAATACCGGTATCTATAACTCACACTTTTTTCATATAAATATATATAAAAAACTATTTTAATAAATGACAAAATCAAGTAATACTCCCTTTACCTCTTTTCTTTGTATTTTGATTTATTTTCTTTCCTACATTTATTGATTATAAATCGAATAACAGCTTATAAAATACCGGTATCTATAACTCACACTTTTTCATATAAATATATATAAAAAACTATTGTAATAAATGACAAAATCAAGTAATACTCCCTTTACCTCTTTTCTTTGTATTTTGATTTATTTTCTTTCCTACATTTATTGATTATAAATCGAATAACAGCTTATAAAATACCGGTATCTACTACTCACACTTTTTTATATAAATATATATAAAAAACTATTTTAATAAATGACAAAATCAAGTAATACTCCCTTTACCTCTTTTCTTTGTATTTTGATTTATTTTCTTTCCTACATTTATTGATTATAAATCGAATAACAGCTTATAAAATACCGGTATCTATAACTCACACTTTTTTCATATAAATATATATAAAAAACTATTTTAATAAATGACAAAATCAAGTAATACTCCCTTTACCTCTTTTCTTTGTATTTTGATTTATTTTCTTTCCTATATTTATTGATTATAAATCGAATAACAGCTTATAAAATACCGGTATCTACTACTCACACTTTTTTCATATAAATATATAAAAAAACTATTTTAATAAATGACAAAATCAAGTAATACTCCCTTTACCTCTTTTCTTTGTATTTTGATTTATTTTCTTTCCTACATTTATTGATTATAAATCGAATAACAGCTTATAAAATACCGGTATCTATAACTCACACTTTTTTTCATATAAATATATATAAAAACTATTTTAATAAATGACAAAATCAAGTAATACTCCCTTTACCTCTTTTCTTTGTATTTTGATTTATTTTCTTTCCTACATTTATTGATTATAAATCGAATAACAGCTTATAAAATACCGGTATCTATAACTCACACTTTTTTCATATAAATATATATAAAAAAACTATTTTAATAAATGACAAAATCAAGTAATACTCCCTTTACCTCTTTTCTTTGTATTTTGATTTATTTTCTTTCCTACATTTATTGATTATAAATCGAATAACAGCTTATAAAATACCGGTATCTATAACTCACACTTTTTTCATATAAATATATATAAAAACTATTTTAATAAATGACAAAATCAAGTAATACCCCTTTACCTCTTTTCTTTTGTATTTTGATTTATTTTCTTTCCTACATTTATTGATTATAAATCGAATAACAGCTTATAAAATACCGGTATCTATAACTCACACTTTTTCATATAAATATATATAAAAACTATTTTAATAAATGACAAAATCAAGTAATACTCCCTTTACCTCTTTTCTTTGTAATTTAATTTATTTTCTTTCCTACATTTATTGATTATAAATCGAATAACAGCTTATAAAATACCGGTATCTACTACTCACACTTTTTTTATATAAATATATATAAAAAACTATTTTAATAAATGACAAAATCAAGTAATACTCCCTTTACCTCTTTTCTTTGTATTTTAATTTATTTTCTTTCCTACATTTATTAATTATAAATCGATTAACAACTTACAAAATACCGATATCTACTACTCACACTTTTTCTATAAATATATATAAAAAACTATTTTAATAAATGACAAAATCAAGTAATACTCCCTTTACCTCTTTTCTTTGTATTTTGATTTATTTTCTTTCCTACATTTATTAATTATAAATCGATTAACAGCTTACAAAATACCGATATCTACTACTCACACTTTTTTTCTATAAATATATATAAAAAACTATTTTAATAAATGACAAAATCAAGTAATACTCCCTTTACATCTTTTTTTTGTATTTTGATTTATTTTCTTTCCTACATTTATTAATTATAAATTGATTAACAGCTTATAAAATACCGATATCTACTACTCACACTTTTTTTCTATAAATATATATCAAAAACTATTTTAATGAATGACAAAATCAAGTAATACTCCCTTTACCTCTTTTCTTTGTATTTTAATTTATTTTCTTTCCTACATTTATTAATTATAAATTGATTAACAGCTTATAAAATACCGATATCTACTACTCACACTTTTTTTCTATAAATATATATAAAAAACTATTTTAATAAATGACAAAATCAAGTAATACTCCCTTTACCTCTTTTCTTTGTATTTTAATTTATTTTCTTTCCTACATTTATTAATTATAAATCGATTAACAGCTTATAAAATACCAATATCTACTACTCACACTTTTTTTCTATAAATATATATAAAAACTATTTTAATAAATGACAAAATCAAGTAATACTCTTTTTACCTCTTTTCTTTGTATTTTGATTTATTTTCTTTCCTACATTTATTGATTATAAATCGAATAACAGCTTATAAAATACCGGTATCTATAACTCACACTTTTTTTATATAAATATATATAAAAAACTATTTTAATAAATGACAAAATCAAGTAATGCTCCCTTTACCTCTTTTCTTTGTATTTTAATTTATTTTATTTCCTACATTTACTAATTGTAAATCAAATAAAGGCTTATAAAAAAACTGATATTCTTAAGCATTTGATAAGTAGAAGCCCATATTGAATCTAAACAGCGTTTTATTCAGTCTAATTATTAATAATCATTAAATTACACGTTGTTTTAATTTGATATATAAAGATTTCTACGGATTTATAAAACAGATTTAAAATTTTACCTTCTTTTATTTTTTTCTTTGTACTTCACTTTATTTCCTTTCCTACATTTAGTTTTAAATTGTGTGGACTATTTAAATTACTATTATACGTATTAATTAATTATTCTTGACAATGTTTTTTCTACTTGTGATTTTACTATAACTTCAATTTTTCATTTTACTATTATTTTATTATAATTTCAAGCTACTACTCATACTTTTTTTGGATAAATATTTATTAAAACTATTTTAATAAATAGCAAAATCAAATAATACTCTATTTTGTATAAAACATATAAATAAATATATATCTTTGTATTTTAATTTATTTATATGTTACTCTTTCCTACATTTATTAATTGTAAATCAAATAACAGCTTGTAAAAAACAGATATTCTTAAGCATTTGATAAGTAGAGGCACAAGATGAATCCAAACAGAGTTTTACTCAGTTTAATTATTAATAATGATTAAATCGCGAGTTCTTATAATTTAATATACATAGATTTCTAAGGATTTATAAGAGAGATTTAAAATTTTACCTTCTTTTATTTTTTTCTTTGTGCTTCACTTTATTTCCTTTCCTACATTTAGCTTTAAATCGCGTGGACTATTTAAATTTTTCGCGTATTACTTTTTTCCGCCAACTTCCAACAGAGCTCATAAAATGTGCTTTTTTCTGCGAAGAATTTTAATAACTACTGCGTTATCAAATACATTGCACTTTTCTGGCTGCAATCTCTTGCGAAGGAGAAAATGAGATTTGGACGATACCTCCAATTCATTTTCAGTAGAAAGTGGTACATGGTGGAATTCTTTAGGATATTTCATTCCTTTCAATTATAAACGTATGGATTGAATCAGAAACAAATTGGAACATCTTGTTTTTAAAAGGAAATATAAGTCTTCGCGAAAGACTAATTATTAAATGACCAAATACTATCTGAATTTAATAACATTTGCAGCATTTTAATATGTAGAGTTTTTGGAAATCGAATTGTTGTTTGATAAAACACTATTTTTAATATAAAGAATAAATTTTAACCTTAAAAAATAAGTTTATTTATATGCAAAACCATGTTTATATCTACATAGATAGAACAGCAATAAATATATTTTTATGTTTTATATACTTTGATGTTTCATTTTTTTCTGGTTTTTTTTTAAAATATTTTTTTTCCATTTTTTATGTAATGTGCTTAATTCATTTGTTACCTTTTACTGTTTAGAAGTTTAATCTATTTACTTCTCGTCAATTAAGCCTATTTTTTATTTAAGCAACTATTGTTCTTGTGTTGTTTCATTTGATCTTATTTTTTATTTTCCATGAATATAATATTTTAATAAAGATTCAAAATATATTCTCAAATTTTTTTATTAAAAATATCATAAAATAAAGGCTTTAGAAAAATGTGCTAATATTACTTAAGGCCATATAGTATACGTATACGGTTTTGACATTTACAAGCATAACTATTTATCAAAAGTTTTTTTTTCCCAGACATCTATAGCAAACAATGTATGTATATATCTGTATATAAACTGTGCAATTTTGTAAATAAAACAACATACTTAGACAAATTTTTTTTCCTATCATGTAATTGGGAAACGATATTTTTTTAAGAAAAATAAAAATGTTATTTCTTAAAGTAAACATTTAATAATGCAATTAATGCAATAAAGATAAGTGCATTATTAATGCAATAATGTAATTAATGCAATTAATGATTTCTTTCTACTCAAGAAAATTAATTCAAAGTTATTGACGAATAAAATATGCAAGTTTATTTATGGGACTTAAGATATTGTTGTTCATAATAAAAAATCTATATATTTGTTTGAAAGCATAATTATGTTTTTTTTGTTATATAAATATTTGTCTAAATGGGGGCAAAGTATTTAAAAAATAAAATGGCTAGAAAAAGTAATGCTTCGTAAATCAATTATTTTGAATTTTATTTCCTGCATTACATAACCAAGAAAACCATATTGAATTTAAAATATTAAATATGATACAAACGAAAAATATATAAAGAATACTAAGACAAATGACATGTCAACAGTAATATGATAGCATCGGTTTCCACTCTAAGCTTAGGACAAATGGATTTAATTAAAATTTCTAGGGCAAACGTTGTTTCAAATATGTTAGGACATTTTAGGAAACACCATATGGTTTTACTGTTTCTTACTTCTTAATTGTTTTTGACTTTAGTAGTGTCAAAATCAGGCTTTTAACAGCATGATGATGATCTTCACCAGATATAAAAGAACATGACTTAATGCAGTTTTTTTCATTTTTATTATATTTATTGAAGAACCATTGGCTAGTTGCTGTATAAATTATCTAGAATGTTGAATTAAAAATTTTTTTGTTATTTTTTATATCTATTCATTACAGCTGATTTTTTTTCTAAACAGTTTTTTTTATGTGATTTTTACCAGTTTCTGGATAAGGGTCTTTTCTTTGAATATTATTTTTATAAAAAAATAATATTTTTTTTAAGAAAACATCTTAAATATTTCGAAATCAAAATATTTTCTCATATGTCTCTAAATAACTTGCAAAGTTTCTTCTTACACGTAAAAAACCAACAATGCTGAGAAGTTGTTATTATTTTATGGAACAAAATTTCAATTTAAAGTGTTGTTATATTTTAAAATTACAAAATTAAATAGAAAACATTCTAAAATTTCATTGAAACTGATTTCTTTTGATATTCGTATAAATTGAATTTTTCAATTTCTAAAATAAAGCAGAATTTTATAAAGTTTAGAAAAACGATTCTTAGATTTAACTTTTGACATTTGAGGGTAAAGCAGACGACGAAATGGTCGAAAGAGGAATTCGAACGACTTTAACTGGCTATTTCTTTTAATTCCTCAGATACAGCTATTTCTTAATGTCCCATGAATTTAAAGGAAAAAAAAATGAATTTAGACTTAGAATCATCCCGTGTGTTTTTATTCAACTATAAACAAATGCATAAAGAAAATATATTCTGTACTTTAACTTTATTTTTTTATTGAAAATACTTAAACATTCTCAAAAACTGTGAATAACTTTTTTATAAATTTTAGTAGATCAAATAAGCAGTGAATAAGAAGTAAAAATTGTTTAATAGCTGCGGGTTAACGGTGCATTACTTCAATGTCAAATATTTGTCCAGTTTAAAAATAAAAGGCATTAAAAATCTTAAAACTTAAAAAAAAACTTGAAAACTTATAAAATTTAAAATCTTAATCTTAATAATCATTTTAACTTAAAATCTTATTGATAAATGTGAGAAATATTTCATTTGTTACTTTTTTTAAAAATTTATTTTGTTACATGAAGTACTTTCTTTAACCACATCTAAAAAAAAAAAAAAAAAAAAAAAGGAAAATACATTTCTTAAATAAGATCATCTGATTTTTTAAAAATATTTGGTTGTGAAAATTGGAAATTGAAACCAATTCGTTAATCATGTAAAACGGAAAAGGCTATTTAAGGACATTAAAATAAAAATAATAATTTTTAATGAACAGATAAAAATAAATACTTAAAAAATTGAAACATCATTGTTAAAAGTTGTGTAAAATAAGTATTAATTTCTTTATTACAATAAATTCATAGAAATGAACAAATAAATAAATGTGTATAAACAGTATATATATATATATATATATATATATATATATATATAAATAAATAAATATATATATATATATATATATATATATATACACACACACACACACATACATATATATATATATATTTATATATATATATACATAATATGTAATAAAAAATATATTCATGAGAAAATATTTCGATCTTCTGCAATAATTATAAATATTTTTAATGAATGTGTTAAAAGAATAAATATTTTTGTAATGATGTATTTAAAAATAAAACAGCCTTGATATGCATGATGTTTGCATATCCTATGAGGAAGAAAAAAATATTCATATCAAGAAAATGATAAAGAAGTGGAGAGCAAAATTATATTGGGCATTTAAATTAAAATACTTAAATATCTTTAAAATAAATACAACATAATGATATTCTAAGCACGAAAGTTTGACGAACATTAAATTTCATAATCATGTATAATATTTTGCATTTTTTATATGCATTTTTTATTACTTTATATAAAATAATGCATACCTTACATTCAGTTTAAATATGGCAAATTCAAATTGTCATGTTTTTCCATTGGAGATTTATTAATTATTCTTTACATTTTCATAAAATGATCATTTATCGAATATATCAAAATATAGCATTAATGATTGTTTATTAAGTCATGATGCAAATATTAATCAGTGCTTTATGAAAAAGTCAACCTGGTTCCATACTCAAATATACTACGCAAATCTAAATATTATTTTTTCCCGTGCATTTCTTTGTCGTTGCCATGGAAATCATATCAGAAATATATCATGCTCACAGGCTATTATAAATTCAATAAAATATTATCTTTATTTTAACATAAAATATTGTATCAGATGTAACATTATAAACAAAGTTATAAGTTATATCAAGTATATATTAAATTTTCATTGAATGTAATTATATATCTGTATAATTACATTCAATAACAATTTAATTTTTAAATATCGATCGCAAATCTAAAAAATTGTAATCAACGCAATTTGCAGGCTATTATAAATTCAATAAAAAATCAAACTTTGAGTGTTTTTAAAGTTTTTTTTTAAATATATAACAAAAATAATGATTCATAAAAAATAATAAAGATAAAAAAAAGAATAAGCGCATTCAATTAAAAAAAATATTTCATATTATTTAGTAAAAAATAGTTCCTTTATTTTTATATTATTTTGTTTAACTTATTTTGATACAATATGTCATTTAACCATTTCATTTCAAACTATTCTATTTCTATGAAAAAAATGCTACCTCTCTTTTGTACCTAAACTCAACTAATACCGCTTCACTGACTTATACTTATTGAAAATATCATTTTAAAAAGTCCTCTGATTTCAATAATCATGAATATTTACATTAAAATGATCCATTGAAAGTCACATTTCTGACTTACACCATTTACTCTCTGAATTGACATTTTATTTCAGTTCCATTCCTTCATTTGTGACCAGGCTTAAAAAGTATTCCTGGAATCCAAATCAAGAATTGCATATTTTTCCTCCTCTTCCCAAATTTTTTCTTTTTTTTTTAATATTTAAAGCTTGATTTAAGTTCTTCGATTCTAAATCTTTCTACTTTTTTTTTACCAAATTTTGGAGCGGCAGAGAGTTTATGTCTTAATTTTTTTTTTTTTTTGTACTTTTTCAAGTATAGCTTTCTATTTCTAGGACCCGATGCCTCATAATTTAATGCATATTGAAATTGCTTTGAACTTTCCAGTCGATTTCAAATGAAAAAGAAATATTCATTTGCCCATGCTATGGACTTAATCGCAGAGAGGTACCCGAATTCAAATACCAGGGAAAGCTACCATAAACTCGAGATTTATTTTACTGCTCGTTTTTATGTACTTATTAAAGAATTTTTTTATTGGAAAGGGGAATATTTTAAAGCAAGTCAAGTTTAGTCAAGTTTGAGAGGTTTTTTTTTTTCATATCGACTTAAATCATTTCGAGAAATAATAAGTCAAATCAAATAGCTGCAATCAATGTTTAAATACGTTTTACTGATGTTCAAAATTAAACTTAAATCCCAATCATTTTTAAATATAAATGGTCTTATTTAATGAATGAAATATCATCAGTAATCATCTATTGTTTTAGGATTGAAAGATTTCATTTTATTACAGTTAAAGTTTTTTAAATCAGTAAAAAAGTAATAAATAAAATAATCATGTGTAATTATGTGTAATTCCATGTGTGTTTAATTACTTCCACCTCCAAAAAAATGTATTATTTAGAATATCAAAATATTTTAAATTTAATTTTATTTATCATAAAATATACATTAAAAAGAATTTATTTCAATATTCAAATATTTTCTTGCCAATATCAAATTAAATGAAATTGTTTCTTTACTATATCCCCAAAGAAAAAGTGTCATCGTGTTAAATACCACATCGACGAGCGTTGCGGGGGCATTGTTACTGATTGATGATCCGCAGGATAATGCTTAATATTTGTGTTAGACATCCAAGAATTTTGTCTATGTGTTTGATCAGAAAGAAAAAAATCAAATTAAATGAAATTGTTTCTATCCCAAAAGGAAAAGTTTATTTTACCAAATCGACAAACGTCTAATATTGTTGACGATCCGCAGGCTTTAATATTTGTGGTAGATGAATTTTGTACATCTTTAGATGAAACTTCAGCCTGGCTGTGGAATATTTATTTTCTGTGAACTTCATTGAATCGTTATACAAAAGTAATCTGCAACACTTTCAGCCACAGCAGCAGTGTTTTCCATTGATCTGGCTGAATGAGAACGGGTTGGGTTCTTTACATCCAAAACATTACCAAGACTTTCAAATTTACTGATTAAAATCACAATGGCTAGACTACATTTCGACTGAAAGCAGAAAGAACTTTGATAACTGTTTTTCCATTTCCATACTGACTGATGAGTCAATTGGCTAGCGCTGTGGCCTTTGGTATCACAGGCTTCAGGTTCTAATCCTTTTGGTAGCATGGATGTTTGTTAGTGGTTCAGAATCCACGTTAAACTGTAGGTCCGGCCTAATTAGTTCAATGTGTGCACAAAAGGACTGTAGAGCGACAAACCAAACAAACCATATGATTTTCAGTATTTCAATGCGTTGTACTAGTGTATATCATTCTATTTTCGTTATTCATATAGCTTTAATACCCAATATCAAATAATAACACTGCAAATTCCATACCTGAAAAATAACCAGCAATTTAAAATAGAACCTCTTGTTAAAACACCCTTTACTCATGTAACATATAGCTAGTTATATTAGATTTTTAATATGGTGAAAATCTATTTACATTTAATGGTTCGAAAATTAGGTCTCGTTCAGAGATAAAAGCCGTATAAGAGATAGCTGACATGAAGTTTTATCACTTTTCTAATTATTCTAGTAATCACTTTATGATTTGCAATTATATCCCAATCAAGCAGAGACGCTGTTCCATTAAATGCAGTTATATGGGGAATTACGCCGGTTTCGCTCTTTCTTTTTAATTCGTTATTAATAACAAATTAGCTGAGCGGCTGCTACTACTCGGCGGTTGAATTCGAATCAATGCATCAAATGAAGGAGTGGAAATTGCAGGAATGAATTATGCGTATTATTTCTAGGCTAGTATGCACGATAACGAGATAGAATTTGGGAAAGGATCTATGGCATTTGGGAAACTATTTTTAAAGTTATTTTTTGTTTTGCTTAGGATGTCAACTTCCTGAATTACCCTTTAAATAATGCGGAATAATTTTATACGTTGTTCAGTAAGGAACTGTATTGTTATTAAGAAATGAAATATGTCAACTCTGTTTAATTATCTTCAATATAATTTGTAAGCCTTCAGATAGAGTTGCACTTACAGTTCAATTAGTGTGAATGTCTTTGAATGGACATATAAATGTCATCTGCCACACTTTCAACCAGAGCAGCAATGTTTTCCGTTGATGTGGCTGAATGAACACGGGTTTGAGTTCTTTACATCATAAATTTGATCAAGACGTTTAAATTTACTACTTAAAATCACAATTGCTAAACGAGAAGGTGCTACATTTCGACCGGCAGCAGTACGAACTGTGTAAACTGTTTCCCTATTTCCGTAGTGATTTTCACTATTTCAATGTATTGTGCTAGTGTATATCTTTCCATTTTTGCTAATCATATAGTATACTATAGATTGCAGAATAATAATTACAGCATATTATACATTGCAGAACGAATTTGCAGTTGTTATATTTCATTACCCAAAATCAAATGATAACAACAGAAAATTCGACACATGAAAAACAGCTAGTAATTTAAAATCGAACCTCTTGTTGAAACACCCTTTACTTATATAAAATATAGCTAGTTATATTAGATTTTTAATATTGTGAAAATATATTTACATTTATTGCTCCAAAAATTAAAAGCCGTATCAGAGATAGCTGACACGAAATTTTATCACTTTTCTAATTATTCTAGTTATCACTTTATGATTTGCAATTATATCCCAATCAATCAGAGACGCTGTTCCATTAAATGCAGTTATATGGGGACTTACGCTGATTTCGCTCTTTCTTTTTAATTCGTTATTAATTACAAATTAGCTGAGCGGCTGCCACTACTCGGCGGTTGGATTCGAATCAATGCATGTAAATGAAGGAGTGGAATTTGCAGGTATGAATTATGCGCATTATTTCTAGTCTAGTATTCACGATAACAGGACAGAATTTGGGGAAAGGATCTATCGTATTTTTAAAACTATTGTTCAAGTTCTGTTTTTTTTGTCTTTGGGTGTCAAATTCCTGAATATAATGCGGAATATTTTTCTACGCTGTTGAATAAGGAACTATATTGTTGTTAAGAAATGAAATATGTCCACTTTATTTCATTATCTTCAATATAATTTCTAAGCCTTTAGATGGAGCTGCATTTATTTCTGGAACGTTCAGTTACTGTGTACGTCTTTGAATCGTCATACATAGGTCATCTGCAACACTTTCAGCCACAGCAGTAATGTTTTCCGTTGATGTGGCTGAATAAACACTGGTCTGGGTTCATTACATCATAAAATTGATCAAGATATTCAAATTTACTGCTTAAAATCAAAATTCTACACGAAAAGGTGCTAAAATTCCGCCGAAGTTAGTAAGACATTTGCAAAGTGTTTGTCTTTATCCGTAGTAATTTTCACTTTTTCAATGCATTGCACTTGTGTATATCTTTCCATTTTCGCTAATAATATAGCATACTATATATAGCAGAATAACTATATATTGCAAAACGAATTTGTAGTACTTATATTTTACTATCTAATAGCATACAATAACAACTGCAAATTCGACACATGAAAGAATAGCTAGAAATTTAAAACAAAATATCTTGTAAAAACATTATTTGCTTACGTAACATATAGCTAGTTATATTTGATTTTTAATACAGTGAAAATATATTTACAATTAATGCTCCGAAAATTAGGTCTCGTTCAGAGATAAAAGCCGTATCAGAGTTATCTGACACGAAATTTTATCACTTTTCTAATTATTCTAGTAATCACTTTATGATTTGCAATTATATCCCAATCAAGCAGAAACGCTGTTTCGTTAAATGCAGTTATATGGGGAATTACGCTGGCTTCACTCTTTCTTTTTAATTTGTTATTAATAACAAATTAGCAGCGCGGCTGCCATTATTCGGCGGTTGAATTCGAATCAATGCATCTAAATGAAGGAGAGGAATTTCCAGGAATGAATTATGCGCATTATTTCTAGACTAGTATGCACGATAACGAGATAGAATTTGGGGAAAGGATCTATGGCATTTAGAAAACTATCGTTCAAGTTACTTTTTTGTTTTGTCTTTGGATGTCAAATTCCGGAATTCCCTTTAAAATAATGCGGAATATTTTTCTACGTTGTTGAATAAGGAACTATATTGGTGTTAAGAAATGAAATATGTCCACTCTATTTCGTTATCTTAATTTATTTTAACATAAATTTGATATATTACTTTTCTTATGGCAAATAAAAGCAGAGGTAACATTATAAATAAAGTTATAAGCTACATCAAGTATAGATTAAATTGTCATTGAATGTAATTATATATCCGTATGTATCAAAAGATAAATATAATAAGTTTTATAGTCATGAACACATTATTGATTAAAACTTAAAAACACTATTACATTTTTAAAAACCACATTTTACTTTCTTACCACTAGTGAAACAAAAAACCAAATTTAATTTTTTGTATCATTTTTATTTATTTCAAAATGATTAAATATGACTAATAAATTTATATAGTAATAACTATTTTAATTAACCATTTATTAGTCCCAACCATTTTAACTAACCATTTATTTGCCACAACTATTTTAACTATCCATTTATTAGCCACAACTATTTTAAGTAACCATTTATTAGCCATAACCATTTATTAGCCATAACCATTTATTTAGTCAAACAATTTATTAGCCATAACAGATTAAATATTTTTTTCTAATCTTTTCGATTATTGTTCATTTCCTAGAAAATTAAAGTTTTTTATTATTAATTTATTAATTTTAATTAATAAATTTCAATAAGTTAAACATAATGCATTTATACAAAGAATAAAAAAATTGCAAATCACTTCGAAAAATATTTTATTTTATTTCATTGCTGATAATAAAAATACAAAATTTTAATTGCTCCTTGTTTTTAGATAAAAATAAATTAATTTAGTGATAGAATAAAAGTTTAAATCACGAATTAAAATTGCAAAAGCAATATTATTAGTTTCAAAACTAAACAATTTATTAACTTTTTTTCCCATTTTATATATGGAAAATAATAAATTTAATTATATTAAATTATAGGAGTGACTAATTTTTGAATTTGAAGTTTAGTCATTTTGAAAACATTTTAAATATTCATAATTTTATGATTAAAATAAAAATTTTGATTGCATTTAATCAAAGAGAAGTAAACAAATCATAATTGGTTTTCTGAATACAGTAAATTAACGATAAAATAATATTTTAATGCTGACTTTGCGTGTTACTTTGGCTTACGTTCATAAAAATAAAATGACAAAACTAAATGAAATCTCTTATTTCCAAGATTTAAACAACTTTTTATCGTTTTACAAATATGCTTAGTTATCGAAAATATTTATGTGAATAAATTCGAAGTCCAATTAATTTGTGTGGAATGTTTAGTAATGATAAAAACTTTCAATAAAGCTAAATTTATTTCACTACATATTCGTAGTTTGAGTTTTTACTTTAAGTGCATTCATTATTTTGAAAATTAATTTTTTTTTTTAAAAATTAATTTCATGTTCATTAGCATAATGAAATTTCACTTCATGTTTAATTTTTGTTTGTTGTTGAAATTATGTAGAAAAACATATGTAGAAAAGAAAAAAAAAAAAGAAAAAAAAAAAGAATATTTGTAATTTTAGAGAATAAACGAAAAATAAAGAAAGAAGAAATTATGTATGGATGCTTGTATGGGAAATATTTAAATGGAACAATCTCAATTTTGGTTTAATTTCTTATTTCTTTTCCAAATATAGAGTAGTAGATCTAGAACTATGCCTTATTCCAACAGAACTATACACAGTGCATATATTTTATGTTAAGTGAAGGGATGTCTTCTTTAAAAATAGATTTTATTACCTATTTCTGATATTAATGCAATATTATATTTTAAGTTTTTATAAGGCAATTCATTAATAATAAAAAAATTGAACTTTATGCAAAATTTAAGCAAAGAAATACCTTAAGAACATTAAACAAAACTTTCCTTATTTACTCTGTATCAATATTTACTCTGTATCAACTTTTTCTAATATTTTTCTGCAATTAATCAATATTTTCCTATTACATTTAGATAAATATATGCAAGTGTCAACAATTGTAACTACATACAACCATTTTTTACCTTTGAAATAATTTAAATTCAAAATTTTGTACTTAGTATTACGCTGATAAACATGTTTTGGAGCTAGGGATAAACATCATATTTCTTTTTTGTTTTTATTAACTTAAAAAAAAAATTTACAATTTTGTTTACAGTTTTTGTAAAGATTTATAAAGTTTTCACGATTATTCTTTTGGGAATTGTATAGTCTTTAAAAAAAAAAGATGTAACTTAACTATAACAAAAAGGGTTCTACCTTTTTGGGTATCCATTTTTTACTCGTTTTCCGCAGCCAAATGTAGTTTTAACGTTTATTTACTTTATTATTAGTCAGTACACTTATTTTACGAGGAGTATTAAAAATATTCTTTTCCCATCATTTTTTGATTATGAAATAAAGGAAAAAAAAGAAAGACATTTAAACTTCTGAATATAGTTTAATATTTTCAGTGACTTTTTAAACCAAAGAATAATTTTAATGGTGCAGACCATAAATTAATCGTATACAGAACTGATGCTTTTCAGGGCTTTTTTTAACTCATATGAATATAATTCATGGAGACATTCGAAATCATTTCAAAAATGTCGGAACACCTTCTATACATTTGAGAATCACCAGCACTTATCACAATCTGACGTGTTCAATACTTCATAGGGATACCACTCGGAAATATTATGAGCCCATTGACAGTAAAATTCAAATTTTGTGCTTGAAGAACAGTTTTGGTTAGAATGCTTTATAATTCATAAAATCCTCTGTATGATGTCTTGAAAATAAGCGTAAGTAAAAGCACCGTTGTTTACTCCATGTATTAGGACAATAAATAAACCCATAATGCTTCTTCAATGGTCTGTAAGGCAGATGTAAACTCTCCAAAATATCATCTTCAATTGTCGTAGCATTAAAGTCAATGATGGTTGCCTAATAAACTAGAAACCAGTGTAATTAAATCATTGTCAGTAAGTGGAGCAAATTTCTGAGCTGAAACTTAGAAACTTGTAAATGTTCCTACACTGGGGTTTTTTCCCCAATTGTTGAGCAATCTAGGATCAATGATAGTATCCAATGACACTAATCCATAAGATAAAATAAAACACGAGTTGATGCTTAGAAGTGTAAATCTCTTATCAATTTCAATATTTTTAGCTACTAGATAAAACATATTAATTTTAACATCAAAAACCCTCATTTTTGTTCAGCCAAAATTGGCCATGTAATGATCGTATTGATTTTTCTAGGGAAAAAGAAAACCTCTCATAAACCGAACCAGAAAATTTAACTCTTGCCTATAAAAGTGCATGATCTGCAATATGGTGATTATCAAAATTTTAAATCATGTCACGATTCGTCCATAATTTAAGCTTCAAATTGAACTTATCTAAGCGAATAATAATTTATAAAATAATAAAACAGCATCGACTTAATAGGCAAGAGATATATCTTAATGCTTGTGCTTTAGAAATATGTAACACAGTTAGACGTATGAAATTTATGTTACCGTAAAAGGCTTACGTTTTATGCCGAAATTCCTTTTACCTCGACCAACTCACTCGTTTTCTTACTTGTGAGAACAATAAAATATTTTATAGGCCTATTCTGAGCTGAAAACAGCAGCTAGGTCATTTTAAACTGCCTTCTTAAAGAGACTCGAAAATGCTAGTTAGAAATATTTTTAATGCTACCCCTGTGATTTATACATTAACTACCCAGTTTTGTATCGGGGAAAGATTTGAAAGTAAGTTACGTGAAACTTTTGGATAGCTTATCTTTAAATATATCGAGTTCCTTTCAAGAAAGTTTTAGGTTTAAAGCTTATATAAATCAAATGGGCATTTCTCAGAAAACATAATTTTTAAAAATTGACAATTTTAGAAAAGCGCTTAAAATACTTTGATGTTATTGGTTGTAAAGTATTTTAAATTTATTTTAACATAATATACAGTAATTAATAATTCGCATAATAATTACATAATGATTCTGCAATTCACATAATGTTTATATAATGATTCTGTGTTTCACATAATGATTGCATAATGATTCTGTGATTCACATAATGATTCTGATTCGCATAATGATTACATAAATGATATTGGGATTCCCATAATGATTGCATAATAATCCTATGATTCACATAAGGATTGCATAATGATCGTGTGATTCACATAAGGATTGCATAATGATCCTGTGATTCACATAATGATTACATAATGATTCTGGGACTATAAATCGCATGTTTTATAACAAATATGATCAAAAGAAAATTTCCATTCTTATGGTACATGGTGCATTTTTTTTATTAAACACGAATTTCTAGCATGAAAAAAATTAAAAATACTACTGGAGAATTTTTTTTAAAGTAAAAAAAAATCGAAGCACAATATTTTCAGATGATTACAAATTATCTTCAAAAGTAGATAGGACACAATGATATTTTTGCGTGTTTAACATTTTCTCCCAAAAAAGAAGCCATTTCGTGTTGTGTTTATATCATTTTACACAAAAGAAATATGGTTACTCTAATCACCTTTTTATTTTATTCTAGAGCAGTTTCGAAATCTTGATCACTATCATTCTGTAGGAAATAAGAATTATTTCTTCATTTTCTTCCCATGTTATGCAATGACATTTAAATTGATCAAAGGAATAACAAAGCAGTGAACATTTATTCGGAATTTACAAGTTATTGAGTACTGATTTTTTTTAACATTCAAACAAACCAAAATTAACTTAATAAGGATTCTTATAAAAAATATAAAGAGTTATTGATATCATATATTAGATAAATTTATGATATATGAAGCAAATAAAGTTTTTTCATTCATTCGCAAAATTTCGACTAATTTTTAAAAAAATAGTAAAAATTCGAAATAAAGAAAAGTTTTTTATTATTAAACATATCAAACAAAATTACTGAATAGTTATATAAAATTTAATACATCTTTTTTTTTTATAAATACAACGAGCAAAATATAAATATAATATTGCAATTGCTGGTAGAAAAAGCATTTTGTATAAGCACACAAACAAAATTGGTAAAATTAATCTATCTGTAATGCCCAATAAAACTTATAAGATTATAAAGGATCATTACAAGTATTCTTTTTAATGTGTGGTCAGTTGTGATAAATAAATCATTTAATACTGCGATCTTCGTTGCTTTTGCTTAACATAAGTAGGGTTTGAGGACTTTTTTTAATGTATAGGACATGTTAGAATACAGATTGAACCTATTCTTGTTCGGTAGAAATTAAGCATTCAAATGCAAAGTTCTGTAAAATAGCAGAATATTATATTAAAAATTATGATTTTTATAAATTTTAATATTGAGAACTTTTGGTAGTCGAAGGCAGGATAAATCAACTTGCAAATAGGATCTGATACAAGGAATTGCCGGTTCCTCAATGCTACTCTAAATGAGAAACTAAAATATTTCCATAATTTTAGTTTTGAAGACAAATCTTTTCAAAATAACGAATTGTATGATAATTTAGGATTATATTTTGTAAATAATTATATGATAAAATAAATATTGTCGCAATTTTAAAATCTAAACTTTTCAGCTCAATAATAAAAAATATATATTAATTCAAATAATAATAAAATAAATAATCATTCAAAAAGAAATCAATCAGATAACTTATTTATTATTTTTTTTTTTTTTACATTTTGGAACAACAAAAGTTGAATTTGAATTTTAGTATTGTAAATTTCAATATCAACATTTTATACCAAAGTTCAAATTAAAGTTAATTAACATATTAATAAAAAAAATCTATGGTTTTTTTCGAAATAATTTTTCTTGTGATTAGATGCTCTATTTAGGCAAAATAACTTTCTACTTGTATTTCTAATTCAATTTAATATATATATATATAAAGGATTTTTGTATTGTTTCTGATTAATTTATCTTGGAAGAACTATTATTTACATATTTTACATTAAAATATATACAAATAATTTGGCATAAAACTTTTGACAACACATAATTATGTTTTTAAATATTTTTTATAAATTTAATAAATTCGAAATAAAAAAGAAGGAATATTCTTATGCATCAGCTGATTTAAAAATAACAAATGTTTAATAAGCCTATAATATATTTACTGCAATAATTACATTCATATGAATACATAGAGTGTTTAACAACTCACGTAATTTCAATCTTGCTAATAACAATAGCATGAAACAGCAATTATGAGTTTAATTATTATCCACGAGATTATTATGGGTGTTTTCAACTAGTTTCTGACCCTATTATTAACCTCGTCAATTGCTAAAAATTTAGGATTGTTTGTGATTTACAGATTATTATTCAGGTTGTATTACAAAGGATGTGAAGTAGATTGTTATCACATGTTACTGTGCTGGCAAAGAGTAAAGTCGAATCTAGCCTTGTATGTCACTTGTTGCACTAATTAGAAATTGAACCACTGGATTCCCTTTTTATTAGTTTCATTCATTGCAATAGAATGAAATATAAATGCTTTTATGAATCGTAATTTTAGTATTACACCTTTTTCAGTTCTTTCAAAGGACATATTTGCATGCTACCATAAAAAAATTTCTTTTAAAATCTTATACTGATTAACCCCATTGCGGTAGGCCTTCAAATAGTGGGTGAAATAAAGTACTTTAATTAGATTTTCTAACTTCATTTTTTATTCTTGTTTGTTAGCATTCATAAATTAATAATTATTGAGTTATTTAATATTAATGCCATATATTTTATATTTAAGCCCAAAATTTATAAGAAAACTCCATCCATTAAATGTAACTATCCAACTAACCCCAGAGTTGAAGCATTTTTTAAAACTTAAACTGCATCATATACCACCATCGGAAATCAAGAAATTTAGTTAGTTGGCAGGCCCTATTGCTGAGACACAAAAGGCAATTAAATAAAAACTAAAACACTAATAAAAATTTTCTCCAAACCTAATAAAAATTATATCCAAGCATTAATAAAGTATACTTTAAAGCACTAAAAAATTAAAAAAAAATTTTTAAGTTTTTTTTTTAAAACTGAGGTTTCCTTAAGATCTGTGACTAGTCCCAAATTTTCTTCAAACATTGATTCCCATTATAGAGATGCGATATCTGACTTCTCAAAGCTACAAATGATATCCTATACTCTATACATGAAATTGTATACTATATTCAAATAGGAAAAAAAAATGAAACTAGTTAATAATTGCACTGTGGCATCAAGAAGTTTTAGTTTTTTTTTTTGTAAAAGGTTTTAACTCATTAAAAAATCACATTAGATATAAAATATATCAAATCATTATCAATAATAAGAAAACTAACAATATTTTTTTTTATAATTTATATATAGAATTAGAGTTTCTGCTGACTCCAGAGTGACACAGCGAAAGATAAAAATCGATTATTTGATTGATTATTTCGAGTCAGAAGCCATTAGAGTTCATGCTACAAATTCCAAATTACCACCATCTGCAACCGATGTCAAACCAGAGCTCATTGAATGGTGGAGAATTCTTGAGCTCTCAGATGAGAGCGGTTTCTATCTATGTTAGTTAGTAGGATACCAGGTGAGAACTTGGTACCAATCTTTCTGCGTCGAAGGCACACCGGACTGCACCAGATATAATTTGTGGAACAATTTAGTAAGACAGCTGGTGCACTCTCGTCGTTATCTCTAGGAAGTTTGGTCTGTCAGGCTCGTGATTGAATAGGTTGTACTGTCATTTTTTATCACTATTCCAGTGGACGTTTTCGAACAGGATGCAACTCGTCACCTTACCATTGATGTTGTCCAACATGCTTTGCACAGTTTCGACATGTGGCCTTGACAAGATTCTTTTCCATGAGCAAGCATTGGATATTGTTGACTGATAAATTAGTATAAGTCTCATCCTCTTTTCTGCTTGCTTTCAAAATGGACAAGATTACATTGGTTATTAATGTACCTCCATTTCACAATGTCGTGAACTCTTTAACCTGTGATCTTGAATTTAATTAAATAAATATGCTACCTAGATATTTCATTTCGTTAAAATAATTTTTCTTAATGTTGGGATTTCATTTTCCAAAAAGGAAAATTACATTATTCAATAGAATGCGATATGCAGACATATTATTTCCTCACAATTTCAAAATCATTCACATTGTCATACAGTACAATTATTTTATTACTCCGCAGTAAAATAATAATAATAATAATACTTGTTTAAAGTCAAAACATCTTATATGAAAATAAATCCAATAACCTTATATGAAGCCATTTGAAAAATTCACTCTATTTTCTCTTTGCGCAAAAATATATAATGTTATTTTACCACTTTTGCACGGTAATAAAAAGGGCCGCCGCACAAGTGTGGGTTTTATATTTGTTATACTTATTTCAAGAAACATCATTATATCCCATAAGAATACAGTATTTTATAAAATATTAAAATAAATTTTTATAAATATATATACATTTTAAAATATTTTATTTCTTCACAATGTAAAAAATATCAAAAATCAAAATCAATCAAATTAACTCCCTAGAAATATTTCGACCAGAATTATTTTTTTAATCTATCGCTTCAACTGAACTCAAAATTTATTTCGCTTTTTCCGCTAAATGCTCACTCATATAAAAACCCTCAATGAATGTGGTTTTTGGAGATTTTATAAGAAAAAAACAATGCATCCAAAGGGAATTACACTTTTACCTACTATTGGCCGATAATGTTGCGTAATTCAATTTCTTACAAAATAAATATATAATTAACAATTGGTAACTACTAAAAAAATATGTATTTTGCTGAAAACAGTCACAAGCTACATTCTATTCCAATGTAATATAAGAATATAAGTTAGATTGGTATTTTATATTTATTATTACAAATTATTTTTATATTTATTATTACAAAAATATTGCATCTTGAGGGAATTACACTATTACATACTAATGACCAGTAATGTTGCATTATTCAAATTCTTACAATATGAATACTTAAGATTTTGTTAACAATTGGTAACTATTGTAAAAATATGTAGAGTTTATGCATTTTGCTGAAAACAATCGCAAACTATATTCCATTGCATATGATTAAGCTATATTCTATTCCATATTTTCTATATTCTATTGCATGTTCTTAAGCTATATTCTATTGCATATTCTTAATTTATATTCTATTACATATTTTCTATATTCTATTGCATATTCTTAAGTTATATTCTATTGCATATTTTCTATATTCTATTGCATATTCTTAAGCTGCCTTCTATTGCATATTTTCTATATTCTATTGCATATTCTTAAGCTGCCTTCTATTGCATATTTTCTATATTCTATTGAATATTCAAACTATATATATTGAATATTCAAACTATATATATTGAATATTCAAACTATATATATTGAATATTCAAACTACATTCTTATATTCTCAAAGGAGATATATTTTCTATATCATATGAGAATATAAATGGTATTGTAATTTTATATTTATTATGACAAAAGAAAAAAAAGCCATTCCACTATTGCATTATTTCCTACAATTGGCCAAGAAGACCCTTTCTTTTTATATCTATTCAAAATCCAAAAATGTCGAAACAAGTCACTGAAACCACTTTAGCCTGATTTTTTATTAACTTTTGGCGTCTGCTGTCGACAAAATATATTGTGTTTTCTTTTGCTTATGCACCGTCATATAAGGGCGCACAATAAGTAAATGCGCCCCTGATTTCTTACCAAGATGCGGATGAACGCACCGAAAGATATGATAAGCTACAGAATTTATGACTGTTTCAGGGTTTAAAACCCGGACGGCGCGAGAGAAACCCAATAGATTTACGAACCGGGAGACGGAAAGTCATTCCGGAGTATCTGTATAAAATGGTGAGCGCGCACGCAGTGAACAAGATAATGTGCTTGTGGCGCACTTTATTCCAAAAGACGAAAAAAGTGCCATTGTGATATTTCTCAAAAGCAGTAGTTTTTCTCCGCGTATTCAGCGCTACTTCTCTCATGATAAATTGTTCGTGTTTGACCATTTCTCTTCGGTAATTCCTCTTTCGCATTCGATTGTATATGGCGTGGTTTACAAAGTTCCCTGGCTCGGTCATATGTCTTCATTTGTTTGGAAGTAGATGGAAAATTTTTGTATTGTATGGAGTGAATAGATTCAGCTTGTCCTGAGTTATACATTGTGAACAGGATAGATAATATTTGACAGCATTAAAAGATACTCAGAAAATCATGTTTTACGATTGTAAAATGTAAAATCATGTATAATGTTAATCATGCAAATTATAAAATCATGTTTATTTTAATTCGTCTAAATTGTAAAAATCATGTTTTAAAATGTTTGGTCATGTTTTAAAATTATATATTATTAAAATAGTATTATTTTATAACATAGGAAAAAAATTCTGTTTTTAAATAAATTTTATTTATATTTTCTAAATGGTTTGGATTGAAAACAGAAAACAGGGGAAATCCATTTGCTTTAATGTGAAAGCACTTTAAAAATAATATGTTCATATCAAAAACATTAATGATAAATTTACTAGAGATTTTTAACTTTGAATGCATTAATATGTTTAACAATTTAACATGTTTTAAGAAAATGAAATTTACATAAGTAATTTCATGCTTACTAATTTATGTATTCCAGAAATAATGTACTTTGCTTCTATTTTTCTCTATTATAATTACATTCAGTTTCTAATTCCTTGACTCAGCCATATGTCTTCATTTGTTTAGAAGTAGATGAACAATTTTTGTATTGAATGGAGTGAATTGATTCAGCTTGTTCTGAGTAATTGTACAGGATAGGGTATTTTTATATCGTTAAAAGACGCTAAGAAAATTATGTTTCACAGTTAATTAAAAAGGCAAGAACTATTGAAATTACTTTAATATTATATGAAACAAATACTGTTTTTGAAAGAAGTTGTTTTTGTATTTTCTAAATGGTTTGGTTTAATTATAGATAGAATTCATTTCCTTTAATGTAAAAGCACTTTAAAGAATAATATGTATACATAAAAAATATTGATGATAAATTTACTAGGGATTTTGGACTGTGAATATTTAACAATTTAACATCTCTTACGATAAAATGTGATTAGGTTACTTTATGAACTGAAATTTTTTTGAAGCAATTATTAATTATTTGTGAAATTTTTTTTTAATACTTGCTAATTTATGTATTCCAGTCTAGAAATAATGTTTGCTTCTTCTGTTTTTCTTCCATTATAATTGCAGTCATTTTTAAATATATTGTTTAATTCCATTCCAGTCAGTTTTTATTTCAATTCCATTATAATTACAAAATTTTTAAGTAATGCTTTATGAAAAACTTTTTGATGCTTTGCTAAATTACGTTTTAAAATATATATTGACAACTCTGTAAATTGAAATATATGTATGAATTTTATTTTGTTAAAATTCTGCAAAACTTTCAAAGAAATGTATTTTGTGATTAAAAGACTATATAAAACATATAGTATCTACTTGCATGAATTTAAACAAATATCAATTATTTCAGTGTACTAAAATAAATTTAATACTCAAAAGTATAGCTTGATTATAGACACTAGAGAAATTTAGAACCAGCATTCTAGAAAAAAGTAACGTTTTTAATTAAAGTATAATTACTGATCTTTAAAATGATTTATAAAAGCATTTAGTTCAATACCTATATTACATTATTTAAAGCAAATATTTAAAATTGCATTGGATTGAAAAAATAATTTAGAAAATTTATGAAAAATTTAAAAATTTATGACTTATATATCATGGCGGTATAGAAAAGATACAGTTTTTCAGAAATTCAATTTAAGGATTTTAATGCATGAATTCAGTGTAGTAATAGCTTGCATTTAAATTATTCTAGTAACTTTAGAAGCGAACTCAAAACTGTTTTCAAGAAATAAAAGTCAGATTTTTATAATTTTATAATAAAAATAATTCAACATTTTTATCAAAATCATTAAGGTTGGTTTCCTTAATGAATTCATATTATTCCTCTGTTTATTCCAAGATATATTTCTACATTTGAACAGAAATGACACTTTTGAAAAATTAAATACTTTTTAGTTCCTTTAGAACGAAAAATTGTGTTGTCGGGCAAAATTGTTGGTTATTATAGTCGAGAATTAGCATACATAAATTAGTTTTCAATCATCATAACTAAGCCAGTCAATATCTAATAAAATGAACATAAAATTCACCCCACATATCCCAGCGCATATTAACTCTATTTGATGACATGTAAGTGAACCATTAACTTAAACCAACTGTCGACATATAGTTAAAATTTCCAAAGCTTCAAGTCTCTTTGATAATCATTTCTAGCTCCATGAAACGAACACAACCTGCCAGAACACAACCTAGTTTAATGCAAATCAAAATTCACTCAACCAGACTTTAAAGACATCCTAATAACACGTCCGTCAACATTCCAATCCCTTGACCACTGTCCCTGTCCGAATAGGCGTTACAAAATGCATGAGACTTGTTGGGGGTCACTTTCGGAACGGGTGGTGTATGGAGATCAGGGCATTAGGTCGGAACCGTCTGAATAATCCTCTGCTCCTATGCAAATGCTGCGAGGTAATAAAGCTAGAAAATCCTTTCCCGTTAAAGGTTACCGACACGTTGCAATTTAATAAGGGCTTTAACAAATAGAGCAGGTGTTTCTGGCTGCGTTGGGCAGTTCAAAGGAAAACTGCAGTAAGCTGGGTGGAATGGACCTTCCTATCACAAAGAACAACAAGATACTTAATTTGTTAATGGGGCTAATACGACTATTTGTGGATGATGTATTTAAAAATATATAAAATTTTGTTTTGTTTTTGTTATATAACTATGTACAATAATTGAAATAATTTAGTTTAGAATGGTGGTTAATAGTTTTGACTAGATAGAGAATGATAAATAGTTTTGACTTTACTAATGGATGGCAGACATTTGTATAATAATGACCAATATTTTTTCATTAATTTTCAAAGTTTTAAATGATTTTTTTAATTTATTGAATATCGCTATAATTTTTTATACCATGAAGGTATTGTGCTTGTAGAAAATTGAACTAAATTTACAAATGTATATATATATATTTCGAAATGCTTCGAAATTTATACTTTAAAATGGTATTTAATGACCTCCATAAGGTTTTGAATAATAGGTTTTCATATTTTTTATTTGAAAAAATAAATTACTTATTCTTTTCTTTACATAAAAAAACGCACCTTTTTTAAACAATATGAAATCATTATTTTCATTCTGAGTTTCCTTCAATGAAATACGATTTTTGCATTCTTTAATTTATTTTGAGTTTGATTACGGAATTTTTGCTGTAAAAATAAATAAATAAAATATATATATATATATATATATATATTTTATAAATGTTTCACCAAGTTTATATTGCAAAAAATGAAAAGAAAAATAAGTGAATGATTGTTTTTTTACTATTTATTTAATCCAATGCAAAATTTAAAATACACAAACTTATTATTAATTTATAATTAAAAGAAAATTATTTTTTTTTTTTTTTCCTAATAGTTTTTAAAGCTAAATTAACAAGTTATAAAAATATTAGCTGTAATTAACAAGCAATAAAAATATTTTAATTATATATTAAAATGTAACTTTATTAATAAATTCATTTCTAAATGCATAGGAAAAATCGGCTATAAAATTTGTGAAATAATAAATTTTCAAAGCATCGAAAGAGATTGTATTTTAACTATAATTTTCCAAAATATATTACATTTTCAAAAAAAAAAAATCGGATGATTTAATGAAGAATAAACAAACTAGCTATTTTCAAAATTCTTAAATTGAAAATAATGTTTTTGATTTACGCAACATTAATAAAACGACAAATTTTTAGTACATATTAGGATGGTAGTTGCTTGCTGCATTTTAAATTACACAGTGACGACATATTTTGTTGGCTTAGTTAATTAATCTCAACATCAACGTTACTTATCATTGTGCTAGCATTTATACTTTTTTTAAAGAACATCTTCGTGAACTATATGTTTAACTTTCATCTAATGCAAAACAGGGACGAAACAGCAATTCATCACAGTTTGAATTACAGGTCACTTTAAAAAAAAGTTTATTTTACTTGGAATACATGTTATTGGGAAACAAAATAACAAGTAGTTTGGTAGTAATAAAATAACTGAGTTTGAACAAGCAAGGCGAGGCAGTACTTGAGATAGAGATAACAAATTACAGCGTAACTCAGGGATTAAAGTTTACGTGGGGACAGTGATAAGAGAGAAGAAATTTCGCATAAAACTAGTGTTATGTTTCCCAACAACTTTTTGTCGTGATCTCTAATCACTTAATCTCTTCATGTCTCCTCCCCTACCTGAAAGGAATAATCAGATGGAAAGACATTTCCATGAAAAAAAAATGCAAAGAAAAAAAATTATCACGAATACGATAAGGAGATAATCGATGAGTTTCCTGAATAAAAGAAGAAACAAGAAAAAAAAAAAAAAATGTGTTTGGATAGAGAATATTGTTGAATTTTTGCTTTGGTGTTTCTACTTTCTTTAGTGTTCTAGTACCCTAGGGTGCTACGTAAGCAGTGGCTTCAGATTTATTCGACACGTCCGTAAAGATGATGGATTGATTGTTTTTCTAAAAGTTTATCAACTAATCGTTAAGTGACTCGAGAGACATAACAAGTCTATTTTCGGGATCATTTTTATTGCTTTTTCAACCTGCATATGCCTTATGTATTAGTCTTTGCTTAAGTTTTCCTTTTTTTGTTAAGTTATTTTTTAGAAAAAGAAAATACTTGTTTGTTTTGGAAGAATAATTTGGTATCTGAAGTATATATTTAAGTCAATTTTAAAGTAATGGTTTTCTTTTCTAATAACAAGCAATAGTTTTTAAAATAGAAAGGATGTCGAATTTCGTTCAAATTTTTTAATTATATAAGCTAATAATGTTATTTTTGTTCTCCTTTTTAATTGAACTAATTAATACTTTACGACATACATGTTATAGTTTTGCTGTCAATAACATTGTAAATACGTTGTCATTTTTATCTTAATTTTAAAATTATCTTTTCGCTAGAAGTACACAAAAACAAACAAAAGATTAAGTTGAAGTAACAATTTATTGTTTCTTTAAAAATTAATTTGCAAACTCTACAACTTTCCTTTTCTTTGCTATCAATTTTGGAAAAAAGCCTTGCAGCATATAAAGATAAAAAATTACTCAATAATTATACCAATCTGTATCAAATAAAACCTAAAAAAAATGTTTCAATAATGTATGTAGCAATGCACAATTAAAGACCATTCTGTTACTCTTAGATCATTTGTTTTATTTACATATTTACTAAGATATGTTAATATCATAAATCTTTTAATCTGTCTCTCATAAATGTTTTTGCATACATCTTTATGCCTTTTAAAGAGCATCATAACAGAATGAAAACATAGATATATTTTCTCTAACTTTTATATGTTGGCATTATTTTTTAAGATTTATTAAATATTCACTGGGATTAAAGGACATGTAAAACCATGTTCAATAGTAAATTCAAAAGAAAAAACTATTTTTCTCGTGTGACTTTAAACAAATATCAAGACAAGCTTTTATTTCTGTGTAATAATTACCGGAGAAACTGTAATGGGTCTGTGTGTACAAAATTCAAACAATCAAAAAATAATTATTTTAATAAATATGATGTTAGCTTGTTATAGTAATTACTTGAAAATGTTTATTTTCCAATTTGATTGTATAAGGTCTGACGAGATTGTTTTAAATTAGTCTCTAAACAGTTCACATTGCAATTACTTTTTCAAAACACTTAATACGTAACGAGCTGTACCATTAATGCGCTATTATTATTTATTTTTATTCATATTATATGTTATTTTTTTTATTAGTTTATTATTTTTATTCACGTTATTTTTTGTTTATTGTATTCGTGTTTAATCCTAGATTTCAGAAATCAAACAGTTATGATAAATAAAATATTATAAAAGAGCTTGAAATTGCAGTTCCAAAGTGTATTTTAAGACTTTACTTAAATACTTCTAACTAAAATACGTAAAACATATAGCATTTACTTACATAAATATAAAAATATATTAATTATACACATATTGAAGTAAAATAATGATAATATTCAAAAGTATAACTGAATTGTAGCCAATCGAGAAATTTAGAGCAAAAATTCTAAAAAAAAGTAATGTTGTAACAAAAATATCAATTACTCTTCTTTAAAAGAATTTATTTAAAACTTATAGTAAAAATACATATATAACATTATTTAATATATCATATATCATATACATAACTTTATTTCATTAGATTATGAAAAAAGCCATGTTTTTAACAAAAATATGAATTACATAAACATCTTTAAAATAATGCATTTAAAACCTTTTAGTCCAATACATACATAATATTACTTGAAAAAATATTTAAAATTACATTAGATTCTGAAAAAATTTACAACAGTTATGACCTTTATCGCATGGCGGTATCGAAAAAAACCAGTTTTTCATAAAATCAATTTAAAGGTTTTAATGCATGAATTCAGTATCCTAATAGTTCATTAAACTTTTTCTAATGGCTCTAGAAGCAAACTCAAAACTGTTTTCAAGAAATAAAAGTCTGATTTATATACTTTATGATTTATATAAAGAAATCAATTTTATTTTACAAAAAATTGTTATTTAATTGTGGTTGGTTACCTTAATGAACTAACAATATGTTTAAGTTTATTGCAAATCTTATTTACTGCGTTTGATCAGAAGTCACAATTTTGACAAATAAAATAATTTATAGGTCATTTAGATCGACAAATTATGTTATTGGACAAAATTATTAGATACCATATTCCTGAAAGAGCTTGTATAAATTAGTTTTTAATCATCACAACTAACCCAGTCAATATCTAATAAAATGCAGATAAAATTCGCCCCACATATTCCAGTTCATATTAACTGTATTTGATAACATGTAAGTGAGCCATTAATTCCAACCAACCGTTGACATATAGTTAAACTTTCTGAAGCTTCAAGTCACTTTGATAATCATTTATAGCTCTATGAATCGAACACACCCTGCCGGAACACGGCCTGGTCGAATGCAAATCAAACTTCACTCACCCAGACTTTAAAGACATCCTAATAACACGTCCGTCAACATTCCAATCCCTTGACCACTGTCCCTCTCAGAATAGGAGTTACAAAATGCATGAGACTTGTTGGAGGGTCACTTTCGGAACGGGTGGTGTATGGAGATCAGGGCATTAAGTTGGAACCATCTGAATAATCCTCAGCTCCTATGTAAATGCTGCGAGGTAATAAAGCACTCAAATCCTTTTCCGTTAAAGGTTACCGACACGTTGCAATTTAATAAGGGCTTTAACAAATAGAGCAGGTGTTTCTGGCTGCGTTAGGCAGTTCAAAGCCATCTGCAGTAAGCTGGACGGGATGAGCCTTTCTATCAGAAAGAACAACAAGGATTGCTTTGAAATACTATTTTGTTAATGGGTTTTTGATAACATACGACTATTTGTTGATAACTTATTTCAAAATATATTCAATTTTTTTTATAACTATAAGAATTGAAGTTCAAACATTTGATTTAGTTTACAATGTTAAATATTTTTGTCTTGGCAAATTCAGGACTGGCATTTGTACAATAATAATCAATATTTTTTCATTAATATTAAAAGATTGTAAAGTTGTTGTTTTTTTGTAATTTATTGAATACTGCCATAATTATATATAAATTTAAGCTATGTTCTTATAGAAATTAGAACTAAATTTATAATATGTAAATATATATATATATATATATATATATATATATATATATATATATAACGAAATATTTCGAAATTGCCATCAATTATGTTTTCAATAATAATTTTTCATATTTTGCAGTTGAAAAAAATACTTAATCTTTTCTTTTCATAAATTAAACTCTCATTTTTTTATTAATAAGAAACTATTATTTTCCTTTTCAGTTTAATTCAATAAATCACAATTTTTTTAACTTTAATTTAGTGGGTTTAATTACTGAAATTTTGTTAAAGAAAACAAAAAAAAAAAAAAAAAAAGGAAAAAATAAATATATAAATTATAAATGTGTTATTAAGATAAGAAAAAAAAAGTTAAAAAAATAATTGAATTATTATTATTTAATTTAACCAATACAAAATCTAAATTACACGAGCTTATTATTAATTTACAATTATTGGAAATTAATTTTTTCTTTACCTTTTACCTAACAGTTTTTTCTTAAAACTAAGTTAACATGTACTAAAAATATTATCTATAATTAACAACAAATAAAATATTTTAATTATATATTTAAATGTAACTTTCTTAATGCATTCATTTCTAAATGCATTTGACATATGAAAAATCAGCTATAAAATTTGTAAAATAACAAATTTTCGAAACATCGAAAGAGATTGTATAACTGTAATTTTCCGAAAAATATTACATTCTCATAAAAACAAAAATCGGATGATATAATGAAGAATAAACAAACTACCTATTTGTGAAATTCTTAAATTAAAAATAATGTTTTTGATTCATGCATCATTAATAAATACAATGACAAATTTTTAGTATATAATAGCATGTTATTATCTTCGCGTGTTATTTGCTCTCTTCATTTTGAATTACACAATGACAATATATTTTGTTAGCGTAGGTTAATTAATCTCAACATCAACGATACTTATCTTTGCGCTAGCATTTATACTTTTTTTAAAAGAATATCTTCGTCAACTATATGTTTAACTTTCATCTAATTTAAAACAGGGACGAAACAGCAATTCATCACAGTTTGAATTACAGGTCACTTAGAAAAAAAGTTTATTTTACTTGGAATACATGGTATTGGGAAACAAAATAACAAATAGTTTGTTGATAATAAAATAACTGTGTTTGAACAAACAAGGCGAGGCAGTACTTGAGATAGAGATAACAAATTACAGCGTAACTCAGGGATTAAAATTGACGTGGGGACAGTGATAAGAGAGAAGAAATTTCGCATAAAACTAGTGTTATGTTTCCCAACAACTTTTTGTCGTGATCTCTAATCACTTAATCTCTTCATGTCTCCTCCCCTACCTGAAAGGAGTAATCAGATGGAAAGACATTTCCAAGAAAAAAAAATTATTACGAATACGATAAGGAGATAATCGATGAGTTTCCTAAATAAAAGAAGAAAGAAAAAATTTTTTATGTGGATAGCGAATATTGTTGAATTTCTGCTTTGGTCTTTCTACTTTCTTCAGTGTTCCAGTACCCTAGGGTGCTACGTAAGCAGTGGCTTCAGATTTTTAGGACAAGTCTGTAAAGATGATGGATTGATTGTTTTTCTAAAAGTTTATCAACCAATCGTTAAGTGACTCGAGAGATATATACAAGTCTATTTTCGGGATCATTTTTATTGCTGTTTCAGCCTACATGCCATATTTATTAGTCTTTGCTTTAGTTTTCATGTTTTTATTAAGTTTTTTTTAATAAAAAGAAATTACTTGTTTGTTTTGGAAGAATAATCTTTTAACTTAAGTATATATTTGAGTCAATTTTAACTTAGGTCCTTTTTTTAACAATAACAATGGTTTTAACGTAGGAAACTCTTTTGTTTTCCTTTTTAATATTGAAATTTTAATTGAATGTTAATACTTTAGCACATGCATATTATAGTTTTGTATGTAATAATATTGGAGATGTGTTGTCATTTTTGTTTGAATTTTTAAATATCTTTTCACCAGAAATACTCTCCAACAAACAAAAGATTAAGATGTAACATTTTAATTTGTCTTTAAAAATAAATTTTCCAAGTTCTCAATCTTTCTTCTACTTTGCGATCTATTACTGAAAAAACCTTGCAGCATATAAAGATTAGGAATTATTGAATACTTGTACCAATCTGTATCAAATATAACCTAATCAAAACATTTTCATTAGTGCATGTAGCAGGACACTAATAAAGGCCATTCCGTCTCCTTTAGATCAATTGTTTTATTTTTAAAGAGTTATTTTAATCACATAAATGTTTTAATCTATCTTTTATAAATAATTTGTATAAATCTTTATTCTTTATTCTCTAACGTTTGATATGCTGCCCTTTTTTTTAGAATTATGAAATATTGACTGGGATTAAAAAGACGGGAAAAGCAATATTAAATCGGAAATTCGGAAAATAAAACTAGTGTTTCATGTGTGACATGAAACAATTGTCAAGGTAAGCTTTTATTTTTATGTAAGAATTACCATGTAAACTTTGGTGGGACTGCGTGTACAAAATTCAAACTATAAAAAATATTTTTTAACATAAATAGAAATATTTTAATATATAAATATTTAAATTTAAAATATTAAATAAAATAATATACATATTAAATATTTTAATGTATATAAATATATGTATATATAAATAAAAATTATAATTTTCTCTACGCAGTTCACTCTGAGATTATTTTTTCAAAATTCTTAATGCGTATTGAGTTGTAGCATTCTTGCTTTATTATTGTTTATTTTTATTCCTATTATGTATTATTTATATGGTTTATTGCATGCGTGTTCAGTCCAAGTTTTCAGAAATCAAACAGCGATGATACATAAAATATTATGAAAGAGTTCGCCAATGTAATTCCGTGCAGTAAATTGAAACTTTTTGTTGATACTTCTTTTTGCAAGTAACCGTGTATTTTGAAAAATTACAGGGCAATCATTGAGATATTATACGAAACTCTCTTATAATTATCTCATTTAAACATATATAATCAATTCATTAATTACTCCTTCTCATATAAGACCTGCATTTCAATTTTCTTTCTCTAAAAAATCAAAACTTTTGACAACATGCTTTGTAATTACATTTAACTACATTAACGGCTAACTTTAAATAATTTCTTCTTTTCGTTTATTTGCCAAAAACAAGTTGATGTAAATTTATAAAAGTATGTACATAAACATGAATTACATTAATTATCACCTAATGTGACTGTTGAAAATACAAAACGCTTTTAATATTTATATAAATTCAAAATTAAAGGGAAATATTTATCTGGTATAAAACACATAATAACATTTAATATGCTATTGAGATGAATTTGATAAATTTTCATTTAATTAATTGATTTTATTTTTAAAAAAGGTGAATTGAAGACAATCAAATCTTATTCTTATTCAAAATAAGAGAAATAATTTATTTAATCAATAAGTTCATTAAAAATCTTTAATTAAAATGTTTAGCTAGTGTTTTTTAAATGTTATTATTGGTAAAGAAGATTAATTAATACTTTAATACATTTCAACTTCTTTATATTTAAACAAGTAATTTAAAAAAAAAAAAATATTTATCTAACTAAACTAGTGATGAAATTCGAGAATTATTGATTTTTTTTGTTAGCATCAACTACTAAAATTTTAATTGAAATTTATGATAAGTAGAAAGCAATTTTTTTCTTGATAATAAAAGATAAAAATTAAACGAAGAGCGCAATATGGTAATGCAATCAATTCTAATATTATAATCCACATTAAGCTGAAATGCTGTACCATTTTAGCATAATATTTTTTTCCTTAACTTAGTATATTGACATAACATATTGAAACTTTGCAATACTCTCAATTGTTATAATTGCAGTGTTGTTATTTTTTGCACAGTTGGATTGTAATTGGGCGTGGTTGGTTTGAGACACAGGTTTAAGAACTCTCAGCTTTATTTGTACTAACACAAAAACTACATACACACAATTAAAGCATACAACATGTAACACATTTAAAGACATTTATTTAAAGATTCTTAGAAGGATTCCCCCTCCAAAGCCAAAAATAAAGATATTTCCTCTCGGGATGAGAGATTGTACAATAAATGTTTCTGAGACACAGCCGGTTGCGCTATATTTTCTCTCGGGTGAGAGTCTCGATGCCTACTGATTATTCCTCATGAATGCCACAAGCGCCGCTCTTATAGTGCGTAGGTGGTAGCACAGTTACACAATTTAATACAACAAATTTGTAGTAATACCCATAACTTAGCATTTCATGGAGAAATTTCTTAATATTAGTAAGATTATTATACCATATTATAATTTCATGCTTAAGATAACAGAATATCCTAGTATTGTTAGATAAAACCTTTTTTTTAAATTTCAATATCCATATTTTGGCATGTGATTGTCAAAAGTTGGTATCACAATCAGTTAACCTATGCATATACCAAAAACCATTTAAGATTGAGAAAATGAAAAAAAAAATATATTAACTGAACAATAATTAATATTTTAGTTATATATACAGTACAAGAATTTTTTTTTTCAAATTAATTAATTTTTAAATTAGAAAATTCTTACCATTTTTTGTTATTCCTTCCATTTTTCATTTATAGACAAAATATTATTATATTTAGTATTTCTAGACAGAATATTAATTTTTTTTTAATTTGAACGTCCAAGTGTTGCTGTGTGAATGTTTTAAGTTGGTATTTGATCAGTTAACCTATGCAGATACCAAAAGCAATTTAAGAAATGAAAAAAGTTAATTTTAACTTAAATTAGCTGAAGAATAATTAAAATTTTGGTTATTAGAGAAAATATTGTTTTTTAAAAGTCATTTATTTTTAAATTAGAAATTCCTATCGTGTTTTATTAATTTCTTTACATTCCTGAAAATCACAAGCATTATTTTTCTAAAAATATCAACCAGAGTCTTCAAAAATAGCAAATAATTTGGAGCTATATTAATTTGTGTGTTTTATTTTTATTTATACGTAGTTGAAACGTGCGAAAAAGGCAGAAACTTTCCTTTTTCCCTATCCAAAAATAAATTTGAAAAGCGCTTTCAGGGTTATCTTTTTTGAGAAAATAATGGTTCAGTTTCGTAGGAAATTATCTCGTCTGGAGCCTATTAATCCTATAAATTTCCCACAGGCAATGCTTAGATTTGACGTACTGTTTTGATGGAAGATGGGAAAAATATGAATACAAGGATGACTTGTTGAAGAAAAATAATTTTCATTCAGTATATATTCATTTTATAAATTGTTTAAAAAATTCAAATTAATTCTTTATATTAATTTTTTTTTTCAAATTTAGAAGTCTAATTTTTATTGAATTTCGTAATAATATTTCAAACAAGGTAATGTTTATGAAATTAAAATAACAAATATTGCTCGGCAATTTGAAACATACATTATTTTAAAAGGAAAAGGATATTTAAAGTTTATGAAACAGATATATTAATTAGTCAAAGCAAAGAGGTTTATTGCTTGAAATCTGTTAAATTATAAGTAAAAATACGATAACTTACTTATTTAAATATGAAAACTAACGAGCAAAAATTAGCAGATGTCATAGCATATATATATATGTGTCTATACTACTGTGCCCAAAAACAAAGATCAACTATTTTTTTTTCAAAAACTCTTTATTTATTTCTTCGTCAAAATAATCTCCTCCGAACACAACGCACTTATGCCCACTTTTTTTTTTCCAATCCTCAATGAATGCTAAAAGTCATCGGCTGGGATGGCCTTCAAAGCGAGCGACGATTCACGTTGAATCTTTTCAATCGACTCAAAACGGTGTCCCCGGAATGGTCTTTTGAGTTTAGGTAATAGACAGAAGCCGCACGGTGAGAATACGGTGGTTGTGGACCGACATGGTTTCATTTTTGACGTAAAAGTCCCAAAAATCAATGAAGTGTGATCTGGCCCATTCAGTGTTTTCGGTACCAATCGAGATTTGACGCGTTTGAGGTCCAAAATTTCCACATCATCAGCAAGGTTTCTAATTGTAAATCGACGGTTTGCAAGCCCAAAATCTTTAATGTTTTGGACGTGAGCTTCGTCAGATGAGGTTTGTGTTCGGCCAAAGGGCTCTTTGTCTTCAACGCTTTCTCCGCCTTCATTGAACTGTTTTTACCCCTTATAAACATTTCTCTCTAGTATAGCAATACTCACTGAATGCCTTCTGGATTTCCGTGAGCTATACGTTTCCGCAAACAAAATTTAATGCAAGTTCTTAGCGCAATTCATTCAGACATTTCAAAAATCGCCCGAATCAGTTTTAGCGTCTCACAAAGTCAAACGTAAGTCAAACACTAATGAATAATTTGACGTCAAATTTGACGTCAGTTGTCAAGGACTGTGCTATCAACCTAAAAATGAAAAAAAAAAAAAAAAAAAAAAAAGAAATTGAAATTCCATAAGCCCCGGGAATTTTAAATTGAAAATTGCTGTTACATTTTGGACACAGTAGTATATCTTTTAAAAATCCAAATGCCGAAACAATTCTCTGAAATCATTTTAGCTTGATTTTTTTACAAACTTTTGGCGGCTGCCGTCGACAAAATATATTATGATTTCTTCTGCTTATGAACCCATATAAGGGCGCACACTAAGTAAAGGCGCCCTCTGATTTCTTACCAACATGCGGATGAACGCACCGAAAGATATGATGAGCTACAGAATTTATGACTGTTCCAGGGTTTAAAACCCGGACGGCACGAGAGAAACCAATAGATTTACGAACCGGGAGACGGAAAGTCATTCTGGAGTATCTGTATAAAATGGTGAACGCGCACGCAGTGAACGAGATAATGTGCTTGTGGCGCACTTTATTCCAAAGGACCAAAAAGTGCGATTGAGATATTTCTCAAAAGCAGTAGTTTTTCTCCGCGTATTCAGCGCTACTTCTCTCATGACAAATTGTTCGTGTTTGACCATTTCTCTTCGGTAATTCCTCTTTCTCATTCGATTGTATATAGCGTGGTTTATAAAGTTCCCTGGCCCGGTCATATGTCTTCATTTGTTTAGAAGTAGATGGAAAATTTTTGTATTGAATGGAGTGAATAGATTCAACTTGCATTGAGTAATACATTGTAAACAGTGTAGGAACTATTTGGCAGCATTAAAAGATAATAAGTAAATCATGTTTTACATCTAGTTAAAAAGGTAGGTATCATTGTAATTATTTTAATAATATATGAAAAAATTGTTTTTAAAAAAAAGCTGTCTTTTGTATTTTCTAAATAGTTTGGATTAATTATAGATAGAATCCATTTCTTTTGTAAAAACATAGTACTTTAATAATGTTTGCATAAAAATGATTCATAAATTTACCAGAGAATTTGAATTTTGAATGTTTAACAATTTAACGTGTCTTAAAAAAAAATAAAATGTACTTATGTTATTTTATGAACTAAAAATGGGAATTTTATTAATCCAATTATTAACTAATTTTAAATTTATTGTATTTGTAATACTTGTTAATTTATGTACTTCAATAATAAGTGTTTCATCAGTTATAATTACAGTTATTGTTTAAGTCAGTATGTAAGTCAGTAAGTAAGTATTTAATTCCATTTCAGTCCTTTTTTAATTCCATTCTATTATAATTACAGAATTTTTAAATAGTGTTTTATGAAAAATTTTTGATGCTTTACTAAATTACATTCTAATATATTCACAAACAGGAAGATTAAAAAATATATATTTTTAAATTTTGTATGTTATTAGTATTAGTTTGTTGTAGTGTATTTAGAGATTTTACATAAATGCTCCTAAATAAAATAATAAGTAAAATATATCACATTTTACTTACATAAATATAAAAATATATCACTTATAGACTCATAGAACTAAAATAATGGTAATATTCAAAAGTATAGATTAATTATAGCTAATTGAGAAATTTAGAGCAAATATTCTAGTAAAATTAATGTTTTTGGCAAAAATATCCATTACTCATCTTTAAAATAATTTAGTTAAAACCTTTTAGTCCAATACGAACATAACATTATTTAAAACAAATTTTTAAAACTTCATTAAATCTTGAAAACTTTAGGACATATATTACTTTTATCTCAAGGCGGTATAGATAGTTTCATAAATTCAATTTAAAGGTTTTAATACATGAATTCAGTGTCCTAATAGCTCGTGATTAAACGACATCTAATCACTCTAGAAGTAAACTCATAACTGTTTTCGAGAAAATAAGTCTAATTTTTATAATTCAACAATAAAAAAAATTTTTTTTCTTACGAAAATCTCTACTTAATCGCAGTTGGTTTTCTTAATGAATCCCCAATATTTCTCTATTTATTCCAAGTCATATTTACTATATTTGACCAGAAATAACAAATTAGAAAAGTAAAATAATAATTTCACTTAGAACCCCAAATTTAGTAATTGTGTTACTGGACAAAATTGTTAGATATCATAATCCAGAAATAGCTTACACAAATTAGTTTTCAATCATCATAACTAGCCAAGTCAATATCTAATAAAATTCACATAAAATTCATCCCACGTATTCCAGCCCCGTATTAAATCTATTTGATGACATGCAAGTGAACCATTAATTCAAACCCACCGTTGACATATAGTTAAAATTTCCAAGGCTTCAAGTCTCTTTGATAATCATTTCTAGCTCCATGAATCGAACACACCCTGCCGGAACACAACCCGGTTTAATGCAAATCAAAATTCATTCAGCCACACTTTAAAGACATCCTAATCACACGTTCGTCAACATTCCAATCCCTTGACCACTGCCCCTGTTCGAAGAGGCGTTACAAAATGCATGAGACTTGTTGGAGGGTCACTTTTGGAAGCGGGTGGTGTATGGAGATCAGGGCATTAAGTCGGAACTGTCTGAATAATCCTTGGCTGCTATGCAAATGCTGCAATGTAATAAAGCTAGAAAATCCTTTCCCGTTAAAGGTTACCGACACGTTGCAATTTAATAAGGGCTTTAACAAATAGAGCAGGTGTTTCTGGCTGCGTTGGACAGTTCAAAGCCATCTGCAGTAAGCTGGCTGGGATGGGCCCTTTCTATCAGAAAGAACAACACGAATTGTTTTGAGATACTATTTTGTTAATGGGTTTTTGATAACATATGACTATTTGTGGATGATGTATTTCAAAGTATATTCAAATTTGTTTTGTTTTTATATAATTATATACAAGAATTGAAATTCAAACATTTAATTTAGTTGACAATATTAAATGTTAAATAGTTTTGTCTTGGCTAATTGACGGCAGACATTTGTCTATTAATGAGCAATATTTTGTCATTAATTTTATAATGTTTAATGTTTTTTTAATTTATTGAATATTGCCATAATTTATATACCATTAAGTTATTGACCTTATAAAAAAATATAACTAAATTTATGTATATATATCGAAAGGTTTCGAAATTGCTACTTTACATTGGAATTCAATACCCTCCATTACGTTTTGAATAGTAGGTTTTCATATTTTGTAATTGAAAAAAAAAAAGAAAATTATTTAATATTTTCTGTACTTAAATTAAATGCTTATTTTTAATCATTTCTTTTCAGTCTCAGTTTCCTTCAATAAGCCACGAAATTTTTTTATACTTCAATTTGTTGTGAGTTTCATTAAATGAATTTTTCTGAAAAAAAAAATTATGAATTAAAAGTGTATTATTAAGAGTTTTATGTGAATTATGAGTTTTTTAAATGTTTTATCAACTTTAATTTGCAAAGAAAAGAAAATTTAAAAATAATTTAAATATTAAAATATAATTTTGTAATTTTTTTTTTCTATTTCATTTTTCCAATACAAAATTTAAATTATACAATCATTATCATTAATTTATAATTAAGTGGAAATTAATTTCTTCTTTTTTGTTTTTCTAACAGTTTTTAAAGCTAAGTTAACAAGTAATAAAAAAATTAGCCGTAATTAACATGCAATAAAAATATTTCAATTATATATTTAAGTGCAACTTTCTTAATACATTCCTTTCAAAATTCATTTGACATATGAAAAATCAGCTATAAAATTTGTGAAATAACACATTTTCAAAACATCGAAAGAGATTGTATTTTAGCTATAATTTTCGAAAAAAAAATTACATTTTCAGGACAACAAAAATCGAATGATTTAATGAAGAACAAACAAACTAGCTATTTGCAAAATTCTTTAATTGAAAGTAATGTTTTTGATTTACGCATCATTAATACAATGACAAATTTTTAGTATATAATAGCATGTTATTATTTTCGATTGTTATTTGCTCGTTGCATTTTAAATTACACAGTGACAACATATTTTGTTAGATTAGATTAATTAATCTCTACATCAACGTTACTTATCATTCCACTGATATTCATTATTTTTTTAAAGAGTATCTTCGTCAACTATACGTTTAACTTTCATGTATTGCAAAACAGGCACGAAACAACAATTCATGACAATTTGAATTTCAGGTCACTTTAAAAAAAAGTTACTTTACTTGGAATACATGTTATTGGGCAACAAAATAACAAATAGTTTGGTGATAATAAAATAATTGAGTTTGAACAAGCAAGGCGAGGCAGTACTTGAGAAAACAAATTACAGCGTAACTCAGGGATTAAAGTTGACGTGGGGACAGTGATAAGACAGAAGAAATTTCGCATAAAACTAGTGTTATGTTTCCCAACAACTTTTTGTCGTGATCTCTAATCACTTAATCCCTTCATGTCTCCTCCCCTACCTGAAAGGAGTTAATCAGATGGAAAGACATTTCCAAGAAAAAAAAAGTAAAGGAAAAAAATTATCACGAATACGATAAGGAGATAATCGATGAGTTTCCTAAATAAAAGAAAAAACAAGAAAGAAAGAAAAATGTGTGTGGATAGCGAATATTGTTGAATTTTTTCTTTGGTGTTTCTACTTTCTTTACTGTTCTAGTACCCTAGGGTGCTACGTAAGAAGTGTCTTCAGATTTTTCCGACACGTCCGTAAAGATGATGGATTGATTGTTTTTGTAAAAGTTTATCAACCAATCGTTAAGTGACACGAGATGCATATACAAGTCTATTTTTGGGATCATTTTTATCTCTTTTTCAACCTGCATGCCTTATGTATTAGTCTTTGCTTAAGTTTTCTTGTTTTAATTAAGTTAAAAAAAAAAAAAAAAAAAAAATTCTTGTTTGTTGTGGAAGATTACACTGGTATCGGAGGTATATATTTAAGTCAATTTTAATTTAGTGTTCTTTTCTAATAATAACCCTGGTTTTTAACATAGAAATGATGCTGAATTTGGTCCAAACTTATTTATTACATAATCTAATAATGTTTTGTTTGTTTTTTGTTTTTTAATTCTGCAAAATTAATTAATTGTTGATACTTTAGCACAGGGGTGTCTAACCCGCGCCCCGCCTTGGATGTTATGTGTTAAATCAAATATTTAAAATTTCATTAGATTCTGAAAAATTGACAACATATATGACTTTTATCGTATGGCTGTGTAGAAAAATTACAGTTTTTCAGAAATTCATTTTAGACATTTTAATACCTGAATTTAGTGTCCTTTGAGCCCGCAATTAAACGATTTATGATTGTAGAATCAAACTCAAAATTTTTTAGAGAAATAAAAGTCAGAATGTGCACTAATTCAACAATAAAAATATAAATTATTCTACAAAAATTACTATTTAATCGAAGGTTTCCTTAATGAACTCACAATATTTCTCCTCTTTTCTAAGTCCCATTTACTTTATTTTGCCAGAAGTACAATGTTGAAAAATAAAATATTTTGCGGTTCATTTAGAACGACAAATTTCGTAATTGTATTATTGGACAAAATTGTAAGACATAATAATCATGAAATAGCTCACATAAATTAGTTTTCAATCATCATAACTAACCCAGTTAATATCTAATAAAATGCTCATAAAATTCACCCCACATATAACAACCCATATTAACTGTATTTGATGACATGCAAGTGAACCATTTATTTAAACCAACCGCTGACATATAGTTAAAATTTCCAAAGCTTCAAGTCTCTTTGATAATCATTTCTAGCTCCATGAATTGAACACACTCTGCCAGAACACAACCTGGTTTAATGCAAATCAAAATTCACTCAGCCAGACTTTAAAGACATCCTAATCACACGTCCATCGACATTCCAATCCCTTGACCACTATCCCTGTCGGAAGAGGCGTTACAAAATGCATGAGACTTGTTGAAGGGTTACTTTCGGAACGGGTGGTGTATGGAGATCAGGGCATTAGGTCGGAACCGTCTGAATAATCCTCGGCTCCAATGCAAATGCTGCGAGGTAATAAAGCTAGAAAATCCTTTCCCGTTAAAGGTTACCGACACGTTGCAATTTAATAAGGGCTTTAACAAATAGAGCAGGTGTTACTGGCTGGCCTTAGGCAGTTCAAAGCCCTCTGCAGTAAGCTGGTAGGGATGGGCCCTTCTACCAGAAAGAACAACAAGATACCATTTTGTTAATGGGTTTTTGATAACATACGACTATTTCTTGATGGGGTAGTTAAAAATATATTCAATTTTTCTAAGTAACTATGTGCAAGAAGTGAAATTCAAACATTTAATTTAGTTTATAATTGTAAATAGTTTTGTCTTGGTTAATTTATGGCAGAGAGTTGTATAATAATGACCAATATTTTTTCAATAATTTTAAAAGAGTTAATGGTTTAATATTAATTTATTGATTATTGTCATGAATTTAAATACCATTAAGTTATTTATAGAAAATAGAGCTTAATGTATAAAATATATAACGAAATGTTTCCAAATTGCTACATTACAATTTTGTTCAATTCAATTTTATTAAATCAAGTTCATTAAGTTATTGTGCTTATAGAAAATATAAATAAATTTATGATATATATATATACATGTTTCGAAATTTCTACCTTACGATGGTATTCAATAACTTCCATTATATTTTGAATAATACGATTTCATATTTTGTAATTTAAAAAAAGGAAAAGTATTTAATATTTTCTTTACATAACTTAAACTCTCATTGTCTGATCAATATAAAACCAATGTCTTCACATTCAATAAATCCCGAATTTTTTATTTATTAGTTTAGTTAGCGAAATTCTGTTGAAATAAAATGAAAACTAGATTTATAAATTGATGAGTATTTTTTAAATGTTTTATTAAGTTTCAATTGCCCGCCTCCCAATAAAAAAAATTAAATATTTTACTATTTAGCAATCCAATACAATATCCAAATTACACGAGCTTGTTAATAATTTATAATTAAGTGGAAATCCATCTTTTTTCTTTCCCATTTTTTTAATAGTTCTTTTAATGCTAAGTTACCAAGTAATAAAAAAAAAATTAGCCGTAATTAACATGCAATAAATATATTTTAACAATATATTTTAAGTATAACCTACTTAATGCATTCATTTCTAAATGCATTTGACAAATGAAAAATCAGCTATAAAATTTGTCAAATAATAAATTTTTAAAAGATCGAAAGAGATTGTATTTTAGCTATAATTATCAAAAAAATATTACATTTTTAGGAAAAAAAAAAAATCGGATGATTTAACGAAGAATTAACAAACTAGCAATTTGAATAAGTCTTAAATTGAAAATAATGTTTTTGATTTACGCATCATTAATACAATGACAAATTCTTAGTGTATAATAGCATGTTATTTGCTCGCTGCATTTTAAATTACACACTGGCGACATATTTTGTTAGCTTAGATTAATTAATCTCAACATCAACGTTACTTATCATTGCCGTAGCGTTTATATTTTTTCAAGGAATATCTTCGTCAACTATATGTTTAACTTTCTTCTAATGCAAAACAGGGACGAAACAGCAATTCATCACAGTTTGAATTACAGGTCGTTTTAAAAAAAAAGTTTCATTTTACTTAGAATACATGTTATTGGAAAACAAAATAACAAATTGTTTGGTGATAATAAAATAACTGAGTTTGAACAAGCAAGGCAAGGCAGTACTTGAGATAGAGATAACAAATTACAGCGTAAATCAGGGATGGGGGACCGTGATAAGAGAGAAGAAATTTCACATAAAACTAGTGTTACGTTTCCCAACAACTTTTTGTCGTGATCTCTAATCACTTAATCTCTTCATGTCTCCTCCCCCACCTGAAAGGAGTAATCAGATGGAAAGACATTTCCAGGAAAAAAAATTATCACGAATACGATAAGGAGATAGTCGATGAGTTTCGTAAATAAAAGAAGAAACAATAAAGAAATAAAAAGTTTATGTGGATAGCGAATAGTGTTGAATTTTTGCTTTGGTGTTTCTACTTTCTTCAGTGTGCTAGTACCCTAGGGTGCTACGTAAGCAGTGGCTTCAGATTTTTCCGACACGTCCATAAAGATGATGGATTGATTGTTTTTCTAAAAGTTTATCAACCAATCGTAAAGTGACTCGAGAGACATATACAAGTCTATTTTCGGGATCATTTTTATTGCTTCTTGAACCTGCATGCCTTATGTAGTAGTCTTTGATTAATTTTTCTTGTTTTTCTTAAGTTTTTTAAGAAAAGAAAATACTTGTTTGTTTTGGAAGAATAATATGAGGTATATATTTAAGTCAATTTTAACTTAACGCTCATTTCTAATAATAAAAATGGTTTTTAACATAGGGAAGTGTCAAAATAATTCCAAACAAATTATTTTTTGAAGTTTTTAGTGGATTGTTTTGCTTTCCGCTTTAATTTTACAATATTTTTTATTGTTAATACTTTAGCACGAACATGTTATAGTTTTGCTGTTAATAACATTGGAGATGTGTTGTCATTTTTATTTAAATTTTAAAATTATCTTTTTCTAGAAATACACGTCCACATACAAAAGATTAAGTTGAAGTAACATTTTAATAATTCTGTAGAAATAAATTTGCCCACTCGTAAACTTTCCTTTACTTTACTATCCATTAATCAAAAACCTTGCAGCATATAAAGATCGGAATTACTGAATATTTATACCATTCTTTATGAAACGTTTGAATTATGTAAGCTAATAACATTTTCTTTATTTTCTTTTTAATTTTACAATATTAATTGATTGTTAATTTATTTTCTTCAACATTAGATGTGTTGCTCTTTTTTTTAAGAATGATTACATATTGGCTGGGATTAAAAGGGCAGGCAGAGACATATTAATTTAGAAATTCAGAAGAAAAAACTATTTTTCATGTGCATTTAATTTGTGTAATAATTACCAGAAAAACCGTAACCGTGAGTACAAAATTCAAACTATCAAAAAAAATATTTTATTTTAATAAATATGATTTTAGCTTGTTATAATAATTACTTGAAAATTTTTATTTTCCTATTTTAATGTATAAGGTCTGACGAGATTGCTTTAAATTAGTCTTTAAGCAGTTCACTTTGCAATTACGTTTTCAAAACCCTTAATACGTAATGAATTGTAGCATTCTTGCTTCATTATTCTTTATTTTTATTCATATTCTATGTTATTTATTTTTATTCATAGTATATGTTGTTTATTTTTATTCATATTATATATTACTAATTTTTAGACTTATTTATACCCGCTATTATTTTTATTCACAATATTTTTTATTTGTTCTATTCGTGTTTAGTTCGAGTTTTCAGAAATGAAAAAGTAATGATTCATAAAATATTACAAAAGAGTTTGCCAATGTAGTTCCACACTATATTAATTAACCCCTAATGTTAATTTTGAAATACAAACAGTTTTAAATATTTGCATGTATTCAAAATTAGAAACAAATAATTTTCAGTAATCAAACAATGGTGATTTGTAAAGCATTGTAAAAGAGTTTGCCAATGGAGTTCCGTACCGTAAATTGAAACTTTTTGTTGATACTTATTTTCGCAGGTAACCGCGTTTTAAAATATTTACAGGGTAGACATGGAGATATTACATAAAATTCTCTTATTTATAAGTATCTCATTTAAACATATATAAGCAATTCACTAACTACACCATTTACTATATGGCCTGTATTTCGATTGTCTTTCTCTCAAGAATCAAAAATTTTAACAACGCGATTTTAATTAAATTTGAAAATGAAAAATATACATTTTAGACAATTTAAAACAATTCCTTCTTTTTATTTATTTGCTGAAGCGTTTTTATGTAATTTTAAAAAAACAACAACATAAGAATAAATTACATTTTTATATTAATTAACACCTAATGTGAGTGAGTGATGAAAATACAAAACATTTTTAATGTTTGCATACGTTCAAAATTGATGTTGTTGTTGTTTCTTATCCCACTTGGCTGGCCAAGCCCACGAGCCCATACGTACTCATGATTGAAGGGGAATGAAGCAGCTTCCGTTGTGATGGAGCACCCGTAGGTAGAAGTCTGACTTTGGCTCCGTGACGCTCTTACAGTCATAGGAGACCGGGACCTACGGCTTGAAGTGGATTCCGAAATACTACAAACATCCATGGCACGGCCGGGATTCGAACCCTAAACCTGCGGCACCGAGCGTCAGAGCGTTAGACACTCGGCCATTCAGGTCCCAAATTTGTGAATGCCAATGGCACGCGGAGTTCCCAGGTGGTCACCCACCCAAGTACTGACCGCACCCAATGATGCTTGACTTCGGTGATCTAACGAGAACCGCTATATTCGGCATGGTATGCTCATTCAAAATAAAAGAAAAATAAGTTTAAAAAATCAAACAATGATGATTCATAAAATATTGTAAAAGAGTTATTCAATGTAATTACATGCAATAAATTGAAACATTTTACAGGACATTTTTTTTTATAGACATTGAGATATTATAGGAACTGTTTTATTTATTTCATTTAAACATTATAACAAATTCATTAACTACTCCATCACATTTTCTCTCAAAAGTCATCAAAAATTTTAATATGTTTTGTAATTACTTTTGAAAATGGCAATTTCCCATTTTTACTAACTTTAAATACTTTCTTCTCCTCATTTATTTGTCAAAGTATGTTGATGTAATTTTATAAAAGTATATACATAAATAAAAATACATTAATTAGAATCTACTGTGAATGTTGAAAATACAAAACGTTTTTAATATTTGTATAAATTCAAAATTAAAGAGAAATATTTATATGGTATAAAACACATAATAGCATTTAATGTACTTATTGAAACGAGTTTCGTAAATTTTCATTTAATTATTTTTTTTTATAAAGGCGAATTGAAGACAATAAAATCTTATTTTTACTCAATAAAAGAGAAATAATGTATTTTATTCATAAGTTAATTAAAAATCTTTAATTAAAATATTCAGCTAGTCTTTTTTAAATATTATTATTAGTAAAGAATATTAATTAATACTCTAATGTATTTCAACTTCATTATATTTAATAATGTAATTTAAAAAATATATATATAATTAAACTAGTGATGAAATTCGATAATTACCGATTTTTTGTTAGCCTCAGCTACTAAATTTTTAATTGAAATTAATGGTAAGTGAAAATTATTTTTCCTTGATAATAGAAAGACCAAAAAAAAAAAGACAAACATGGTAATGTGATTAATTATAATCTTATAATCCACATTAAAATAGGAATTGTTTTTATTTTAGTAAATAAATAGACACTGAAATAATTCACTATTTTAAAATAATAGTTTTTTTTCATAACTTATTATATCAACATAACATATTATAATTTTACATTATTCTCAATTTGTTATAGTTTAATACTACAAATTTGTAATAATACACTTAACTTAACATGTCATGGAGAACAATTAGTAAGATAACTATGCAATCTTATAATTTCATAGTTAAGATTACAGAATATCCTAGTATTGCTAGATAAATTATTATTATTTTTTTTCATTTGAATGTCCAAGTGTGATGTATGATTGTCTTAAATTGATATTCCATGCAGTTAACCTATGCAAATACCAAAAACCATTTAAGATTAAATAAATAAAAAAAAGTAACTTAAATTAGTTGAAAAATAATTAATATTTTAGTTATATATAGAGAACAGGAATTTTTTTTAAATAATTAATTTTTAAATTAAAAAATTCCTGCCATTCTTTATTAATTTATATGCAAAATATTATTATATTTACTATTGCTAGATAAAATATTATTTTATTTTCAATCTGAACGTCCAATGTTGAAATGTGATTGTCTAAAGTTGGTTTTCCATAAACCTATGTGTACCTGTGTTGGTATTCCATAACCTATTCCATATCCTAAAAGTTAACCTATGTATGTACCAAAAACAATTTAAGATTTAGGAAATGAACAAAAACCATTAATTTTAACTTAAATTAGCTGAACAATAATTAATATTTTAGTTATTAGAGTAAAGACATTTTTTTTAAAGTAATAAATTTTTAAATTAGTCCATTCCTACCATGCCTTATTAATTTCTTTACATTCCTGAAAATCATAAGCATTATTTTTCTAAAAATATCAACCAGTGGATTAAAAATTATTAAAATATTTTGCACCAATATTAATTTTTGAGTTTAATTTTTATTTATACATAGTTAAGACATGTGAAAAAAGCAGAAACTTTCATCTTTCCCTATCCAAAAATAAATTTTAAAAGCGCTTTCAGGGTTATCTTTTTTTGAGAAAATAATGGTTCAGTTTCTTAGAAAATTATCTCGTGTGGAGCCTATTAATCCTATAAATTTCCCACAGGCAATGCTTAGGTTTGACGTACTCTTTTGATGGAAGAGTGAGAAAAATATGAATACAAAAATGACTTGTTGAAGGAAAATAATTTTCATTCAGTAAATCATCCTTTTATAAATATTTAACCAAAATTCAAATTAATTCTTTATCTCCAAATTAAAAAGTATTATTTTCAGTGAAATAAAATTTAATAATAATATTTTAAATAATTGTTGTGTTTATTAAATTAAAATAGCAAAAAACCGCTCAGTAAATTGAAACATAAATTATTTAAAAAGGATAAGAATCTGGAAAGCTCTTGAAATAGATATATTAATTAATAAAAGCAAAGATTTTTAATGCTTTTTCAATGCTTGGTTTTTAATGTTAAATTATAAGCGAAAATCGATTTGACTTATACATTTAAATAATAAAATTAAAGAGCTAAATTAGCGGATGACATAGCATATACATGGTGGTCATAATTAAAATTACCATCTGGGACCTATGGGTAAGTTCTAGAGGGTTTAACATTCGAGAATTTAGGTTCCTATAGGTCGAACCCGTTCTATCTATCGGATTTTGATGAAACTTTGTATATACGTTATATGGACCATGGAGAAAAGCTGTTTGCATTAAAAAAAAGAATTGTTTAAATTTTGACCACCAGAGGGCATTTTCCAAAAATTCCTCCTGCAAATTAGTCAAATCTATAAAGAAACTCTCAGTCAGAGCCCGAAAATAATTTTGCATGCCTTTATCATCGTAAATCATGCCCTTACAGAAGAAAGATCGAGCTTTACTGGTAAAACTGTTTTATCACAACTGCAGATACTGAGATACTGACTGTAGATACTGAGTGAATATAGGGATTGTGAAAAGGGTCCATGTCGAAGAATGGTTTCAGGAAGATGATTATGAAATTTGAATATACTGTCCAAGTCAAAGAGTTGCTTTGTGCTAACTTTGGCGCGAATCGTGTAATATTTCCGGAGGCCTGGTCTCCTCGTTCATCCTAATTAAATCCATGTGATTTCTGGTTGAGGAGTGTCCTAAAAGTCCTTGTTTCTGGAAGAGGAATTAGGACTATACCTGAGTTGAAATCCAGCATTACACGCCATGTTGCTGAAATCCCTCGAGAGTTTCTTCGCTCTGCCATTGAACACGCTACAATGCGCTTTCAACACGTAATTGATGTCAATGAAGCACACGTTGGGCACATTCTGTACATAAATAAATTTTAATGATTCTGACAGATATTTTGTCCTTCTTTAGGCACAGCAATTCCTCCTGGTGATCAAAATTTGAACTATTTTTTCTATTGCAGAAATCTTTTCCTCATGGTCCATGTAACGTATATACCAAGTTTCAACAAAATCTGATAGGCAGAACGAGATCTAGAGGGATCTGAATAGAGTCACTTTAATTATCACCACACTGTATATAGACGTTTTAAGTTGCCAAGAGATAATAAATTAAATCAAACGACAAGTTAAGAAAACTTTAAAAGTTTTAATTAACGTTATGGATTTACTTTACAAAATTGTAATACTTCCTCGTGCTAATAGATTTGCCTCAATCGATACACCTAAGTCTGTTCATTAACAATGCTACTAAATTATACTCTAAAATGCATAGTTAATTTTGTTTCAGTTCATAAACGACGCAGCTGAGTCAGAACTTTTCTGGAGAGCAGTTTGATTCGTTGCATCAAAAGCATTTATATCAGTAACAGATAAAAATATCAGGTGTGACTGATTGACCAAGTGAAAGGAACATAATCACACCTATCTAAATAAATTTACTTTGAATATATAATCTTGGAGAATCTAATACAACACGTTCAATGTTCCCCTTTTAAGTTACCTCATTGACGCAGTGACCATGCCTATATACGCACAGTTGATTGTTGATAGCAGAGAAAAACCCGACTCTTAGTACATTGTCAGCGCTTTGGGTTCAACTTACATTTGCGAATCGGTTTTTTTCTTCTCGAAAATTAAATTGACCAAACACAAAACACTCTCAAACATAAAGGACGCAAACCTGCAACACCAATTACGATGTACAAATACCCAAATTGAGAACGATTTGCAAACGCTAAGTTAAAGAGTGGAGAAACAAATATCGCACTAGTAAAATAAAGATTTTTTAATGATTTAATTTTTTTTATTTCGTTTATATTGATATATTTTTTATATTTCCTTTTTTAGTGTTATATTTCTTTACAATGTGCTTTCAGTATCATCATTATAGTTTACATGCAAGAATAATAGTGAATACCTATGTTTACATGCAAGAATAATAGTGAATACCTATGTTTACATACAAGAATAGTAGTGAACACAACATTAATAGCTCATTATGTTTTAATTTTTCACTCCAAAAAATGTCTATAGTGGGTCTCTAACTAATACGGGGATATATAATTTTATATGCGTCCCGCGGAGTTATGATGCATTTCCAAAGTGGCCGCAAGATAATTTGGTCAATATTGTTCTATTGCAATATCCTACAAGAATATAAGTGGGATTGTGATTTTATATTTATTGTTACAAAAGAAACAAGCAACCCACGCAGATTGCATTATTTAATACAATTGGCTAAGAAGACCTTTCTTCTTTACGATTTTATACCTATTCAAAATCCAATTACCCAAACGAGTCACTGAAATCATTTTAGCCTGATTTCTTTTATTAACTTTAGGCGTCTGCTGTCGACAAAATATATTGTGTTTTCTTTTGCTTATGCACCGTCATATAAGGGCGCTCAATAAGTAAATACGCCCCCTGATTTCTTACCAAGATACGGATGAACGCACCTAAAGATATGAAAAGCTACAGAATTTATGACTGTTCCAGGGTTTAAAACCCGGACGGCGCGAGAGAAACCCAAAAGATTTACGAACCGGGAGACGGAAAGTCATTCCGGAGTATCTGTATAAAATGGTGAGCGCGCACGCAGTGAACAATATAATGTGCTTGTGGCACATTTTATTCCAAAAGACCAAAAAGTGCGATTGAGATATTTCTCAAAAGCAGTAGTTTTTCTCCGCGTATTCAGCGCTACTTCTCTCATGACAATTGTTCGTGTTTGACCATTTCTCTTCGGTAATTCCTCTTTCGCATTCGATTGTATATGGCGTGGTTTATAAAGTACCCTGGCTCAATCATATGGCTTCATTTGTTTAGAAGTAGATGGAAAATTTTGTATTGAATGGAGTGAATAGATTCAACTTGAACTGAGTAATACATTGTAAACAAGATAGATAATATTTGACAGCATTAAAAGATACTAAGAAAATCATGTTTTACAATCCTAAATTGTAAAATCATGTTTAATGTAAATTGTAAATCATCTAAAATGTAATATCATGTTTAATGTAGATTGTAAAACCATGTTTAATGTAAAAAATGTAAATTTTAAAATACTGTTTATTGTAAATCATGTAAATTGTAAAATCATGTTTAATGTAAATCATGTAAATTGTAAAATAATGTTTAATGTAAATCATGTAAATTGTAAAATCGTGTTTTACAATGTTTGGTGACTTTTTACAATCATTTGTTATTAAGATATTTATAATTATTTTAATAATATATGAAATAAATTGTGTTTTTAAAAAGGTTTTGTGTATATTTTCAAACGGTTTGGATTGACAACAGATATAATCTATTTTATTTAATATAATCGCACTTGTAAAAATTAATATGTTCATATAAAAAGATTGATAATAAATTTACAAGGGATTTTGGTCTTTGAATGTTTAAGAATTTAACATGTCTTTTGAAGATAAAATATGCATAGGTTATTTTATGAAATAAAAATTTAAATTTTATGAAAGTAATTATCAACTATTTTTAAAATTATTTTGTTTAAATTTTACTGTTTTGCAGAAATTCAATTTAGAGGTTTTAATACATGAAATCAGCCCTAATAGCTCGTGATTAATTGACTCTCATGACACTATAAGCAACTAAAAACTGCTTTCGAGAAATAAAGGTCTGATTTTTATAATTCAAAAAAAAAAAAAAAAAAAAATATCTATTTAATCGAGGTTGATTTTCTTAAAGAACTCACAATACTTTTCTGTTTATTCCAAGTCATATTTACTACATTTGTCAGAAGTAACAATTTTGAAAAATAAAATATTTTGTGGTTCATTTATATTTTTAATTGTGTAGCTGGACAAAATTATTAGACATCATATTCCAGAAGGAGCTTGTATAAATTAGTTTTCAATCATCATAACTAACCCAGTCAATATCTAATAAAATTGACATAAAATTCATCTCGAATATTCCAGCTCATATTAACTCTATTTGATGACATGTAAGTGAACCATTAATTTAACCAACCGTTGACAAATAGTTAAAATTTCCAAAGCTTCAAATCTCTTTGATAATCATTTCTAGCTCCATGAATCGAACACACCCTGCCGGAACACAACCTGGTTTAATGCAAATCAAAATTCACTCAACCAGACTTCAAAGACACCCTGATCACACGTCCGTCAACATTCCAATCCCTTGACTACTGTCCCTGTCCGAAGAGGCGCTACAAAATGCATGAGACTTACTGGAGGGTCACTTTCGGAACGGGTGGTGTATGGAGATCAGGGCATTAGGTCGGAACCGTCTGAATAAACCTTAGCTCCAATGCAAATGCTGCGAGGTAATAAAGCTAGAAAATCCTTTCCCGTTGAAGGTTACCGACACGTTGCAATTTAATAACGGCTTTAACAAATAGAGCAGGTGTTTCTGGCTGCGTTGGGCAGTTCAAATCCATCTGCAGTAAGCTGGGAGGGATGGCCTCTTCTATCAGAAAGAACAACAAGGATTGTTTTGAAATACAATTTTGTTAATGGGTTTTTGATAACATACGACTATTTGTTTTTAGCTTTTATATAACTATATACAAGAATTGAAATTGTATTATTTAATTTAGTTTACAATGGTAAATAGCTTTGTTTTGGCTAATTGATGACAGACAGTTGTAAAATATTGACAGACGTTTTTTTTTATTTCGCTAATTTTAAAAATTATTTTACTGTTTTGTTTTTTTTATTTATTGGACATTGCCACAATTTTATATACTAATAATTTATTGGGCTTATAGAAAATAGAACTAAATCTATAATCAAAATGTTTCTAAATTGCAATGCACTTTCGTGTTCAATATCCTCCATTATGTTTTGAACAATATATTTTCATATTTTGGAATTGTAAAAATAAGAAAAGTGTGTGATATTTTCTTTGCATTAATTAAAAGTTTTATTAATAAGAAATTATTTTTTTGACTCTCAGTTTGATTTAGTAAATCATGATTTTTTTAATACTTTTATTTATTGTAAATTTAATTACTAAACTTTTACTGAAATAATGCAAAAAAATAAATAAATGAATGTATAAATTATGAGTGTTTTTTAAATGTTTTCTTAAGTTTCAATTACAAAAAAAAAAAAAAAAAAAATAAATGAATGATTTTTTTAAATATTTCATGAATCCATTCCATCAAAATTGCACAAACCTATTACTGATTTATAATTAAGTGAAAAAAATAATTTGTTCTTCTCTTTTTTTGTTTCTAATATTTTTGTAGCTAAATTAAGAAGTAATGGAATTATTAGCCGTAATTAACAAGCAATAAAAATATTTTAAATATATATTTGAATACAACTTTCTTAATGCATCCATTTCAAAATACATGGGACATATGAAAAATCAGTTACAAAATATGTTAAATAACAAATTTTCAAAACATCGAAAGAGATTGCACCTTAACTATAATTTTCCGAAAATATTGCATTTTCAGAACAACAAAAATCGAATGATTTAATGAAGAATAAACAAAATGGCTATTTGCAAAATTATTAAATTGAAAATAATGTCTCTGATTCACGCATCATTAATACAATAACAAATTTTTAGTATATAATAGCATATTATTATTCTCGCGTGTTATTTGAGGCCTACATTTTAAATTACAAGTGACGACATATTTTGTTAGCTTAGATTAATTAATCTCAACATAAACGTTACTTATCATTGCGCTAGCATTTATAATTTTTTAAAGAATGATTTCGTCACCTATGTGTTTAACTTTCATCTAATGCAAAACAGGCACGAAAAAAGCAATTCATCACAGTTTAAATTACAGGTCACTTTTAAAAAAAGTTTTATATTACTTGGAATACATGTTATTGGGAAACAAAGTAACAAATAGTTTGGTGATAATAAAATAACTGTGTTTGAACAAGCAAGGCGAGGCAGTACTTGTGATAGAGATAACAAATTACAGCGTAACTCAGGGATTAAAGTTGACGTGAAGACCGTGATAAGAGAGAAGAAATTTCGCATTAAACTAGTGTTATGTTTCCCAACAACTTTTTGTCGTGATCTATAATCACTTAATCTCTTCATGTCTCCTCCCCTACCTGAAAGGGGTAATCAGATGGAAAGACATTTCCAAGAAAAAAAAAGTAAAGAAAAAAATTATCACGAATACGATAACGAGATAATCGATGAGTTTCGTAAATAAAAGAAGAAACAATAAAGAAATAAAAAGTTTATGTGGATAGCGAATAGTGTTGAATTTTTGCTTTGGTGTTTCTACTTTCTTCAGTGTGCTAGTACCCTAGGGTGCTGCGTAAGCAGTGGCTTCAGATTTTTCCGACACGTCCGTAAAGATGATGGATTGATTGTTTTTCTAAAAGTTTATCAACTAATCGTTAAGTGACTCGATAGACATATACAAGTCTATTTTCGGGATCATTTTTATTGCTTTTTCAACCCACATGCCTTATGTATTAGTCTTTGCTTAAGTTTCCGTGTTTTTTGTTAAGATTTTTTTTTTTGAAGAAAAGGAAGTATTTGTTTGGTTTGGAAGAATAATCTGGTGTCTGAAGTATATATTTAAGTAAATTTTAAATTAATCTAAGCTTATCTTTTCTAATAATAGCAGTGGTTTTTAACATAGGATGGGTGTGGAATTTGTTAAAAGTTTATTTATATTGCAATCTAATATTTTTCTATTTGTTTATCTCTTTTAATTTTGCAATATCAATTGATTGATTTTTGTTAACTTTGGCACAGGGGTGACCGGCCTTGATTGTTTTTCCAGCCGTGAGATTTATCACACTTTTACAAAATATATTTATTTTATAATGGCCAAAGTAGTGAAAACCAATGTATTAAAAAATAAGTTAGGTCTACATCCATATATTCAAAAAATTATCGTCGAAATTATCAGAAAATTTAACTTTGATTTTAAATTAATATTTTCGCGAATGTGACAGGTTCTATGACACTTTCAGTAATAGCAGCAATGTTTTCCCTTTGATGTGGCAGAACATCCGAAACATGACCAAGACGTTCAAATTTATAGATTAAAATCACAATGGCGAGACGAAAAACTACTACATTTCGGCCGAAATCAATACGAAATTTGCAAACTTCTTTCCTTTGTCCGTACTGATTTTCACTATTTCAATGCATTGTGCAGTGTACGCTAGTGCACTGTATGCTAGTAGTGCTAGTGTATATCTTTCCATTTTCTCTAATCGTATAATCTTTTTAATACCCAATATCAAATAATAACAACTGCAAATTCGCCACATAAAAAATAGCGAGCAATTTAAAACAGAATATCTTGTTAAAACACTCTTTACTTAAGTAGCATATAGCTAGTTATACTAGATTTTTAATATTGTGAAAATATATTTACATTTAACACTTCGAAAATTAGGTTTTGTTCAGGGATGAAAGATATATTAGAGATTGCTGACACGAAATTTTATTACTTTTCTAATTATTCTAGTAATCGCTTTATGATTTGCAATTATATTCCAATAAAGCAGAGACACTATTCCATTAAACTCAGTTATATGGGGAATTACGCTGGCTTCGCTCTTTCTTTTCAGTTTGTTATTAATAACAAATTAGCTGAGCGGCTGCCACTACTCGGCGGTTGAATTCAAATCAATGCATCTAAATGAAGGAGCGGAATTTCCAGGAATGAACTACGCGCATTATTTCTAGGCTAGTATGCACGATAACGAGATAGAATTTGGGAAAGGATCTATGGCATTTGGAAAACTATCGTTCAAGTTCTGTTTTTTTTTTTTTTTTTTTTTTTTTTTTGTCTTTGGATGCCAAATTCATGAATTCTCTCTTATACACTGCGTGAAAAAAGTAGAAGGACATTAGATTATTTTTGATAAATGAATAATGACGCATTTTTTAAACAATTAATTTATTCACAACGTTTTTACATGCAGATACCTGTATTTAGACAAAACAAAAAAGTACACAATTAAAAAAAAAAGTATACTTAATAAAAAAATTGGTTTTGACGATCTCATGATCAGTGAAAAAAGTAGAAGGACACTTCTAAAAAAGATGTGTACTATATAAATTAATCTGGAATTCGTTTCCCGTTGGTTCGAATTACTTCGAAGATCCTATTTGGTAGCGAACTGTATCAAGATTGAATTTTTGTTTGGCAAAAATTGTCCCATACAAATTTTAATGATTTCTGCAACTCAGCTACAGATTCAAACTGCTTTCCACCCTCGTAAACACGACGTACAATCATTGCCCATATGTTCTCTACAATGTTGAGATCAGGACTTTTAGCAGGCCAATGTAAAAGTCGAACATTGTTCAAACCAATCTTTAACACCATTTGCAGTGTGAATTGATGCTGAAAAATCCAGTCATCTCCTCCTGACTCAGTGCCATATGGGTGAAGATTTGAGTTTAGAGTCTGGATGTAGTCTGTGTAGTTCTGTCTACCATTTAGAAAGACTAAACTTGTCCTGCCTCCATAGCCAACTGCTAACCATACCATTAAACCACCTCCTCCCATCTGTCGAGTAGAATAAGTTTCTTCTTCAATACCAAGACAGAAGTTCACAATAGTACTGATAACCATCTGGACCATCCAAATTGAATTTTTTCTCATCGGAAAATATAACTGAGGTCCATTCTGAGCTCCAGGACATGTGGTCTGTAGCCCACTGCAGTCGGTTCTTCATGTGCCCTTCATTCCACTTCGGATGGTGCATCCGTTTTTTGAAGACGAACTTTTTTGTGCGTTTTACGTAGTTATAGACAGTTCTTTTGGTTACATGTGTAATTCCTGACTGAAATTGTGCCTTGCTGACACTTCCACTAGTCTTTTGAGTTCACGAATGATTTTTCGTTGATCACGTTGGGTGAGTTTTTTTTGGTCATCCTGTCTTCTTTTTTCTTCTGTCACTTTCAGGGTTTCTTATGAAGTTCGAAACAGTATTAGGACTGATTCGTAGCTGCCGTGCAATCTCTCTCACAACTTTGCCTTCATTTTTATAGACAACTATTTGGGAAACTTACTTAAGGGTATTCCTCTGGGCATTCTAAAACCAACAAAAACTATGAATTTCTAGCTAAATATTTTATTCTTGTTAAAAGGGAATTAAAAGAGAAAAAAACACTTACCTATAAACTTTCCAACAGCTTCTAAATAGATTTTTTGGACGTGTCCTTCTACTTTTATCACACACCCAAAGTTATTTATTGCATTCCTAAGTTAAAATTGTGGCAAGACTTAACGCAAATTAAAACTCTAACAAAACAACTCTCTATAAAAATCAGGTCAAAAGCAGTAAAATAAAAGCATATTGTACAAAAAAATGACTGTCCTTCTACTTTTTTCACACAGTGTATAATGCGGGATATTTTTCTACGTTGTTAAATAAGGAACTTTATTGGTTTTAAGAAATGAAATATGTCAACTCTGTTTCATTATCTTCAAAATAATTTGGAGCTGCACTTACCGTTCAATTACCGTGAGCGTCTTTGAACCGCCATACAAAGATCATCTGCCATACTTTCAGGATCAGCAGCAATGTTTTCCTTTGATGTGGTTGAATGAACACGAATTTGGGTTCTTTACATCATAAATTTGATCAAGACATTCAAATTTATTTCTTAAAATCCCAATTGCTAGACGAGAAGGTGATACATTTCGATTGAAAGTAGTACAATCTTTGAAAACTGTTTCCTTATTTCCGCAGTGATTTTCTCTATTTCAATGAATTATGCGTGTATATCTTTCATTTTCGCTAATCCTATAGTATAATATATATTGAAGAACGAATTTGCAGTTGTTATATTTTACAACCCAATATTCAAATAATAACAAATACAAATTCGCTAGTAATTTAAAATAGAACATCTTGTTAAAATTCACTTTACTTATGTAACGTATAGCTACTTATATTAAATTTTTAATATTGTGCAAATCTATTTATATTTAATGCTTCGAAAATTAGGTCCCGCTCAGAGATAAAAGCGGTATCAGTGATAGCTGACATGGAATTTTATCACTTTTCTAATTATTCTAGTAATCGCTTTATGATTTGCAATTATATCCCAATCAAGCAGAGACGCTGTTCCATTAAATGCATTTATATGGGGAATTACGCTGGCTTCTCTCTTTCTTTTTAATTTGTTATTAATAACAAATTAGCTGAGCGGCTGCCACTACTCGGCGGTTGGATTCGAATCAATGCATCTAAATGAAGGAGCGGAATTCGCAGGAATGAATTATGCGCATTATTTCTAGGCTAGTATTCACGATAACGAGATAGAATTTGGGAAAGGATCTATGGCATTCGGAAAACTATCTTTCAAGTTCTTTTTTGTTTTGTCTTTGGATGTCAAATTCCTGAATATAATGCGGAATATTTTTCTACGTTGTTGAATAAGGAACTACATTGTTGTCAAGAAATGAATTATGTCAACTCTATTTCATTATCTTAATTTATTTTAACATAAATTTTATATATATGTATTTTCTTATCGTAAATAAAAGTAGAGGTAACCTTATAAATAAAGTTATAAACTATATTAAGTATAGATTAATTTGTCATTGAATATAATTAATCTGAATGAATTATCTGCAGGTATCAAACATAAATGTAATACGTTTTATAATCATGAACACATTATTGATTAAAATTAAAACTACTACTAAAACTAATAACTTAACATTTAATTTTTGTAACAATTTTAATAATTTCAAAGTTAATTAAATATTTTTTTATTATTGATTTATTCGCTTTAATTAATAAATTTCAACAATTTGGGAAAGTATCTATGGCTTTTGGAAAACTATCGTTCAAGTTCTTTTTTGTTTTGTCTGTGGATGACAAATTCCTGAATTCTGTCTTAAATAATGTGGAATATTTTACTACGTTGTTGAATAAGGAACTATATTGTTGTTAAGAAATGAAATATTTCACCTCTATTTCAAATTTATTTTAATATAAATTTTATATATTCCTTTTATTATCGTAAATAAAAGCAGATGTGACCTTATAAATAAAGTTATAAGCTGTGTCAAGTATAGATTAATTTGTCATTGAATGTAATTAAATATCTGAATGCATAAAAAGATAAATATAATACGTTTTATAATAATGAAGATATTATTGATTAAAACTAAAATCACTATTAAAATAAATAATCTAAATTTAATTTTTTGTAATATTTTTAATTATTACAAACTGATTAAATATAACTAATAAATCTATAGCCTTAACTATTTTAACTAACTATTTATTAGCCATAACCATTTATTTATCAAACAATTGATTAGCCTTAACTGATTAACTATTTTTTTTATATTCTTTTCAACTAATGTTTAATTCCATGAATTTGAAAGAAATCTTTTTATTATTAATTGATTAATTTTAATTCATAAATTTCAATAAATTAAACATAATGCATTTATTCAAAGAATAAAAAAAATTGATAAATCACTTCGAAAAATCCTTATTATACGAGGAACACTTTATTTAATTGCTATACAATAAAAATATGTAATTTTAATTGCTACTTATTTATAGGTAATTATAAATTAATTAAGTGAAAGAATAAAAGTATAATCACCAATTTAAATTTCAAAAGTAATATTATAAATTTCAAAAATAATCAAGTGAATAACAACTCTTGCACTTTTATTTACGGAAAATAATAAAACTAATTATATTAAATTATAAAAGTAACAAATTTTTAAATTAGAAATTTAATCATTTTGAAAACATTTTAATTATTCATAAATTTATGATTAAAATACAATTTTTGATTCTATTTAATTAAAGAGTAGTAAACAAATCATAATTGTTTTACTGAATACAGTAAATTAACGATAAAATAATATTTTAATGCTGACTTTGTGTGTTACTTTCTTTGGCGTACGTTCATTAAAAAAATGACAAAATTAAATGAAATCTCTTATTTCTAAGATTTAAAAAACCTTTCATCGTTTCACAAATATGCTTTGTTATCGAAAACATTTATTTGAATAAATTCGAAGCCCAACTAATTTGTCTGGAATGTTTAGTAATAATAAAAACTTTCCATCAAGTTAAATTTATTTCACTGCACATTTGTAATTTCAGTTTTTATTTTAAACGCATTCATTATTTTATTTTTGGAATTAATTTTTAGTTCATTAGTGTATTGAAATTTCACTTCATGTTTAATTTTTGTTAGTTATTGAAATTAAGTAAAAAAAAATTGTAGAAAGAAAAAAAAAGGAACGCTAGATGCTATGTAAAGGCGCAGTTCTTCTAAGAAGAATTACGAATCATTCTTGTAAAAAGATTAACAATAAGAATTCTTGTAAGAAGTTTAACTATAAGAATTCTTGTAAGAAGAATAACCATAAGAATTTTTGTAAGAAGTTCAACATCATAATATTAATATTTTATACAACACAAAGCCTAAACTACAACTAACAGACTTTTATTTTTTAAAGAAAAAAAAAACGGTTTATCGTCTCACTGTTACCACACATTATCAGAATTATTTTTTTCTTCATCTGTTCCGCTATATTGGTCTCGCGAAAGTTTAGACTGAAACTAAAACGATTCTCTCATTTGAAAATCCATATTACATTTGACAAATTTTTTAAAGTGCGCATTTTTAATAATAGTTAAATAAAAATCAGTTCAGATGCATTTTTCAGAAGCATTATTTTTGTTAATTTCTATTACAAAGCATTAAATTAAATGTTAACTGATATGAATAACATTAAACCTTATAAATAATTACATTATAAAGTATACGAAGAATTGTTACGTATAAATTATATTGAAATTAATAAATAGTTAATAAATTCATCTTTCTGACAATACAATGTATTGGCGTACGAAGTATTAAAATTGTACGAAATATATGAAATGTAAAAGTAATATTTGTTCAAAAGCATAAAGTATAAATGCATTCCATATGTACAACAGGAATAATTCAAAATTCATTTACTTGAATTTATATCAAATAACGCAAAATATATATGCATTCAAGAACATCATCACGATTTTTTTTCTTGACATTTAAGAACTCTTACAATTATTTTATTTATTCGGAAAGCAAAACTATATTTAGTATCTTTCAACGATATTCTTATATTCACTACAATTAATGTTAGTAATATAAAACGAAATGGTTGCCTCTTCAGTTAAATAAATACATACGCGTTGAAAAGATTTCAAACATCAAATAGTTTTATATAAATAAAATTCATGTTATTCTAAATGAAAAAAAAATGTGTACATTATTTGAATACCTTAGTCAAATATTGCATACCTTATGTAAATATGTTCTATTTATAAATGTTGCAAAAATCAACCCAATTATTTGCTTGAAATTTTTCTAGATATGTGTGAAGTTTTCAGGATAGTTCTTTCGGATTGTCTTTTCAAATGAGAGGCAACGAAAATATAACGAGAAGTGTTCTTAATTTTTCGGGTATCCATTTGCTGCTTGTTTTCCCCAGTAAAACGTAATTTTGATATTTCTTTACTTTATTATTAACTATGACAATTAATGTAACCGCAGAAATATTACAATCATACTTTTCCTATCCTTTTATGGTAATAGAATAAATTATTTATCTTCTTAAAGAGAAAAATACAGCCTTTTGAATATAGTTTACTTTTTTTCATTGTTTTTTTTAACCAAAGAATAATTTTAATGATGTAATAGATAATTAAATCGAATTCAGATCTGATGCTATTCGGGTTTTTTTAAACTCCTTTGAATATAATTCATGGAGACATTCAAACCATTACAAAAATGTTTGAACACCTTTTATACATTTGCGACTCACTAACATCTGACTTGTTCAGTACTTCAGAGAATGACCATTCGGAAACTTTATAAGCCAAATGGAAAAAAAATTCCAATTTTGTGATTATAGAAAAATTTTGGTTAACAGGCTGAGTTTGAAAGTTATGAAAGCCTTTGTGTGATGTCTTGAAAATTGGCGGACATAAAATCATCCTTGTTTATTGTATTAGGACAACAAATAAACCCGTAATGCCTCTGCAATAGTCTGTAAGGTACAGAATTCTCCAAAATATTATCTTTAATTGTTGTATCCTCAAAGTCCAATGATTATTGCCTAATAGACTGGACATCCATTGAGATTTAATCATTGTTTGTAAGTTGAACAAATTTCTGAGTTAAACTAGAAACTTGTAAATGCTTCTACACTCTGGGGTTTGTTTTCCAATTGCTATGTAATTTAGGATCAATAATAGTATCCAATGACATTGGTTCACAAGCTACACAAAAACCTACGTTTCTGCTAATCAGTGTAAATGCTGCAACGTTGAAAAATCTTTTATCAATTTCTATATTTTTATCTACTAGATAAAACATATTAATTTTAACATCCAAAACCCTCATTTTTGTTAAGCCAAAATTGGCCATGTAATGATCTTATTGATTTTTCAAAAGAAAAAGAAAACCCCTCATAAACCGAACCAGAAAATTAAACTCTTGGCTATAAAAGTGCATGATCTGCAATATGGTGATTATCAAAATTTTAAATCATGTCACGATTCGTCCATAATTTAAGCTTCAAATTGAACTTATCTAAGCGAATAATAATTTATAAAATAATAAAACAGCATCGACTTAATAGGCAAGAGATATATCTTAATGCTTGTGCTTTAGAAATATGTAACATAGTTAGACGTATGAAATTTATGTTACCGTAAAAGGCTTACGTTTTATGCCGAAATTCCTTTTACCTCGACCAACTCACTCGTTTTCTTACTTGTGAGAACAATAAAATATTTTATAGGCCTATTCTGAGCTGAAAACAGCGGCTAGGTCATTTTAAACTGCCTTCTTAAAGAGACTCGAAAATGCTAGTTAGAAATATTTTTAATGCTACCCCTGTGATTTATACATTAACTACCAGTTTTGTATCGAGGGAAAGATTTGAAAGTAAGTTACGTGAAACTTTTGGATAGCTTATCTTTAAATATATCGAGTTCTTTCAAGAAAGTTTTAGATTTAAAGCTTATATAAATCAAATCGGCATTTCTCAGAAAAACATAATTCTTAAAAAATGGTAATCTTAGAAAAGCGTTAAAAATATTTTGATGTTATTGGTTGTCAAGTACTTTAAATTTATTTTAACATAATATGCAATTATTAATAATTCGCATAATGATTCTGGAATTCACAGAATGAATACATAATGATTCTGTGATTCACATAATGATTACATAATGATTAAGTGATTCACATAATGATTCTGGGAGTCACATAATTGACGATTCTGTCATTCACATAATGAATACATATTAATTCTGTGATTCGCATAATGACTCTATGATTCACGTATGGATCACATAATAATTCTGATTCACATAATGATTAACTGATTCACGTATGGATTACATAATGATTCACTCATTCACATAATGTTTCTGTGATTCACATAATGACTACATAATGCTTCTGCGACTATAAATCACATGCTTTATAATAAATCTGACCAAAATAAAAATTCCGTTTTTATATTATATGATGCATTTTTTTATTAAACACGAATTTCTAGCATACAAAAAATTAAAAATACTACCGGAGAATTTTTTTTTTGAGTAAAAAACAAAAAATCGATACACAATGTTTTCAGATTATTACAAATTACCTTCAGAAGTAGATAGGACACAATGATACTGACCATTATTTTATTCATTTCTATACCAGATTCGAAATCTTGATCACTGGCATTCTGTTTAAAATAAAATTTATTTCTTCATTTCCTTCCTCTATTTTATGAAATGCCATTTAAATTGATAAAAGAAACAACAAAGCATAAACATAAGACATAAACAAAGCAGTGAACATTTATACAGAATTTCTACAAGTTATTGAGTAATAATTTCAATTAAAATTGAAAATCCCCAAATGTATATTAATAACGATTCTTCGAATGTAAAAAAAAATAAATTCATGATATATGTATTATATATATATATATATATATATGATGTATGTATATTCGCAGAATATTGTCTAATTTATGATAATTATTGAAAATTCGAACTGACGAAAACTCTTTTTACAGTAAACATAACAAATAAAATTACGGAATATTTATTTAAAAATTAAAATTTAATTTAACATTTTAAAAAAATGCGAAGAAAAAAATATGAATATAACACTACAATTATTGGTAGAAAAATGTTTCCCTTTAAGTACAAAACCAAGATTGGCCAAATTAATATATCTATAGGGCCCAATTAAACTTATAACATTATAAAGCATCATTAAAAGTATTCTTTTTAACGTGTGGTCAGTTGTGATAAATAAATCATTTACTATTGCGGTCTTCGTTGCTTTTGCTTAACGTAAGTAGGATTTGAGGACTTATTTTAATTTATAGGACATGTTAGAATACAGATTGAACCTATTCTTGTTCGGTAAAAACTTATGTATACAAATGCAAAGTTCTGTAGAATAGCAGAATATTATATTAAAAAATTATGATTTTTATAAATTTTAATATTAAGAACTTTTGGTAGTAAATCTTTCGTCGAAGGCAGGATAAATCAACTTGCAAATTGGAAATTGGATCTGATGCAATGAATGCAATGCCGGTTGCTCAATTCTATTCTAAATAAGAAACTAAAATCTTTCGATAATTTTAGTTTTGGAGACAAATCTTTTCAAAATAACGAATTCTATGATAATTTAGGATTATATTTTGTAAATAATTATATGATAAAATAAATATTGTCACAATTTTAAAATCTAAAATTTTCTGCTCAATAAAAAAAAACATATTCATTCAAGTAATAATAAAATAAGTATTCATTCAAAAATAAATAAATCAGATAACTTATTTGTTGATTTTTTTTTTTTTTACATTTTGGAACTACGAATGTTATTTGAATTTAATATTGTATTGAAATAGTATTGAATTTTAGTAATGTAAATTTCAATATTAACATCTTATACCATCTAAAGAATCGTTACTTTTTATACCAAAGTTCAAATTAAAGTTAAATAACATAATAATAAAAAATAATAATAATAAAATAAATAATAAAAAAATCTATGTTTTTCTTTTTCCCAAATAATTTTTCTTATGTGTAGATGCTCTATTTAGGCAAAATAACTTTCTCCTTGTATTTCTAATTCAATTTAATATATATATATATATACATATATAAAGGATTTTTGTATTGTTTCTGATTAGTGTATCTTGGAAGAGCGATTATCTACACATTTTCACGTAAAATATGTAAATAATCGCTAATAATAAATCTAATTGAAATATGTAATAAAAATATTTTGGCATAAAACTTTTGACGACACATCATTATGTTTTTAAATACTTTTTATGAATTTAATAAATTCGAAATAAAATAGAATGAATATTCTTATTAATTAGGTGATTTAAAAATAATAAATGTTTAATAAGAATGTATTATATTTACTGCATTAATTACATTCATGTGAATACATAGAGTGTTTAACAATTCACGTAATTTCAATCTTGCTAACAACAATAGCATGAAACAGCAATTATGAGTTTAATTACTATCCACGAGATTATTATGGGTGTTTTCAACTAGTTTCTGACCCTATTATTAACCTCGTAAATTGCTCAAAATTTAGGATTGTTTGTGATTTACAGATTATTATGAAGGTTGTATTACACAGAATGCGAAGTAGATTGTTATCATATGTTACTGTGCTGGCAAAGAGTAAAGTGGAATCTAGCTTTGTATGACACTTGTTGCACTAATTAGAAATTGAACCACTGGATTCCCTTTTTATTAGTTTCATTCATTGCAGCAGAATCAAATATAAATTCTTTTATGAATGGTAATTTTAGTATTACACCATTTTCAGTTCTTCCAAGTGACATTATTTGCATGCTACCATAAAAAAAGTTTGTTTTGAAATCTTATAATGATTAACTCCATTGCGGTAAGCCTTCAAATAGTGGGTGGAATAAAGTACTTTAATTAGATTTTCTAACTTCATTTTTTATTCTTGTTTGTTAGCATTCATAAATTAATAATTATTGATTTATTTAAAATTAATGCCGTATATTTTTTATTTAAGCCCAAATTTTATAAGAAAACTCCATCCAATAAATGCAACTATTGAACTAACCCCAGAGTTGAAGCATTTTTTAAAACTTAAACTGCATCATATACCACCATCGGAAATCAAGAAATTTTTTTTTATGCACGTTAGTTGGCAGGCCCTATTATTTCCACTATAGAGATGCGATATCTGACTTCTCAAAGCTACAAATGAGATCCTATACTATATACATGAAATTGTATACTCCATTCAAATAGAAAATTAATCAAACTAATTAATAATTGCACTGGGGCATCAAGAAGTTATAGTTTTTTTTTTGGAGGGGTTTTAACTAATTAAAAAATCGCATTAGGTATAAAATACCATATCAAATCATTATCAATAATATGAAAAACAATATTTTGTTTTCTAATTTATAAAGGAATTTAAAGCTTCTGCTGACTTCAGAGTGACACAGCGAAAGATAAAAATCTATTATTTGATTGATTATTCCGAGTCAGAAGCCATTAGGGTTCATGCTACAAATTCCAAATTACCACCATCTGCAGCCGATGTCAAACCAGTGCTCATTGGATGGTGGAGAATTCTTGAGCTCTCAGATGAGAGCGGTTTCTATCTATGTTAGTTAAAAGGATACCAGGTGAGAACTTCGTACCAATCTTTCTGTGTCAAAGACACACCGGGCTGCACCTGATATAATCTGTGGCAGAATTTAGTAAGACAGCTGGTGCACTCTCGTCGTTATCTCTAGGAAGTTTGTCTGTCAAGCTTATGATTGAATAGGTTGTACTGTCATTTTTTTTATCACTATTCCAGTGGACGTTTCCGAACAGGATGCTACTCGTCACCTTACCATTGCTGTCGTCCAACATGCTTTCCACAGTGTCGACATGTGGCCTTGGCAAGGTCCTTTTCCTTCGAGCAAGCATTGGACATTGTTGACTGATAAATTCGAACCAGTCTCATCCTCTTTTCTGCTTGCTTTCAAAATGGACAAGATTACATTGGTTATTAATGTACCACCATTTCACATTGTCGTGAATTCTTTAACCTGTGATCTCGAAATTTAATTAAATAAATATGCTACCTAGATATTTCATTCCGTTAAAATAATTTTTTCTTTTTGTTGGGATTTCCTTTTCAACCGATGTAAAATGCATTATTCTATAGAATACAATATGCAGACATATTTTATTTCTTCACAGTTTCAAAATCATCCAATTTTTTATATAGTACAATTATTTTACAGCTCAGCAGTTTCAGAATTATATAAAATTAAATATTCCACAAATAATTAAAGTCAGTTGAAAAATTCATTTTATTTACTCTTTGCGCAGAAACATACTATGTTTTTTTTCTTCTAGTTATGCATGGTAATTTAAAGATGTGCCATACAAGTGTGAGTTTTATATTTGTTCACTTATTTCAAGAATAAACATTATATCCCAAAAGGAATACAGCATTTTGGACTATTGATGATAATATTTTCTTTCGTCACAATATGAAAATCATCAAAAATCAAAATAACCAATCAACCCGCTATAAATATTTCGACCAGAATTATTTTATTAATCTATAGCTTCAGCTGGTGACAAAATTAATTACGCTTTTTTCGCTTAATCCTCACTAATATAAAAACGCTCAAAGAATGTGTTTTTGTAGTTTTTATAAAAACAAAGTAATGCATCCAGAAGAAATTACACTATTACATAATGTTGCGTAATTAAAATTCTTACAAAATAAATACATAAGATTTTATTAACAATTGGTAGCTACTGATAAATATGCTGCATTCATGCATTTTGTTGAAAACAGTCGCAAGCTATAGTCTATTGCAATATCATATGAGAATATAAATGGAATTGGGATTTTACATTTAATATTACAAAAGAAAAAAAAAGCCATCCCACTATTGCATTATTTCCTACAATTGGCTAAGAAGATCATTTCTTCATTACTATTCAAATTCCAAATGCCCAAACAAGTCACTGAACCCATTTTAGCCTGATTTTTTATTAACTTTTGGCGGCTGCTGTCGACAAAATATATTGTGTTTGCTTTTGCTTATGCACCGTCATATAAGGGCGCGCAATAAGCAAATGCGCCCTGATTTCTTACCAAGATGCGGATGAACGCACCAAAAGATATGATAAGCTACAGAATTTATGACTGTTCCAGGGTTTAAAACCCGGACGGCGCGAGGGAAACCCAATAGATATACGAACCGGGAGACGGAAAGTCATTCCGGAGTATCTGTATAAAATGGTGAAGGCGCACGCAGTGAACAAGATAATGTGCTTGTGGCGCACTTTATTCCAAAAGACCAAAAAGTGCTATTGTGATATTTCTCAAAAGCAGTAGTTTTTCTCCGCGTATTCAGCGCTACTTCTCTCATGACAAATTGTTCGTGTTTGACCATTTCTCTTCGGTAATTCCTCTTTCGCATTCGATTGTATATGGCTTGGTTTATAAAGTTCACTGGCTCTGTCATACGTCTTCATTTGTTTAGAAGTAGATGGAAAATATTTGTATTGAATGGAGTGAATAGATACAACTTGCGCTGTGTAATACATTGTAAACAGAATAGAGAATATTTGACCGCATTAAAATATACTAGAATAATAAGAAAAATATACAGAAGAATCATATTTTACATTTAATAAAACACGCAAGAATTATTGTAATTATTTTAATAATACATGGATTTTTTTAAATGGTTTGGATTAAATATCGATAGAATCCATCTCCCTTAATAAAACGCACTTTAAAAATATATTGATAATAAATTTATTAGGGATTTTGGACTTTTGAACTTTGAATGTTTGAATATGTTCAACATCTTAACAAGCCTTAAGAAGATAAAATTTTCATACGTTAATTTAAAACTAAAACTTTGATTTTTTAAAGCAATTATTAACTATATTTGAAATTATTTTGCTGAAGTAGTAACTAATTTATATATTCCAGAAATAATGTATTTTCCTTCCATTATAATTACAGCCATTTTTTAATCCCATTGTTTAATTTCATTCCATTGTAATTAAGAATTTTTAAATTATGCGTTATGAAAATTTTCATGCTGTGCTAAATTACTTTTTAAAATATTGACAAACAGGAAAATTAAAATATATGCGTAAATGTCTTTTGTCAAAATTTTGCAAAAATGGAAAATTGTATTTTGAGATTTCACGTGAATACTCTTAACTTAATGAATATGTAAACATCGTATTTACTTACATAAATATAAATATATATCAGTTATGCACTCAGAGAACTAAAATAATGATAATATTTCAAATTACAGCTGAATTACAGTCTATTTAGAAATTTAGAGAAATAATTAAAAAAAAAATAATGTTTTTAACAGAAATATCAATTATTCAACTTTAAAATAATTTATTTAAAACTTTATAATCCAATACATATTTGACATTATTCAAAACAAATATTTAAAATTTAATTAGATTCTGACCATTTATAACCATTCATAGTATGGCGGTATAGAAAAATATATAGTTTTTCATAAATTAAATTTAATGCATGAATTCAGTGTTCTAATACCCCGTGATTAAACGAATTCTAATGACTCTACCAGCAAGCTCAAAACTGTTTTCGAGAAATAAAAGTCTAATTTTTATAATTCAACAATAAAAAAATCACTTTTTTTTAACGAAAATCGCTATTTAATCATAGCTGATTTTCTTAATTAATTCACAATATTTCTACGTTTGTTCCCAGTCATATTTACTACATTGGACCAGATGTGACAATTTAGAAAAATAAAACAGAGCATTCATTTAGAAAGACAAATTTCATAATTGTGCCTTACAAGACTGTTACACATCGTATTCCAGAACCAGCATATATAAATTAGTTTTCAATAATCATAACTAACCAAATCAATATCTAATAAAATGCACATAAAATTCACCCACATATTCCAGAACATATTAACTCAATTTGATGACATGTAAGTGAATCATTAATTCAAACCAACCGTTGACATACAGTTAAAATTTCCAAAGCTTCAAGTCTCTTTGATAATCATTTCTAGCTCCATGAATCGAACACACCCTGCCGGAACACGACCTGGTTTAATGCAAATCAAAATTCACTCAGCCAGACTTTAAAGACATCCTAATCACACGTCCTTCAACATTCCAATCCCTTGACCACTGTCCCTGTCCGAAGAGGCGTTACGAAATGCATGAGACTTGTTGGAGGATCACTTTCGGAACGGGTGGTGTATGGAGATCAGGGCATTAGGTCGGAACCGTCTGAATAATCCTCAGCTCCTATGCAAATGCTGCGAGATAATAAAGCTAGAAAATTATTTCCCGTTAAAGGTTACCGGCACGTTGCAATTTAATAAGGGCTTTAACAAATAGAGCAGGTGTTTCTGGCTGCGTTGGGCAGTTCAAAGCCATCTGCAGTAAGCTGTGAGCGATGGGCCTATCTATCAGAAAGAACAACAATGATTTTTTAAGATACTATTTTGTTAATGGTTTTTTGATAACATACGACAATTCAATGTATATATTCAATTTTGTTTTGTTTTTATATAACTGTGTACAAGAATTGAAATTCAAACATTTAATTTAGTTTACGATGGTAAATAGTTTTGGCTAATTGAGAACAAACAGTTGTAAAACAATTTTTTCATTAATTTTAAATTCTTTTTAATGATTTTTTTAATTTATTGATGTTGCTATAATTTTATATACCATTAAGTTAGAGAAAATAAAACTAAATTTATAACATATTTATCGAAATGTTTTGAAATTACTACTTTACAAAGTTATGCAACGCATTCTATCATATTTTAAATAATAATTTTTTCATATTTTGTCGTTGAAAAAAATATTTAATATTTTCTTTACATAAATTAAAACTCATTTATCTATATGAAATACTTTTTTCTCTCTCAGTTGGATTTAATAAAACACGATTTGTTTTTATAATTTTATTTATTAATTTAATTCGAAAAATTCTGCCAAAAAAAAAAAAAATGTATAAAATTTTTGTTTTTCAAGTATCAATTGCAAAAATAGAAAATAAAAAAAAATAATTGAATGATGTTTTTAACTATTTCTTTAAACCAATACATAATCTACAACACTCAAGTTTATTATTTATTTATAATTAAGAGAAATATAGTTTTTTCTCATTGACTTTCTAACAGTTTTTTGAAGCTATGTAAACACGCAATAAAAGTATTTTAAATATATATTTGAATACAACTTTCGTAATACATTTATTTCTAAATGCATTTGACGTATGAAAAATCTGTTACAAAATTTGTGAAATAACAAATTTTGAAAACATCGCAAGAGATTGTACTTCAACTATAATTTTCCGAAAAATACTACATTTTCAGGTCGCATGATTTAATGAAGAATAAATAAACTAGCTATCTGCAAAATCCTTAAATTGAAAATAATGTTTTTGATTTATGCATCATTAATGCAATGCCAAATTTTTAGTATATAATAGCATGTTATTTGCTCTCTGTATTTTAAATTACACAGTGATGACATATTTTGTTAGCTTAGATTAATTAATCTCCACAACCACGTTACTCATCATTGCAATAGAATTTATACTTTTTATTTAAATAATATTTTCTTCAAATGTATGTTTAAATTTCATCTAATGTAAAACAGGGAAGAAACAGCAATTCATCACAATTTGAATTACAGGTCACTTTAAAAAATGTTTATTTTTCTTGGAATACTACATGTTATAGGAGACAAAATAACAAATAGTTTGGTGATAATAAAATAACTGAGTTTGAACAAGCAAGGCGAGGCAGAATTGAGATAGAGATAACAAATTACAGTGTAACTCAGGGATTAAAGTTGACGTGGGGACCGTGATAAGAGAGAATAAATTTCGCATAAAACTAGTGTTATGTTTCCCGACAACTTTTTGTCGTGATCTCTAATCACTTAATCTCTTCATGTCTCCTTTCCTACCTTAAAGGAGTAATCAGATGGAAAGACATTTCCAAGAAAAAAAAAAAATGCAAGGAAAAAAAAAATTATCACGAATACGATAAGGAGATAATCGATGAGTTTTCTAAATAAAAGAAGAAACAAAAAGAAAAAAAAATGTATGTGGATAGCGAATATTGTTGAATTTTTGCTTTGGTGTTTCTACTTTCTTTGGCGTTCTAGTACCCTAGGGTGCTACGTAAGTAGTGGCTTCAGATTTTTCCGACACATGTCCGTAAAGATGATGGATTGATTGTTTTTCTAAAAGTTTATCAACCAATCGTTAAGTGACTCGAGAGACATATGCAAGTCTATTTTCGGGATAATTTTTATTTCTTTTTCAACCTGCATGCCTTATATATTAGTCTTTGCTAAGTTTTCTTGTTTTTGTTAAGTTATTTTTTAACAAAAGGAAATACTTGTTTTTGTATGAATAAACTGGTATCCGAAGTATATATTTAAGTCAATTTTAACTTAATTTTCATTTCTAATAATAACAATGGTTTTTAACATGGGGATGATGTTGAATTTGGCCTATACTTATTTATATTACAAGCTAATAATGTTATATTTCTTTATATTTTTTTAATTTTGCAATATTAATTGATTGTTGATACTTTAGCACAGTGCTGGCCTACCCGCTGACTGCCTTGAATATTTTTCCGGTCCATGAGATTTATCACACTTTTAAAAATATGTATTTTTTATAATGGACAATGAAGTGAAAACCGAGGTGAAAAATAGATATTATGTGTGCATCCAAATATTCAGAAATTAACTGTCAAAATTATAAGAAAAAATTCAGTTTGATTTTAAAATAATATTCTTGCGAATATATATTAGATACTGTCTTTATAAGATTACAATTATGAATTAGCAGAATAATTAAATTATATTCTGTGAACTCATGATGCTGGCATCTTGGAAAGTCTAATATAACAGGTTCTATGTTTCACTTTAAATTACCTCAGTGACGCAGTGACTATCCCTAGATACTCACAGGATATTGTTGATAGCAAAACAAAACTTGACCAAAAAAAGAAAACTGAAATTGACCAAACACAAAACACGCACAAACATTATGAACACTAACCTGCAACACCAATTACAACATGCAAATACCCAAAATTAGGATCAATTTGCAAAAGCTAAGTGAAAAAGTGGAGAAACAAATATCGCACTAATTAAAAAATTTTCAATGATTTCATCTTTCTACTTCTTTTATATTTATATATTTTTTATATTTCATTTTTAGTCTTATATATTTCTTTACAATGTGCGTTTAATATCACTACTATTTTTATATTATCTATGTTTTTATGCAAAGGGCCTGAAGGCCGAGTGGCTAGCACTCTGGCGCTCGACACCCAAGTTATTTGGTTCGGTGTTTGTAGTGGTTCGGAATCCACTTTAAACCGTAGGTACCGGTCCTAATAGGATCGTAGAGCGTTGCGGAGGCATTGTTGCTCCGCGTTCGTGGGTTATCTTCAAGTTACACCCGCCGCTTGGGTAGTGCAAAGTAAGTAACGTCTATGCAGCCTTTATGGCATAAAAGATCACGGTCTATACTCGCCAGCTGCATTAGAAAAAAAATGTTTACATGCAAGAATAATAGTAAACACAAAAATAATAACTCATTATATTTAAAATTTTCATACAAAAAAAAAAAAAAAGGTCTACAGTGGGTAAAAATCTAATACGGGGATATATAATTTTATATGCGGCCAATGCAGTTATGATACATTCCCAAAGTGGACCACAAGATCATTTGGGTCATCATTTGGTTGGTTACCCCTCTTCTATACAATATTACATGCAGACATATTTTATTTCTTCACAATTTCAAAATCATCCACATTGTTATATAGAACAATTATTTTACTCCTTCACAATTTCAGAATTACATAAAATCAAAATATTCCTGCAATTAAATGAAACCATTTTATTCACTCTTGCTCAAAAATATATTATTTTTTCCCAATTATGTACGGTAATAAGATGGCACACAACGACATAAGATAACACGGTCCCAATTATGCACGGTAAGACGTGCCACACAAGTGTGGGTTTTATATTTGTTTTACTTATTTCAAGAAGCAACATTATATCCCATACGGAATGCAGCATTCAATATTACTTATGATAATATTTTATTTCTTCATAATGTACTAAACATAAAAAATCAAAATAAACAATCAACCCGCTAGAAATATTTTGATCAGAATTATTTTATTAATCATCGCCTTTAACTGGAGGCAAAATTTATTAAAATTTCCCGCTTTGCTCACACATATAAAAAACGCTCAATGAGTATTTTTATAATGATTTTATAAAAAGAAAATAATACATCTAGAGGAAATTACACTATGGCATACTAATGACCAATAATGTTGCGTAATTCAAATTCTTACAAAATAAATATATAAGATTTTATTTACAATTTGTAACTACTGATACAGATATGTTGCGTTTAAGATTTTATTGAAAACAGTCGCAAGCTATATTCTATTGCATATACTCAAGAAATATTCTCTATACTTTATTGAATATTCGCACTATATTATCATATATTTTTATATTCTCATATAATATACATTCTATATCATATGAGAATATAAGTGGGATTGGATTTAATATTTATTATTACAAAAGATAAAAAAAAAACCATCCCACTATTGCCTTATTTCCTACAATTGGCCAAGAAGACCCTTTCTTTTTACATCCATTCAAAATCCAAATGATGAAACAAGTCCCTGAAACCATTTAGCCTGATTTTTGTATTAACTTTTGTCGTCTGCTGTCGACAAAATATATTGTGTTTTCTTTTGCTTATGCACCGTCATATAAGGGCGCATAATAAGTAAATGCGCCCCCTGATTTCTTACCAAAGATGCGGATGAACGCACCGAAATATATAAGCTACAGAATTTACGACTGTTTCAGGGTTTAAAACCCGGACGGCGCGAGAGAAACCCAATAGATTTACGAACCGGGAGACGGAAAGTCTTTCCGCGGTATCTGTATAAAATGGTGGAGGAGCACGCAGTGAACAAGATAATGTGCTTGTGGCGCACTTTATTCCAAAAGACCAAAAAGTGCGATTGAGATATTTCTCAAAAGCAGTAGTTTTTCTCCGTGCATTCAGCGCTACTTCTATCATGACAAATTGTTCATGTTTGACCATTTCCCTTCGGTAATTCCTCTTTCGTATTCGATTGTAAGTGGCGTGGTTTATAGAGTTCCGTGGCTCGGTTATATGTCTTCATTTGTTTAGAAGTAGATGGAAAATTTTTGTATTGAATGGAGTGAATAGATTCAACTTGCCCTGAGTAATATATTGTAAACAGGATAGACAATATTTGACAGACTTATGTTGAAAGATACTAAGAAAGTGATGTTTTGTAATTGTTAATTGTAAAATCATCTTTAAAGTTAATCATGTAAATTGTAAAATCAAGTTTAATGTAAATCATGCAAATTGTAACATCATGTTTAATGTAAAATCCTGTTTTATACAAATCATGTAAATTGTAAAATCATGTTTAATATAAATCATGTAAATTACAAATTCACGTTTAATGTAAATTGTAAAATCATGTTTTACAATGTTTTGTATGCTATTAAAATAGTTGTAGTTATTTTATTAAGATATGAAACAAATTATGTTTTTAAATAAGTTTAGTTTATATTTTCTAAATGGTTTGGATTAACTATAGATAGAATACATTTGCTTTATTAAAAACACACTTAAAAATAATATGTTTGCATAAAAAAGATTGATGATAAAGTTACTAAGGATTTTGAAATTTGAATATTTAATGCATGACTTAAGAAGATAAAATGTACATAGGTTCTGTTATGAAATAAAAATTTGAATTTTATTAAAGCAACTTTTAACAATTTTTATATTTATTTTGTTGAAATTTTTGCTAATTTATGTACTTCAGAAATAATGTGTTTCTATTCTATTTTTCTTCCATTATAATTACAGTCATTTTTTAATTCCTTTGTTTAATTCAATTTATGTCATTTTTTTAATTAAATTCTTTCATACAATTCCAATCATTTTTTAATTTTATAATGACAGAATTTTTATGTAATGCTTTATGAAAATGTTTTTGAGGCTTTGCTAAATTACATTCTAAAAATGTATTAACAAATGTGTAAATTAAAATATATTCATGATTGTTTTTTTTTTTTAAATTTTGCAAAAATATCAAAGTGTATTTTCAGTATGTAACTAAAATAATATGTAAAACATATCGCATTTACTTATATAAATAAAAAATATATCAATTATACAGGCAGTGAATTAAAATAATATCTTTCAAAAGTATAGTTGAATTGCAGCCAATCAACAAATATAGAGCAAGAATTGTAGAAAAAAAGTAATACTTTTAACAAAAATATAATTACTCATCATTGAAATAATTTATTTAAAACCTTTTAGTCCAATAAAAACATAACATTATTTAAAACAAATATTTAAAATTTGTCAGATACTGAAATAATTTACAACATTTATGATCTTTAACGTATGGCGAAACACAAAAAATTACAGTTTTTCAGAAATTAAATTTAAAGGTTTATTACATGAATTCAGTGCTCTAGTAGCTCGTTATTTAACGTCTTTTAATGGTTCTAGAAGAAAACTCAAAATAGTTTTCGAGAAAGTCTGATTTTTATAATTCAACAATTGAAAAATTAATTTAATCTAATTAAAATCAATCAATTTTAATTTTTTATTATTAAACTTTATACGAAAACCATCATTTAATCTTAATTTGTTTACTTAATGAGCTCACAATATTTCTCTGTTTATTCTAAATCATATTTGCTACATTTGACCAGAAGTAACAGTTTAGAAAAATAAAATTAGTTTAAAAAAATTGTAGTTTATTTAGAATGACAAATTGTGTTGTTGGACAAAATTTTATGACATCATAGTCCTGAAACAGCTTACATAAATTAGTTTTCAATCATCATAACTGACCCAGTCAATATCTAATGAAATGCACATAAAATTCGCCCACATATCCCAGCCCATATTAACTCTATTTGATGACATGCAAGTGAATCATTAATTCAAACCAACCGTTGACATATGGTTAAAATTTCCAAAGCTTCAAGTCTCTTTATAATCATTTCCAGCTCCATGAATCGAACACACCCTGCCGGAACACGACATGGTTTAATGCAAATCAAAATTCACTCAACCAGACTTTAAAGACATCCTAATCACACGTCCGTCAACATTCCAATCCCTTGACCACTGTCCCTGTCTGAAGAGGCGTTACAGAATGCATGAGACTTGTTGGAGGGTCACTTTCGGAACGGATGGTGTATGGAGATCAGGGCATTAAGTCGGAACCGCCTGAATAATCCTCAGCTCCTATGCAAATGATGCGAGGTAATAAAGCTAGAAAATCCTTTCCCGTTAAAGGTTACCGACATGTTGCAATTTAATAAGGGCTTTAACAAATAGAGCAGGTGTTTCTGGCTGCGTTAGGCAGTTCAAAGGCATCTGCAGTAAGCTGGGTGGGATGGGCCTCTCTATCAGAAAGAACAACAAGGGTTGTTTTGAGATATTATTTTATTAATGGGTTTTTGATAACATGCGACTCTTTCGTGATGATGTATTTCGAAATATATCACATTTTATTTTGCTTTTATATAAATATATACGAGAATTTGAAATTCAAACATTTAATTCAGTTTACAATGGTAAAGAGTTATGTCTTGGCTAAATGATGATAGAAGGTTGTAAAATAATGACCACTAATTTTTTCGTTAATTTTAAAATTTATTTTAATTATTTTTTTAAAATTTATTGAATATCAAAATAATATTAAATTATTATACTTGTAGAAAATAGAATTAAATTTATAATATATATATATATATGGAAATGTATCAAAATTGCTGCATCACAATGGTGTTCAACACCCTCCATTATGTTTTGAATAATAATTTTTCATATTTTGTAATTAAAAAAAAAGAAAATTATTTAATTTTTTTTTACATAAATTAAATGCTAATTTTTTTCACTAAGATATCATTTTTATCACTTTGTGTTTGGTTCAATAAATCACGACATTTTTTTAATACTTTAATTTACACTGAAGTGACAAAAGTCATGGGATAGCAATATGCAAATTTTCAGATGGCAGTAGCATCGCGTAGAACAGGTATAAATGCGCAGTGTTCAAGCTTTCATTTCTGTTCAAGTTATTCATGTGAAGAGGTTTTGACGTGATGATGACCGCACGACGGGAATTAACAGACTTTGAACGCGGAATGTTAGCTGGAGCTAGACGCATGGGTCATGCCATTTCGGAAATCGTTAGGGAATTCAACATTCCCAGATCCACTGTGTCAAGAGTGTGCCGAGAGTATGAAATTTCAGGCATAACATCCCACCATGGAAAGTGGTCGACCGCCTGCAATTAACGACCGAGACCGGCGACGTCTGCAAAGAGTCGTAAATTCTAACAGACAAGCAACACTGCGTCAAATAACCGCAGAAATCAATGTGGGACGTACAAGGGACTTGTCTGTTAGAACTGTGCGGAGAAATTTGACTTTCTTGGGCTATTCCAGCAGAAGACCGACTCGATTTTTACTGACAGAACGACATCGCTTGCAGCGACTCGTGGGCACGTTATCGGTTGGTTTAGATGAATGGAAAACCGTGGCCTGGTCCGATGAGCCACGATTTCAGTTGGTAAGAGCTGATGGTAGGGTTCGAGTGTGGCGCAGACCCCACGAAGCCATGGACCCAAACTGTCAGCAAGGCACTGTTCAAGCTGGTGGTGGCTCTGTAATGGTGTGGGCTGTTTTTCATGGCAGGGACTTGGTCCTCTGGTGCGACTGGACCGAACATTGACTGGAAATGCTTATGTTCAGCTACTTGGAGATCACTTGCAGCCATTCATAGACTTCATGTACCCAAACAACGATGGGATTTTTATGAATGACAATGCGCCATGTCACCGGTTCACAACTGTTCGCGATTGGTTTGAAGAACATTCTGGACAATTCCAACGGATGATCTGGCCACCTAGATCGCCAGACATGAATCCCATCGAACATTTATGGGACATCATCGAGAGGTCTGTTTGCACCATCAACGCTTTCACAATTATGGACGTCTATCGAGACAGCATGGCTCAATATTCCTGCAGAAGACTTCCAACGACTTGTTGAGTCCATGCCACATCGAGTTGCTGCACTTCGCCGGGCGAAAGGAGGGCCGACACGATATTAAGAGGTATCCCATGACTTTTGTCACTTCAGTGTATTGTGAGTTCAATTAGTAAAATTTTGCTAGAAAAAAACCGAAAAAATAAATACATAAACTATGAGTCGTTTTTTAAATATTTTATCAAGTTTCAATTACAGAAAAGTTAAAATGAAAAAATAATTTCGCAATTTTTTTTACTATTTCGATAATCCAATAAAAAATCTTAAAAAAAAATATTATTAACTTATGATTAAGTGGAATTTTTCTTTCTTTCCTAGTAACCTAACAGTTTTTTTTTTTTTTTTTAAACTAAGTTAACAAGTAATAAAAAATAGCCATAATTAACAAGCAATACAAATATTTTAATTATATATATAAGTTCAACTGCAACTGTCTTAATACATTCATTTCTAAATGCATTTGACATAAGAAAAATCTTAACTATAATTTTCCGAAAAATATTGCATTTTCAGAACAACAAAAATCGGATGATTTAATGGAGAATAAACAAACCAGCTATTTGCAAAATTCTTAAATTGAAAATAATGTTTTTGATTTACGCATCGTTAATACAATCACGAATTTTTAATACATAATAAGATATTATTTGCTGGCTACATTTTAAATTACACTGTGACGATATATTTTGTTAGCTTAAATTAATTAATCTCAAGATCAACTTTTGTATAATTGGACTAGCATTTATACATTTTTTTAAAGAATATCTTCGTCAACTATATGTTTAACTTTCATCTAATGCAAAATAGGGACCAAACAGCAATTCATCACAGTTTGAATTACAGGTCACTTTAAAAAAGTTTTTTTTACTTGGACTACTACATGTTATTGGGAAACAAAATAACACATAGTTTGGTGATAATAAAATAACTGAGTTTGAACGAGCAAAGGCGAAGCAGTACTTGAGATAGAGATAACAAATTACAGCGTAACTCAAGGATTAAAGTTGGCGTGAGGACAGTGATAAGAGAGAAGAAATTTCGCATAAAACTAGTGTTATGTTTCCCAACAACTTTTTGTCGTGATCTCTAATCACTTAATCTCTTCGTGTCTCCTCCCCTACCTGAAAGGAGTTAATCAGATGGAAAGACATTTCCTAGGAAAAAAATTCCAAAGAAAAAAAAATTATCACGAATACGATAAGGAGATAATCGATGAGTTTCCTAAATAAAAGAAGAAACAAGAAAGAAAAAAATTGTACTATGTGGATAGAAATATTGTTGAATTTTTGCTTTGGTGTTTCTACTTTCCTTAGTGTTCTAGTACCCTAGGGTGCTACGTAAGCAGTGACTTCAGATTTTTCCGAAACGTTCGTAAAGATGATGGATTGATTGTTTTTCTGAAAGTTTATCAACGAATCGTTAAGTGACTCGAGAGACATATACAAGTCTATTTTCGGGATCATTTTTATTGCTTTTTCAACCCACATGCCTTATGTATTAGTCTTTGCTTAAGGTTTCTTGTTTTTTTTTTTTTTTTTTTTGTTTTTGAAAGAAAGAAAACACTTGTTTGTTTTGGAAGAATAAACTGGTATCTGAAGTTTATATTTAAGTTAGTTTTAAATTAATGTTATTTTCTAATAATAACAATGTTTTTTTCATAAGATTGATGTCGAATTTGGTTCAAACTTTTTAATTATATAAGCTAATAGTTTTCTCTTTATTTTTCTTTTTAATTTTAAAATATTAATTGTTTGTTAATACTTTTACAAATACATTTGCTGTTTTGCTTTTACAGCATTGAAGCGGTGTAATCACTTTTATCTTAAGTTTTAAACTTTTCACTAGAAATATACGCCCACAAAAAAATATTAAGTTGAAGTAACATTTTAATATCCCGGTAGAAATTAATTTGTACACTCTTAAACTTTCCTTTACTTTACTATCCATTAAGAATAACACCTTGCAGCATATAAAGATCATAAATTACTGAATATTTATACAAATTTTTATCAAGCTTATTAATTATATCAACTTATCACTTTAGCTTTGTTTTTTCTTTTAATTTTTGCTATATTCATTGATTGTTTATACTTTAGTATGTACATTCGCTGATTTGCAGTTTATAGTATTGGTGATGTGTGAACGCTTTAGTCTGAATTTTTAAACTTTTCATTAGAAATGCATGCCCACAAACAAAATATTAAGTTGAAGTGACATTTTAAAGTTCCTGTAGAAGTTAATTTGCACACTCTGCAACTTTCGTTTACTTTTCTATTCATTGGTGAAAAAATCTAGCAGCCTATAAAAATTTAAAAAAAAATATTGAATACTCATACTAATCTTTATAAGAAAACTTGAACAATTTAAACCTGACCTAACGACAAACCTAACAATTTAATGTTTCTGTAAAAATAATTTGTCACACTGTTAAACTTTCCTATGGTTTACTATCCATTAATGAAACAGTCTTGCAGCATATAAGATAAAAAAATATTAAATATTCCTACTAATCTTTATCAAAGAAAACCTGAACAATTTAAACCTAACCTAACAACAAACCTAACAATTTAATATTTCCGTAAAAATAATTTTTGGTACACTCTTAAACATTCTTTTACTTTTCTATCCATCACTGAAAAACTTTTGCAGCCTATAAAGATCAGAAATTATTGAATATTTATACCAATCTGTATCAAATAAAACTTTAAAAACAATGTTTCATTAGTGCACAACTAATAACCATTCAGTTACTCTTAGATAAATTGTTTTATTAATAGATTTACCAAGATATATTAATCTCATAAATCTTTTGGTCTGTCTCTCATAAATCTTTTTTGCAAAATCTATGGTTTTGATTGAGCTCCATAATAAAGGAAAAACATAGATTTATTTTCTTTAACATTTGATATGTTACCTTACCTTTTTAAGAATCATTAAATATTGACTGGCAATAAGAGGACAGGCAAAGCCATGTTAAATTGAAATTTCAAAAGAAAATAATATTTTTCATATGTTACTTTAAACAAATATTAAAGCAAGCTTTTGTTTTTGTGTAATAATTACCAGAGAAACCATAATGAGTCCGTGTGTACAAAATTCAAACTATCAAAAAAATATATTTTATTTTAATAAATATGATTTTAACATCTTACAGTAATTGCTTGAAAATTTTTATTTTCCTACTTGAGTGTATACGGTCTCATGATATTGTTTTAAATTAGGCATAAAAAGCAGTTCACTTTGCAATTACTTTTTCAAAATACTTAATACGTAACGAATAGTAGGATTCTTGCTTTATTATTATTTATTTTTATTCATATTATATGGTATTTATTTTTATTCATATTATATGGTATTTATTTTTATTCGTTTATTACATTTATTCCCATTATTTTTTTATTTGTTGCATTGAAGTTTAGTTCTAGTTTTCAGAAATCAAATAGTATAATGATGCTACATAAAATATTTTTGAAAAGTTTGCCAATGTAGTGCCATATAGTAATTTGAACCTTTTTGTTGATACTCCTCTTCGCAAGTAATTGTGTTTTGAATAATTACGGGGTAGACATTGAGATATTACAGAAAACTCTCTTTGTTATTATCTCATTTAAATCAATATGTAACCAATTTATTAATTACTTCATCTCATATATGGCCAGCATTTCGATTTTCTTTCTCTCAAAAATCAAAAATTTTAACAAAATGTTTTGTAATTACATTTGAAAACGGCATTTCCCCATTTTTCCAAACTTTAAGCATTTTGTTTCTTAGTCCAAGCACGTTTATGTAATTTGAAACAAAAAATATACATACGCATAAATTACATTTTTATATTAATTAGCACTTAATCTGAATTTGGAAATTACAAAAAAAATTAATAATTGCATATATTTGAAATTAGAGACAAATAATTTTCAGAAATCAAGCAATGATGAATTAAAATATTATAAAAATGTTTGGAGTTAGATAGTTATAAAGAGTAAATTGAAATTTTTTGTTGATGCTCCTTTTCGAAAGTAATAGTCTTTTGAAAAATTATAAGATACATAGACATTGAAATATTACATGAAACTGTTTTATTTATAACCATTTTATTTAAACATGTATAACCAATTCCTTAATTGCTTCATATCGTATTTTCATTTTCCTACTCTCAAAAGTCATCAAAAATTTTAACAACGCTTTTAGTAATTACATTTAAAAACGACAATTTCCCATTTTTGCTAACTTTAAATAATTTCTTCTCTTCTTTTATTTGTCAAAGAATGTCGATGCAATTTTATAAAAGTATATACATAAACACTGATTACATTAATTAGCACCTAATGTGAATGTTGAAATTACAAAACGTTTCTAATATTTGCAAATGTTCAAAATTAAAGACAAATATTTATTTGGTATAAAGCACATAATAACATTTAATAGACTTATTGAAACGAGTTTTATAAATTTTCATTTAACTAAATGATATTTTTTTAAAAAAGCGAATTGAAGACAATGAAATCTTATTTTTACTCAATAGAGAAATATTTTTATTTTATTGATAAGCTCATTAAAAATCTTTAATTAAAATCTTTAACTAGTGTTTTTTTAAATATTATTGTTAGTAAGAAGATTAATTAACATTCTAATGTATTTCAACTTCATTATATTTAATCATGTAATTTAAAAAAAAAATATTTATCTAACTATACTAGTGAGGAAATTAGAGAATTATTGATTTTTTTGTTAACTACTTTTTTTGTTAGCTACTAAATTTTTAATTGAAATTTATGGTAAGGGGAAACCATTTTTACTTGATAATAGAAAGATAAAAAGTAAAAGAAGTGCATAATATGGTAATGTGATCGATTAGAATATTATAATCCGCATTAAGATAGAAATCCCTTTTATTTTTAGAAATAAGTAGACACTGAAATAATGCTCTATTTTAATATAATAATTTTTTTTCAACTTAGTACGTCAACATAAAGTATTAGAATTTTACATTACTCTCAAATTGTTACAATTTAATACTACAAATATGTAATAATACTCATGGAGAACATTTCTTAATATTAGTAAGGCTATCATACCATCTTAGAATTTCATAGTTAAGATTACAGAATGCTAGATAAAATATTATTTTTTTCAATGTGAACGTTCAAGTGTTGATATTTGATTGTCTTAAGTTGATATTCTATGCAGTTAACCTATGCAGATACCAAAAACCATTTAAGACTGAAGAAATGAGAGAAAAAAAACGTATATTAGATGTATAATAATTAATATTTTAGTTATAGAGAACAAAAAATTTTTTTAAAAATAATTAATTTTGAAATTAGAAAATTCTTACCATTCTTTAATAATTCTTAGATAAAATATTATTATATTTAGTATTCTTAGATAAAACTCTATTTTTTTTAATTTGAACATCTAAGTGTTGATATGTGATTATCTTAAGTTGATATTCCAGGCAGTTAACCTGTGCAGATACTAAAAACTATTTAAGATTGAGGAAATGAAAAAAAAAACTTAAATCAGCTGAACAATAATTAATACTTTAGTTATATTTATAGAACAGGAATTTAAAAAAAAATAATTAATATTGAAATTAGAAAAGCCTTACCATTTTTTATTAATTTCTAGACAAAATATTATTATATTAAGTATTGCTAGATAAAATATTAAATTTCTTCAATAATTAAAATTTTAGTTATATATAAAGGAATTTTTTAAAAGTAATTAATTTTTAAATCAAAAAATTCATTCCGTGTTTTATTTATTACTTTACATTCCTGTAAATCATTATTTTTCTAAAAATATCAACCAGCAGGCTAAAAATTATTAAAATATTTTGAACCAATATTAATTTGAGTTTTATTTTTATTTATGCATAGTTGAAATATGTGAAAAAAGCAGAACCTTTCTTCTTTCCCTATCCAAAAATAAATTTTAAAAGCGCTTTCAGGCTTATCTTTTTGGGAAAATAATGGTTCAGTTTCGTAGAAAATTATCTTGTGTGGAGTCTATTAATCCTATCTTTTGATGGAAGAGTGAGAAAAATATGAATACAAAAATGATTTGTTGAATGAAAATTATTTTCATTTAGTAAATCATCCTTTTATAAATTTTTCCAAAATTTTAAATAAATATTTACTTCCAAAATAAGAAGTCTGATTTTCATTAAAATAAAATTTAGCAAGAATATTTCGAATAAGTGTAATGTTTATAAAATTAAATTGACAAATATTCCTCAGTAAATCGAAACATTCATTATTCCAAAACGAAAAGGATATTAAAAGTTCTTGAAATAGATATATTGATTAATAAAAGAAAAGACGTTTACTGCTTGAAAACTGTTAAATTATAAGCGATAACCTATTTGCCAGACAATTTATTGTATTAAAAGTAATGAAAATAATAATATTAACAAGAAAAATTAGCTGACATCATAGCATATATGTATATATATATATATATATATATATATACATAAGTTGACAAAGGGTTATAAATTAAATCGTACGATGTCAACAAAACTTATAAAAGTTTAATTAAAGGCACGGAGTTACGTTACAAAATTGTAATATTTTTTTTCTACATCAAACTCTAGCAATATCCGCCATAAGAACTCTAGCAGCCTAATAAAATTTAACCTTGGTAAATTTATCAAAATTAAAAGTCATAAAATCAAGTGCAGAGCTTGTTGTCAAATGCGCTTGTGTTCATGGTTTTACATTCATAGATTTACATCAATTGATACACCTAATCCTACACATTAACAATGCTACTAAAACAGTTACATATGCAGTTAACAATTACGCAGTTGAATTTGTTGTAGCAGAAACATATAAAATGCAGTTATTCAAGATGTAAGATTCTGCGGATTGATCAAGTGAAAAGAACATCAGCACACATAACCTACTAAATTAACTTCCTAACTAAATTTCTAACTGTCTTATTAAATTTTCAAACGTTCCTCAATTACATCAATTAAAGACAATTTAGTATTGTTTGTTATTGTTTTTACTGATAATTCAACATTTGAATAAAATTCTCACATAAAAGTCATCTCTCGTGAGTTTAGTAAAATGTTCCAAAGCTACACAGCAGGAGGAATAGGAAAATTTAAGGGTGAACATCTTTATAAGAATATCTTGGAAATATCCTTTCTAGGATGTCCCAGTGATGTCATGAGAAGGGCATTCTCAAAATGTGAAGTAATGGAATCGCTGGAAAAAGAATTCTTTTTGAAATTTGACTGTTAAATTTATTTCATCTATATTTTTTTTCGAAATATGAAAATAATAAATTCAGAATTTTTGAATACATTTTTATGATTAAATATTGTTACAAAAAAATATGAATTTGTCGATAAAGTAATGTTAAAGTCATCAATAATTCAAAGAATTGTGTAGTAATTTATGTGATAGATGTTTACTTTGCTTGATATTTTCAACAATTTTGCAATAACTCCTGTGATGAAGGAAGGATTATAAACAGTGTCTCGTCTTTCACTTTGTAATACTGATAATATGACAACATGTCATTATATCAAGTGGAGGAACAACAAATATATTTTCGATTATATGATAGCATGTTTACAATAACAAAGTTTTATTTTTCACTTCACATTAAGGTGAATTGTCTCGGATTCGAAAAACAAAATCCACCATTTCGACTGTAATAAAGCATATTTTAATGAAACCGAAATTGAAAGATCTTTTAAATGAAAAACTCAATGTAATCAATCTATAAATTTATTTCATGAATAATTATAATTTAATCTTTACATAAAAAACACTTTAAAAGTTCCATAAAATTTGTAAATTTCTATATAATTTTCTTTTTAACTAGGAGAGAAAGGATGGTTATATGACATAATTTTCCAATATAGAAAATTTGTAATTAGAATGAATTTTGTGTTTTTGTTTGTCAACAAAAGAAAGTTTAGGTTTTAGCAGAAAGAGGTTAGAAAGTTCAGGTTAGGTTTCAGGTTAAAATGTTTTTGGTTAAGATTTGACTTTTGCGATTTCCTCAGACACCACATCCAGACTGCATTGATAACAAAAATGGGTTTTATTTCTGTTTCCTTCCTCAACAAGTTTATGCTTGTTCGGCCTCATATCACTGTATAATGGCATGCGATTCCCTGGCATGTTTTCGTGATTTCTGAAAATTCTCTGATGTTTGCAAAGAAATTGATTGTTGTCTGTTTATAAACTCTTATGCTAGTTATTCTTTTTTTTTTATCTCGTTTTAAAATCTGGTCTTAAGCCAAATGACATCAATTAATCGTTTAACAAGTATTTTAATTCTTGTTGATCACAGGGGAAGTTTATTTGTAATCAAAGAATAAGGGACTTTACTGGAATATCCTCCTCTTCATTATGCAGTACAGTAATCTAGCAACCCTACATTGTACTTATATTGTACTTTTTGTCTTTAATTCTATGATGTATTTCTGAAACCTGGAAGTCATAAGCCATTTCGTCTTCTGGTTGATTCAGATTCTTAACTATATCCACAGGTATTAACTATATCCACAGCAACTGCTTACAAGCCATCTATATTGTAGCAGGGTACAATCGTCTTTCTCACAAGTGAGACTTGCTCAACCTTCCATCTAGTTTAAAATCAGAAGGTAAATTAAGTTTTAGCTTACCTCATTCTTACAAATATTACAGGTCAATAAAATCAACAAAAATTGCTATAAGCATAATTAAACGATAAGTTAAGACATTTTCTTACTTATTATTATATACATTTTTCTTATTTTCCAGAAATTGCAGTGATAAATTAACAACAACAAAATTTTAAAACACAGAGTGTTTATGAGCTTGTTTATAAGTGATAAGATCATTTCCAACTCTTACATTACAAAGCTTGGTATTTCTAGTATATTCACCTTCCTAATGTTTAGTGTTACCAACGTTAGCAATGTTAATCATTACTTACACTTACACCCTCAGACTATATATGATTAAAAGTTTATCTCATGCGTCTCTTGATCAACAATAGTAACCAAACAATGAAATTTGAATGCGGTGTTTCTTAGAAGACAGTCATATCTCTGATGTACAAATAATATCCTCGATTACTTCTGGAATCTAAGTTGACTACTTTGTGACAATGTAACTTCCTCAAAAGTTCTTTTGTTCACACAATAGTTAATTTTGTTCTAACATTTCTTCATTGTGACTTCAAGGTTCTGTATTCTATAGTTATAATTCTGGGATAAACTAAGAGTTCCCGTTTGATCTTTATTGTGACTATAGGTTAGAACTAAATGGTAAGATATAACTGATTATAAATAATTGCCTTTTTCATAGTATTTATACATGCTTATATGTAAATAAGTCTTGTAGTACATGTGATAACATTAAGAAATTATAAAGTTAATAAGTTGTAATTACAAATTTACTTTCCTATTAATACTTAAAATAGTTGACCAATGCAATAATCAAAGAATATTATTTTTATTGATCATCTAATTTTATAAAATTACTAAGAATATATATTATTTAAAAGTAAACACTTTACAAAACATCAAAAAACAGTCTATAAACTTTATACTTCTTTAGAAATTTTCTAAAATTGAACTTATTGTTTTTTTTTTAATAAAAAAATATTTTTTTTAAGGAAAAAAAATTGAGGGAATATTAGTTACTTTTACGTAATATATTTTTCATGAATTTGATCTTATTTATATTTTTTGTATACTGGAATTTAGAAGATCCAATCTTGTGGAGTAACTATATTTAACCTCCTGGTTTAAAGTCTCTTTAACCATGCTTCTTATGGTTGTACTTTAAGAATCTTTAAAGCCCTTCCAGACAGTTATGCGTGGGAGGAGTAAGAGGGTTTAATTAAAGCTTTTCAAACCAGCAATGAGTATTGAACACAGAAAATTAGCGCGAACGTTCCTAAGTTCCAGATAGACTCAGTTTTTTGGTTGAGCTTCAAAGTTTTTTTTATTTTTCCCCACTTAATTTGGTCACCGTTTTCGACCATCTGTCGTCTGTCATTTGTAGGGGGCTTTTTCTTACGATATCGAAATGAAGTTTAGCGAGATTTTAATTGCAAATGGAACAAAATGGAACCTAATGAATTATAATATGCCAATAATTTCCTATTAAAAGATTCGTTATGTATAACGCAATTTTTATAATGATTAATTAAATTTCAATATATAATTTCTTCATGCACAATTTTTTTTATAAGTAAACGCTGATATTTTTGTCAATCCTATGTAAAAATAAATTTCATTCATTTCCTTACATAGCCACTTTTTATTTTGTATTATGTCATTTTTAAAAAAAAATGACTTTATTATGTATGGATTATTTAGTTATTTTGTGTAGAAGTAAAAACCTGTTATTAAACTGAATTAAATTAGTATGATTTTAAAAATTAAATTAGCAAAAGGACCAAAGCTTAGAAATACTTATTTGTTTCTTTTAGTTGCCTAATTTAGCTTTTTTTTAAAGATTTAGTGTAGTTTGATGCATTGAATTCTATTTTTTTTATAAATGCATCATTTAATTAAGTCATATTTTAAAGTGTGCAATTTATTTCTATTCGACTTGTTTTTAAATTCTAATAAAATTAAATTATTGCCTTATCTTATTTACACACTATTTTAGGATTTTGAAAATTTTTTTCCATATAAATTAAAAAACCAATTTGTTTACGATTTATGTTACTACATAGTTTGCACTGGTATTTGATTAGAATATGTAAAATGTCTACATTCTTTATAATATGATTAATGGATACAAAATTTGTGCACTAATTTGGTTTCATTCATGAAAGTCATATTATTTATATCATTATATTTTAAATTTAGGGGTGTATTGTAGACCTACCTCCTAGTGGTGCTACTCCTAGTAGACCTACCTCATAGAAAACTTTCTGTTCTGCTAAGTGGTCGACAGTTTTAGGCGTGCCGATTCGCCTACGTACAATGGAATGCTGGTGACTTGTCTCAATCAAAAAGAAATGATCTAATGAACATATACATCACAGTGGGATTTTCGACCAACGAATGTGCCATCTTTGTGATCTGGCAGAACTAATGAACCGAGCTCATCTCTATCGTTGCTTGGCACTGGCTGCACTGACTGAATCCGAGACTGCGAGATACTAGCAAGCTAGAAAACTCTTGAAGCAATGATTTGGTCAACTATGTTGGACTCTTTTGAATTCATTTTTTTTTTCAATTCTGTATTTTCCCCCTTTTTGTATTGCCTTTCCATTATAAATAAAAAAAAATTAATTTATGATCAATTTAGTTTGATTGTATAATAACTATTGTGGAATTTTGTGATACTTCAACATCTGTATTTGAATTTATTTATCTTTTACTAACTCCTTTATAAATATATGCTGTCACCAACATTGATGTGTCCTAGTCAGCCATCTTTGTTTCTGAGCGTCATCAAATAACTGCTCTCCACGTCACGCTCAGTGAGAGATAGCACGACTTGTTTGCCTTGAGGCATTCTTTCCTCTCCTTTTAAGAGTCCTGTCGCCCATTCTTTTTCGTTCAGTCCTGTGTAATTGCACTCCTCACTTAAAGTTAAATTAAAATTTTTTTTCAATTTCTGCCAACTTAAAATTATTTAACCACAATAATACTTAGTCTCACATTTTCTCAGATGAGGAGTTTTTTGTAATTAATTTTTTCATAGGCAATCCGTAACTGGTATATTCATTGCCATTACCATTGCGACTTGCTTTCGAGGTTACACTCAATTTAGGAGAGTGAAGTTTCTGTCATCGCATGCTTCATTGTGGATGCAGTTTAATCCAAGAATAAGCGAAGAATAGGTCAAAATAATTCCACTCATTTTCTTTCGCAGAAATTTTTAAGTATTTATGTGTAACTGTAGGCGACATTCCCTGTATATTTCAGAATAGTCTCATAAGATATAATAATGGATAGTTTTTTTGTGTTTGGGAAAAGGCCACAAATAACAATTTATATGTAAGCAGGGAAATTAAATCGGCATTCTGAAATTATTTCTTATCTTGAATAATGAATTTTCACTTTTTATTTTCCCAAATTTCAAAAGTGAATTAGAAAATGTCTAATTGCGTCAAAAATGGTAAAAAAAGTGTACTTCAAAAAGAGAATAAGAAAATAGAGGCAAATAAAAATAATTATTTTCTCTTTTGAAATTGCTATTTAAATGAAGTAATAAATGTCATTCGTATTAACATTCACATATAAAGGATGATTTACTTTTCTTTTTGTTAAAAGAGTTGATATGTTGATGAGAAATTGGGTTAAAATTAAATATTTAGTAGTATTTAGTAAATTTCATAAAATTGAGTGCTTGTTTTGGAGATTTAATACACCCACTTAGTTATCAATCTAGAAGGATTGGAAACTATCCGTAACGTTTGTCCAAAAAGCTCATAGAATGATGGTCTACTCTCTTGTCCTAGAAAGGAAGTCTGTGGAATTTACTAGACCCGAATGGGTGGTTGGTGGAGATAAGAATATCCATGGGGGTTCTCAAAAATCCTACCATGGTGTTTTGAGCTCCATTATGATGAGGAACTGAAAGTCCCTGTAAATATGCGTTTGCGACGTACTTAGGAGGACCTTATATATTGGGGGAATATCGTTTATGTAAACATATCATTCCATATATCATAAAAATATATTTTATGGTATATAGAATGGTATGTTTTAATTTTTATTTTATTAATAATGTTTTTAGTTTAATTTGTGTTTCTTTTAATATCAAACATACAATTAGTCGGTGAATTAGTATATTTAATATTGAAAGAAACATAAATATTAGAAAAATAAAGTGATTTGGAAGTAGATTTATTAAGTAATAAAATGATGCTATGTTTAAAATGCTGAAATGTAAACAAAGATATCGAAATGACTGAATAATTATGTTAGGAAATTAATGAGCAAAATTATTTAGAATTTTCAGATTCCAAAGTGGAAATGGATGTTTCAAAAGTGGAAAGTGCAATTAAGAGCGATATTATTTAATGTTAAGCAGATAGGATAAGTCAAATATTGCTTTTGCTGTTTGGCGAACAATTTAAATAAAGGCGACAAGTAGCTGTCGACGTATTTTACTGGAAACAAATATTGAATTTCGGTAATGTAATTTCTCTCTGTGGAGTAATAGACGAAATATTGGTGAAATTACCATAAACAGAAAACAAATAATTCTAACTTAAGTTTAACATGCTGATATTTAATTCAGTCCAAAACTTGAGTAAGCTGTTGAATAGCTAGTGTTACATTTACCAATATTGAAACAGCATTATCCAATTATTTCAGAATAACATTGGAAAGTAAGAACATTTGTGAGTGAAAAGGCATACTTTCAGTAGATGTTGTTGTTGTTGTTTCTTATCCCACTTGGCTGGCCAAGCCCACGAGCCCATACGTACTCATGATTGAAGGGGAAGGAAGCAGCTTCTGTTGTGATGGAGCACCCGTAGGTAGAAGCCTGATTTTTGCCCCGTGACGCTCTTACAGTCATATGAGACCGGGACCTACGGCTTAAAGTGGATTCCGAACCACTACAAACATCCATGGCACCGCCGGGACTCGAACCCGAAACCTGTGGCACCGAGCGCCAGAACGCTAGACACTCGGCCATTCAGGTCCCAAATTTGTGAATGTGAACGGCACGCGGTGTTCCCAGGTGGTCACCCACCCAAGTACTGGCCGCGCCCAATGTTGGTTGACTTCGGTGACCTAACGAGCTCCGGTATATTCAGCATGGTATGACCGTTGGCTCAGTAGATGTTTAGAAAGTAAAGCAATAATGTAAATGAGAACTAAAAGTAAAACTAAATATTAAAATATGTGCGAATATATACTCTTCCTTTCTGCTAATTCAAAATATGATAACACAATGTGAATATAATTAATTTAATAATTTTTTTTAAATATTTTTAAAAAATATTTTTTTAAATGAAATACATGTTTATGCAATATAACAGTTGTGTAAAATCTGTTTATCAATATTTATTTTAGAATAGATATAATATGAAATGCCGCAAATATTTTAAAAAAATGTATCATATGTTGCTATACAATGATATTATTTTTTCTACTGTTCTTGTTTGAAATGAGAACCTTCACTACTATAAAAATAGAGATGTAGATGTCTCAGACACAACTAAATGTCATTTACCTCACAAACGGCCTTTTAAATTGCATTCACATTTCAAACACAATTTGAACGAACGTCTGTGGCAATGACTCATGCGACATTCGCACCTTCCTTCTAAAGCCCATCGGAACTATTGTCCGACCTACAGATTTACCGCGTCCATCCACAGCCCATATACGGTAGATAATAGTCCGGTCTTGCTTGTGAAATTTCAAATCTGGTTATTCCGGTTTTTGGAACCTGAACGCACTATTTACTCTTCTACTTCGGCCTTTAAATAAAAATTAAACATGATAAAAAATTGTTCTCATATGAAAATATTATTATCTTTAAATATAGAATGAAAGTAATTTGTAATTTTGTCGAGTAATGTTTTTAATAATTTATTTCGTCATAAAATTACTTACTATTGCTGTTAATATTATTTTAACATTATATCCTGTTTTTTTATTTGATAAATTCAATATATAATACATTTTAATATTAGTGTTTGTAATTTAATGTAGGAAACAGACAACTTATACGTATACACACTTAAAAAATATTTCATCACAAACTTATCGTAATAAGTATTCAGATACTGACAATTTTAATTTATTTTTAACTAAATTGTATTTTAAAAATGTGCAATCTTTTCTACTCAATGTTAAAAATTGAATTTCTTTGACTTAAAAACTTTATTTTAAAATTGATATTAATAAAATCAAAAATGTTCTGTAATCAAACATTATTTGTTAATATGCTCAAATTTTTCAGTTTCATGCAAAACATAATCTTGTTTAAAATACTGTTCTGTAGTTCGTTCATTTTTATTTAGTTATTTTGAAAAGAAAAACGTATTTCAACGTGAATATCATATACACTGAAGTGACAAAAGTCATGGGATACCTCTTAATATCGTGTCGGCCCTCCTTTCGCCCGGCGAAGTGCAGCAACTCGACGTGGCATGGACTCAACAAGTCTTTGGAAGTCTTCTGCAGGAATATTGAGCCATGCTGTCTCGATAGACGTCCATAATTGTGAAAGCGTTGATGGTGCAGGATTTTGGGCACGAAAAGACCTCTCCATGATGTCCCATAAACGCTCGATGGGATTCATGTCGGGCAATCTAGGCGGCCAGATCATTCGTTGGAATTGTCCAGAATGTTCTTCAAGCCAATCGCGAACAGTTGTGGCCCGGTGACATGGTGCATTGTCATCCATAAAAATCCCATCGTTGTTTGGATACATGAAGTCCATGAATGGCTGCAAGTGATCTCCAAGTAGCTGAACATAAGAATTTCCAGTCAATGTTCGGTCCAGTCGCACCAGAGGACCAAGTCCATGCCATGAAAAAACAGCACACACCATTACGGAGCCACCACCAGCTTGAACAGTGCCTTGCTGACAGTTTGGGTCCATGGCTTCGTAGGGTCTGCGCCACACGCGAACCCTACCATCAGCTCTTACCAACTGAAATCGTGATTCATCGGACCAGGCCACGGTTTTCCATTCATCTAGGGACCAACCGATATGCTCACGTGCCCACGAGAGTCGCTGCAAGCGATGTCGTTCTGTCAGTAAAGGCACTCGAGTCGATCTTCTGCTGGAATAGCCCCAAAAAGCCAAATTTCTCCGTACAGTTCTAACAGACAAGTCCCTTGTACGTCCCACATTGATTTCTGCGGTTATTTGACGCAGTGTTGCTTGTCTGTTAGAATTTACGACTCTTTGCAGACGTCGCCGGTCTCGGTCGTTAAGTGCAGGCGGTCGACCCCTGCGCTGTCCATGGTGGGATGTTATGCCTGAAATTTCATACTCTCGGCATACTCTTGACAGTGGATCTGGGAATGTTGAATTCCCTAACGATTTCCGAAATGGCATGACCCATGCGTCTAGCTCCAACTCACATTCCGCGTTCAAAGTCTGTTAATTCCCGTCGTGCGGTCATCATCACGTCAAAACCTCTTCACATGAATAACTTGAACAGAAATGAAAGCTCTGCGCATTTATACCTGTTCTACGCGATGCTACTGCCATCTGAAAATTTGCATATTGCTATCCCATGACTTTTGTCACTTCAGTGTGTGTATATATATATATATATATATATAAATATCAACTTAATTAACATTAGTTTATTATTAAATTTTGTCTTAGATAATTATATAAACTGAAGCTCTCAGAGCGTGGAAGGATAAAAAATAAATAAATAAAAAGAAAAAAAATATATTATATGTATTAAAAACTATTACTTTTTTCAAACACCCATTTTTCTTTCTATATTTTTAGTTGATGCAGCATTTCTAATTGACTTTCATTTCAGAAAAGTATATATTTTACTTTACCAAAATGTATCCCTTTTCTAGATAATATGGTTATTTATTAATCAATGTGTATTGATATTCCATTTTTTAATTCTGAAAACAATCTTCAATCTTTTGGTTTCATCACATGGGGAAAATTTTTGTATTACACAATTTGTTAACGTTGTAAATTTTCAAAATAAAAGGAATATATTTATTTCAATGTAATTTATTAAAAAAAAATATTACACTGAAAACTTGGTACGAAACCCTAAAGTTAATATCATGTACGTATAATATTTTATATTACTCAAATAAGAAGCTGTATTATAATACTTAGGATATTGATGTCTCAAAATAATAAATAAATTTTATGAAAAGGTGAAATATTTTGATACTTGATAAATTTATTTCACAAGTTGTAATCCCTTTTTTTCAGTTTTTTTTATACTGATGTCTCACTTTTGATTTTCACTCTTTTCCTATAAGTGATACTTCTAATAAAATTTTACCTCCTTGTCTAGATAGCCTCGTCACAAACTCAGTAAACATAATGTATAATCTTTCACCTATCGCCCTCCGTAACGAAATCTAGAACGCTTTCTGTTGCAAAACAGACAACTCACCATTGTTAGGTAGTAATTGGTACCAAACCCTGAAATTAATAGCATGTACTTATTATATCCCATTTAACTTAAATAAAAAACTGTATTATTATGACGATGTTACTGTCTCAGAATAACAAATAAATTTTATGAGAAGGTGAAAGATTTTGAAACTTGCTTTTTTTCCAGTTTTTTTATACTGATATATCACTTTTGATTTCCGTTAGTTTGCTATAAGTGATACTTTTACCAAAATTTTACCTTCTTTCCTAGATAGCCTCGTCGCAAACTCAGTAAACATAACGTATAATCCTTCACCTATCGCACTCCGTAACGAAATCTAGACCGCTTTCTGTGCACAAAGCGAACAACCCATCAATGTCAGTATCTCTTTGGACACATTCAATGGCCTTGGACATAAATCTCACCTCCTAAAACCGATCTGTGCGTCAAGGTATCCATATACATTTTGACAACCATACTGGAGAATAGACTCAGCCTGAGGGTCCGGCAACATCTTCGTCCGGCGGATACAGAAATATCTACATTGTCCTGAGTACTTCTGTCATTTTCAACTATCCGGGAGCATTCTTCAGCGAGGAGGAAAATTTCTAAAGCTCGAGATAGAAAGGGGAGAGAAAGAATATATCTATATATAAACATTTTATTATATTTTTTTTCGCTTTCACTTTCCCATCTGCTTTAAAGTTTTCGGAAAATCTTTTTGTAGCATGAAGTAGAAGAAAAAGAAGTAAAATAAAAAAAAAAAAAAAATTGGTCTCCGACTGATAGCTTTACCCTGAAGCGTGAAGAACTCTACTGAGTAGAGAAAACGGATTCAATAGAACTGGGTAAAATATGAAGTAGGTTCCCGTGGACATGAATTTAAAAGCGGAAAAAGCGAAAGGTAGAGTTTATGGAATTTAGGGACATAATATTTTTATAATTTTTTTCATAAAATGTTTATATTCTTACACCCAGCAATATATTACATTATTTTTTTAAGAATTATATAATTAATATATATTCTCATAGTAACAGAAAGATTTTACTATAATAAATACGAATGAAATTATGCTTCTCTGCGTAATTTATTTACATTTATGGAATAGTATTTTAATATTGAGTAGTTTAAGTACTTTAAACGAGATGAGTATGGTATATTTTTATACTTATCAATCTATATATAATTTATTACATTATTTTTTTAATATGAAATTATCTGCTTTGTAAAAGAATTATGTAACTAATACATATACTCATATTACCAGAAAAATTTTACTATAATAAATACAAATAATATTATGCTTTTTCTGCCTAATTTATTTACATTTATAGAATAGTAGTTTAAGTACTTTAAACTAAATGAGTGTGTTATTTGTGTGAATATTGTTAATGTTATTTAGAAGAAAATGTAGAGAAATGGATTCAATAGTTATTGGTAAAATATGAATTATTTTTACATTTTTTTTTTAAAGCGGAGAAAGCGGAAGGTAGAGTTTGTAGAATTTAGGGACATAATCTTTTTATAATTTTTTTCATAAAATGTGTATATTTTTACACCTAGCAATATATATATATAATTCATTATATTATTATTTTTAATATGGAATTATCTGCTTTGTAAAAGAATTATGTATATATACCCTCATATTAACAGAGAAATTTTACTATGATAAATACAAATAAAATTATGCTTTTCTCCAGAACTAATCTACATTAATGGAATAATAATTTATTATGGATTAGTTTAAAGGAAATAGTTGTGTGAATAATATGTATGTCTGTATTATATTATGTTATGTAAGTATTATAATATGTATTATATTGTGCTGCATTATGTATTATATTATGTAAGCAGGAAATGAAACATTTTAAATCAAACATTTCCACGAAAAACTTTTTTTAATTTGGTACTCGTCAATTTCAAAATGAAAAATGCATTTTTAAGAATAGTATAATACGTTCTATCAATGGTCATATTTGTTGTATAGTTATAAATCTGCATTCAAATACATTGTTGTAAATAATATGAATTAGCAGCAATACGTGTACCCGTAATTAATAATAACTAAGAATTAATAACAAATGATAATAATTAATACTTAGTGATAATACATATATACTAGATCGGTAATTATACAGAATGATTTTATGTATTAAAATTTCCAATCATTTTATCTAATGATTTTTAACAGGTTAGATAATTTAAGTCTTAATCAACATACAAATGAATTATGAAAAATTACATCTGAAGTGAAGTAGAAAAGTCTTATGCCTTTTTTTTAACATTTAAAATAGTTTATCCAAGTAAAATATTTTATACAAATATGTTTATTCAAATACAAATATGTTGCATATATAAATTTATTCAGTAAATTTAAAGCCCTGTAAATGAGAAATGTATATTTTAAGAATAATATAATACTTATTAACAGTTGTCATATTTGTTGTGTAATGATAAAATTTGTATTTAAATACATTGTTTTAAATAACACGCAGCAATAAATATATAGCAAATCAGAAGATAATTGTTTTAAAAGTAATAATTATACAGAGTGAATTTATTTATGAAAATTTTGAATCATTTTATTTAATATTCCTTAACAGGTTTGACAATTTATGTGTTAAACAACATTAAAAAGAATTATAAAAAGTTACTCGTTTTTCAATCAAGTCTTATGCCTTTTTTTACATTTAAAATAGTTCTTGCACAAACTCACATATAAAATATGTTATTTAAATACGTTCATGCAAGTCCAAATATATTGCACAAATTAGTTTATTTAGTAAATTTAAAGTATAACTACTTTTATTGAAGTACAAATTTGTTGATTCAAAAATGGTTTTATTGAAAAAAATTGGACAAAATTTGAGAAGTTATTAGAATGAACCTTGAAAGAAATATAAGTGGTGTACAATACTTTTTATTAATATTATGATTAACATTATATAAAAATACCAATTTAGTAGTTTTCATGAAGAAAACATAATTTATATTAAATATTTAATTGCATTGCATTTCATTATATTAATTAAACATTTTATTAATATTAGGACAAAATGTGTTCATCATAGCTATAAATTTAAATATCGAGTTGTGGTGCTAGTTTTATTTTTTAATGTAAAAGTTTTCTGGGTATATTTGTATACCAATAAAATTAATACTCAGTAAACTTGTAGTATAGATTAGAAACAATACACATTTATTAAATCAGAAGAAAAATGCTTCAAAATTGAAGTTTTAAAGAACTATTTATTTATAAGTAAATAAACTAAAATAGTAATCATTCAGTCATAGTCACATTAGAAACAATACATCATTAAATCAGAAGAAAAATGCTTCAAAATTGAAATTTTAAAGAACTATTTTATTTACAAGTAAATAAAATAAAATAGTAATCATTCAGTCATAGTCACATTAGAAACAATACATCATTAAATCAGAAGAAAATGCTTCAAAATTGAAATTTTAAAGAACTATTTTATTTACAAGTAAATAAAATAAAATAGTAATCATTCAGTCATAGTCACATTAGAAACAATACATCATTAAATCAGAAGAAAAATGCTTCAAAATTGAAATTTTAAAGAACTATTTTATTTATAAGTAAATAAAATAAAATAGTAATCATTCAGTCATAGTAATCATTTTACCATTAATTGTGAATAAAATGTAATTAGTAATCATTTTAGCTAATTGGCATTAAAATTCTTTAAAAATTTCGAAAGAAAACAGATGCTTGAAAAAAATTACGTATTTTTAAAGCATTCATCATTTTTCAAGTTACGTGAATTTGATACTTTATATGTAATTTAAAATATTTATTGAAATACATAACTAAGTAATTGAAAAGTAAAATTAAAAAATAAGCTGAAATACAAAAAATGTGATACAGTTGTGTTGAATAAAAGGAGAAGAAATTTTCTAAGCCTTTTTTTTTTTTTTGTAAAATATACATGATTACTAATAACCAATGTAAAAAAAAGTAGCTACACTTTTACTAATGTTAAATTATTTAAATATTTTTTCAATGCAGTTTAATGTTACAATTTGATTTATGAATTACATTTTTTTCATTCTACTAATTAAGTAAATGCAGTTGTCTGACTAAATTTATCAATATTTTACAGGAATGCTTTCTCCCACTAAATACTTACATTATTTTAATTTTTAATTATATATATTAAAGATATATCATCATTAAATGTGCATAAAAAAGGCAAATAATCGACTAACACACTAATTATATTTTGCTTATATGTATTTAAGATAAATATTTTATAAATATTAGTTTATTAACTTGTGTTACTATCTTTAATTTTTAGTTAAATATAAAAAAGAGTTAAAATAAATTTTTAAGGGTTAATTAAGGATTTAATATTTTTTCAGCATATAATCATAAATACGAACTTTTATTATTTAGTTGGTTTAAAAGCGAGTAGTAAAAAGTGCAGAGATTTGTAAATTATTAAACTCAAAGTGTACCGATAAACAAAATTATATGAAAATCTGGAAGTTAGAACATCAAAAATATGTATAAATATTTATTAATTTAATGACATTAAAAGAACACTTTACAGGCAACTAAACAAAGATTTATATTTTTTAATGTAATTAGAGAAATTTGCTTTAGCGTATATTTTAGCAATTAGCATAAAGAAAAACCGATTTTATGTTTTAAACTAATAAATGTTGATTTTTATGTTTTAAAATATATATTCTTAATAATGCTGAATAAATGTTATATAAACTGATAAGTACTGATTTTTATGTTTTAAAAAATTATTTTCTGAATAATACTGAATATTATTTATGCTAATACGAATGTCAAATAAATATTATACCATAAAAATGATAATTCTATACTACATTTCTATTTCCATTTTTTTTGTGTGACAATGAAAATGAGCTAATTTAAATTTATTGAACTGAAATCTCTGCTATATATATACAGGGGAAAACGGTACGGCATCAAAAAAAATCTCAAAGTGTATTACTAAATGGCGCTGTAAGAAAATGAATTCGACTACCAGTGATATTTTGATTCGAAATTACAACGAATTTGGCATGAGTTGCACATCAAACCAACTATACTGTTCAATGTTCTTGATTGTTTTGGGTTTTTGAGGGAAAAAAATGACTTCCAAGTCATTCAACAGTTGTGGAACTTAGTGGAAATCCCATCCACCACGGCAACTGAATGAAAAAAATTTATGGAACATTTTTTTGATGACATACCGTTTCCACCTCCTTCAAGCATCTTCAATTCAAATCTGAACTCATTTTGTTGAGTGGTTCTTTTTTTACAGCATTTTGAAAGTGGGACTTTAATTATGATCACCGTATATTGTTAATATTGTTGCAGGGTCCTGATGGCCGAGTGTCTGACGCTCGGTGCCACATCTTCCAGGTTCGAGTGCGGTGGATGTTTGTAGTGAGTCGGAATCCACTTTCAAACTAAGGTCCTGGTCTAATATGATTGCAGAGAGTTGGGCGTAGGTCTGGCAACTCTACCCCATAAAAAGACAGCACCTCCTGACTCGAAATCTGCCAGTGAATAGACGGCCTCGACCCAGCATGGGACGGTTGCGCCAACGAAGACGAATAATAGTCTTCTTCCAATCTTTTTCAATTCCTTCTATTAGCTCACACTCTCCCTATATATATCTTGTTCAAATTTTCAATCGTTCATAAATACTTTTTATTCCTCCGCTACAAGTTTAAATACATTTTTTGAAACTTGTAGCGGATTACACTGGCTGTTAAAACAGTCTCTTGAAATATTAATTCATTAGTTATATTTAATTAATTAATTTTATTTTTTTTAGATTTAAATTGCATATATCTACCAATAGATGGCGCCTGATAAACTTAAAAAAAAGAATGAAAAATATTTATAAAGGACTTTCTGCAATATAGTGAAAAAAAGTAGGAATTGACTTTATTATTTTTTTTTCGTATTACTTGTTTTACAACATTTTGAAAGTAGGAATCATTAATAATCATTATAATTATAAACATACTGTATATATATATATATATACATATTTATGTATTTAAATTATTAAATTAGTGTTGACGTCAGATTATTTTGTTGTAATAATCTATTAATATAAAACGCACAACTATTATTAAAGAAATAGTTTTGATCACAAGTTCTAATTTCTAATTCCTGTTTTCTTTTTTTTTTTCTGTTTTCAGTTATGAATAAAATAAAGAACTAATGCACTGCAAATCACCATTGATTTTCAAGAGACACATTAAATATCAAAAACCTTTTTTCTATATCGCATCACTCACCCCACTGAAGACAAAAAGGACATTTTTCGTTCTCTTGGGTATTCCCAGTTAAGCCAGCAAAGTCCATAGAAATACTGGGAAAAACTGACAGAAAAGGTTCTTCCTCGTTCTTTTTTTAATGGCTAAAAATGGAACCGGAACCAAAAATCCTTTTGATAAATGGATTTCATCCTAGTTTTTATATCCGCTTCGGAGAGATGTTGTAGCACAAAAGAGACAGGGATCGCATAAAATGATTTTTTTTTTTATAAAAAAATACAGTAAAACTGTAGTTGACAGCAGAATTGAGTATATGAATAATATTCAACAGAAATAAAATGTTCCGAATTAAAGGCTAAAAGTTAATATTGTGATTTAATTACCTGATTTATTGAGGTCAAATATGGGAGTACATTAATAAAGAATAGTGCAATCATTACGAATAGAGCAATTGTTAAGAGTAATGCAATTGCTTACACAGGTGTAATCTTCATTTCTTTCAAAGCATAAGTAATTTATACTGTGCCGAAAAAGCAAGACCAGTTATTTTTTTTTTTTTCAAAAAGCCCTTTATTTATTCTTCCAAATTTATTTCATCGCCTTCAAAATAATCCTGTCTGGACACAATGCACTTATGCTAATTTTTTTTTCAATCCTAAACGCGTGCTAAAATGTCATCGGCAGGGAAGGCCTTCAAAGCTAGAGGCGATTCACGTTGAATTTCTTCAATAAACTCAAAACGTTGCTCCCAGAGCGTTCTTTTGAGTTTAGGGAATAGCCAGAACTCGCACGGTATGAATACGATGGTTATGCAACGATATGGGTTTCATTTCAAGGCAACAAGCATCAATGCAGTGTGAGCTGGCGCATTCAGTGCTTTTGGTACCAATCGAGATTTGAAGCGTTTGAGGCCCAAAATGGAATTGTTTTGAAATTTCAACATCATCAGCAAGATCTCTAATTGTTAATTGACTATTTGCAACCACCAAATCTTTAATTTTTTGGACGTGAGCTTCGTCGGTTGAGAGTGATTGTTGACCAGAGAGCTCTTCGTTTTTAACGCGTTCTCTGCCTTCTTTGAACTGTTTATACCACTTCTAAACATTTCTTTCCGACATAGGAATGCTCACCGAATGCCTTCTGCAACATTTTATATGTTTCCGTAAACAAAATTTAATGCAAGTTCTTTGCTTAATTAAATCAGACATTTCAAAAATCGCCGGAATCAGTTTTAGCGTCTCACAAATCTTAGCGTAACCCAAACACTAACGGATATTTTGACCAGAAATTTCACACAGAAATTAAGGGCAGTGCCAGCAACCTAAAAAACAAAAAATTGAAATTAAATAAGCCACGTGAATTTTAAATTGAAAATTGGTCTTACTTTTTGGAGACAGTAGTAAAGTAAAATTAATTTTTAATAAAATATCTGTTTATTTTCATTACTCTGTTTTTCTGACTTATTCTATTTCTTTCTAAAATTAATCTGCAAAATAGGAGGTATAGCGAAGTGTTAAAATAATAAATATAAATATTCAATATAGTAAAATATTGAATAAAATAAAACATTGGATTGAATTTTTGAAAATAAATTGGAAAATTTCTACTTCCTCTATTCAATTTATTTTTTATATTATTTTTGGAGGAGGTAAACCATCTGACTGGGTTGTTATATTTATTTCATTGTCCTTTTTATAATAGTTAGAATTGTATTAACTTTTCTTTCACATTTGTTTTGAATGTGATATAATGTAAGCAAACTGTGATTAGAATGAAGTATTGCTTTTATCAACTAGTCAATATTAAATTATCTGTCAAAAACATTTTGTTTGAAATAAAAAGCTATTTCATTTTATGCTATTTTTAGCTTATTTTTAGTACAATGAGGCTTTTGTAATAGTTTTGTAAAAGATTTATGCAACAAAATATAATAAATGCTTCATCCTATTCTTATGTTACATTCCCTTCATACCTATTATTACCTAACTGCAAATCATTTCCAATAACTTTTCATAAAATATTTTTAATCATGCAATTTTAAATAATTCAGTTGTTGGTTGGGATTTCCTGATTTATTTATTAAATCTGCTTAACTATTTTAATTGTGAATGTGAATTAAATACATAAATTAATATTTCTTTTTAGCAAATTTAATTTAATACTAAATTTTCAGAGAAAGACAATACATTATAAAATCTTTCTATGGAAACAATTATAGAATATATTTATTAGTGTTTTGCACAATTTTGTGAGTTTAATTTAAATTTCTGTAGAATAATTTTTCAAAAACAAATTCATATTTAAAAAAATTAAAACATCTTTGATTATAATTGTTTTTACTTCATAGCAATCATCTTTTTTAAGGACAACTTTTTTTTTATTCAAAATGTTTTATTATTGTAAAATTAAACACAGTTTTTATTTTATATATGCATGTAATAAAAATTTAAATATGTTCTTAATTCTTTAAAAATTAAATTATTTTGCAACAGTATCATCTATAGTATAGTTAAGTTATACTTTATGTATATAGTACAGTTAAGTTATACTTTTTTTTATGTATATTAAAAATCTAAATAATTTTTCGTTATACACAATCTAGTTTTTAACAGAAAACATGACTTATTGACGCTTAGGATTTGCAATCTAAATTAATATTATTTTTTGTTCTAAATTTAGAATTCACTTAAATTTTGTTAATTACTACAGCTTGTACATTAATTTTCTTGTCGACCTTATTAGGTAGAAAAACATCGCATAAAAATATAATACAAATAATACATAAATAAATATATATATATTTATATTTATATTTTCCCAATGTTAGTATATATGTGATAAAAAATATTTATATGATAAAAGGTCTACTATTTCTTTTTAAAATATAAGTTCTAAAAGTTTTTTATATAAATTATAATTTTGTCGGCATTTTATTTAATAGTTTAAAAAATAACTTGTCATTTTTTTACTCTTCAAGAAACTAAAATAATAATAATAAAATAAATTAAATAATATAAATAAATATATAAAAAAACCATGACATTCAGGGTACGGACTATTCTACGAGGAAGTCATTTGCCTGATTTTGTCAAACACTTGAAGATTTTTGAAATAAAAAAAAAGATTAAAAGTAAACATGAAGAAATTTCTTTATTCATGTTTTTCTTAACAAATTCATGTATAGTATTATTAATAAAATATAAAAATATGAAATGCATTAACTTAACAATGTTGATTGTAGTTTTTTCCGTTGAAAAACCAAAACAATCAAGCACATTGAACACTACAGTTGTCTTTATGAGTAACGTATCATGCCAGATACGTTGAAAATATCAATGGTAACCGAATTCGTTTTCTTTATGCCGCTTACAGCGATATCTATTAGTACACTTTGGAACAAATTTTTAAAGCCGTACCGTTTTTCCCTTCTTCGTGTATCTTCAGTTAAAAATTGAACTCATTGTGACGAGTGCTTTTTTTTTCACAGCATTTTGAAAGTGGGACTTTAATTATAATCACCCTGTATATATATATATATATATACACACACTCAAGAGTCAAAGCATTATGACCACCTGTCAATAACGAGTTGTCAATAACACAGCTTCAACCCGCCTTGGCATGGATTAATACCACCACTTAATACCAGTTAAATACCACTTCCACCTGATCAAGTGCCTTCCACGTCATCCAGGCGAGTTTACTGCAAAATGCAGGGGTGGTCATAATGTTTTGGCTCTTGAGTGTATATATATATATATATATATATATATATAAACCTTTAAAAATTATTCAGTATAACTCTATTAACCAGTAATATTATAAATTAAAACTATTTTTCAAAAAAAAACTAATTTAATTTTGTTTAATATTAATCAGTAAATAATTGCCAATGTTCAGTAATGCATTCAATATTTGAGTTAAAGATTCGTAGTACATATAAAAGATTTCTTAGAAAACACTTACAATGTTTGGTTTTTTTTTTCAACAATCCCAAGCACGTAAACTAGTGATGCTCAAAATGGCCATGAAAATCACAGGAGACAGAGAAGAAGAAAACAAAATCGTCGCATTCCTTAAAGACTCTCCAGAGCCAAATTACGTTGATGTCTGTGTAAATCTAAGCCATCTAAAGGTCTCTTTCTTTTAGTTTCTACACATTTTTTGTCTTTTTATTGCCACGTTATACAAAAATCAAACCTGTGTACTTCCCCTTCACAAATGAGAATAAAAATATTAAATCAAACGAGAAAAAATTATTTTAGTATGCATAATAAAATCTTTGCTCCTTTGGAATACATATTCATAATACATAAATATAAATATTTGAATACATATATATATACACTGAAGTGACAAAAGTCATGGGATAGCAATATGCAAATTTTCAGATGGCAGTAGCATCGCGTAGAACATGTATAAATGTGCAGTGCTTTCGCAGAGCTTTCATTTCTGTTCAAGTTATTCATGTGAAGAGGTTTTGACGTGATGATGACCGCACGACGGGAATTAACAGACTTTCAACTCGGAATGTTAGTTGGAGCTAGATGCATGGGTCATGCCATTTCGGAAATCGCATGTCAGCAAGGCACTGTTCAAGCTGGTGGTGGCTCCGTAATGGTGTGGGCTGTTTTTTAATGGCATGTACTTGGTCCTCTGGTGCGACTGGACCGAACATTGACTGGAAATGCTTATGTTCAACTACTTGGAGATCACTTACAGCCATTCATGGACTTCATGTACCCAAACAACGATGGGAATTTTACGGATGACAATGCGCTATGTCACCGGGCCACAACTGTTCGTGATTGGTTTGAAGAACATTCTGGACAATTCCAACGAATGATCTGGCCACCTAGATCGCCCGACATGAATCCCATCCAGCATTTATGGGACATCATCGAGAGGTCTGTTCGTGCCCAAAATCCTGCACCATCAACGCTTTCACAATTATGGACGTCTATCGAGACAGCATGGCTCAATATTCCTGCAGAAGACTTCCAACGACTTGTTGAATCCATGCGACGTCGAGTTGCTGCATTTCGCCGGGCGAAAGGAGGGCCGACACGATATTAAGAGGTATTCCATGACTTTTGTCACTTCAGTGTATATATTCATAATATAAATAAATATTTGAATATACATATATTCATATTCGTAACTGCATATAAGTACGATATTTCAGTATGTGGTTTTTGTTGAGTCTTTTTCTTTTTTGGAAAAAATTATTGCGATTTTTTTCTTTATAAATTTCACCTATTTTTGTGCACATTTAAATTATTATTCATGGGCAATTTTTTTCATTTTATAATTATAAAATATTGAGTCGTTTAATATGTACGCACACATAAATTACTCAATATTACATATGTACGATGTGCAATATTGAGATCATTACATAACTACCGATCACCTATAACCCACAACCACCGACCAATATAATCAAACCACCAACGCTTGCAAAGGATCCAAGCTTTATCTTTATGTAGCATTAAAATAGATATGTTATTTCCTTATTTCTTCATATCGTGGTAGGCTCGAATGCTGGCGGTAGCATGGATGTTTATGAGTGGCTCGGAATCCGCGTTAAACTGTAAGTCCCGGTATAATTAGCCTAACGTATACATAAAATGGCCGTATGATATATATTATACTTATATGTCCTATATGTACTATCTGATATACAATGTACGCACACGCATATATAATTCTAGAAAAGTACGTTGTTATCACAAAAAATTTTGTTTAAAAATTCTAGAATTCTTTTGTAAATATAAATAACTCAGTAGTCTATTGATTAATTACTTTAATTATTTCATTAAACCAAGAAATCGGTTATACATTTTTCTCTATATCTGGTTTTAATGCATTTTGCAATCAAAACTTTTGCATTAGATTATAAATTGTTTACATTTTATACATAGAATCCTAATGTAATTACACTTGATGAAATGTACTCCCACATGTATTTGATTAAATGCATTTATATATTTTCCTGAAAGCAGCTTGTTTAACAAAATTATTGCTTTTTCTTTATAAATGTTATATATTTTTGATACGTTTAATTTATTATTCATGAATAATTTAATTTTAATTTAATAACTACAAAATGTTGTGTTATTTAATATGTACAGGCACGCAAATAGAATTGGAGAAAGATACATTTTTATCACAGACATTTTAGTTTGAAAATTCCAAAATTATTTTGAAATAAAAGTAACTATTGTTTAATTCCCCTAATTATGCCATTAAACTAAGAAATCGGCTATATATTTATCTCTATACTATATACTTGTTTTAATACAGTTTATAATCAAAGTATTTGCGTTACTACTTTGGATTCTATGTATAAATACTTTGCAATTACTACATTAGGATTATATGCATAAATACTTTGTATTTACTACATTAGGATTCTATGTATAAAATGAAAACAATTTATAATCTGTTTACTTTTTATACATAGAATCCTAATATAGTTATACTTCATGAAATACACTCTCACATGTATTTGTCCACTTATATATGTTCATTTATATATTTCCCTGAAAGCAACATGTCTAACAAATTCTAGTATCCAAGTGGAGATTACCTTAAGCTCTGCAGTAAATGATGTGTTCGCAAGACGTGTATCCTCTTATTGCTAAATCTGAACAAAAGGACAGACCTATACTTTCGACCGCAGTCAATGAGCTTGGTATGTTCCTACTTTCAGTTACCGCTTTGTAACAAAAGTGATACTTCGTAGAATTTGGATAACTAAGTGCTTATTGAACTTCAAGAACAGTAGTGTTGGTGAATAGATTCAGTTAATGAGGCAAACATTTATTTAGCTTTCAGAATTACCACTCTCCAAACAGAATTGGAGGAACAATGGTGTTAATGATTACAGCTTGATTACTATTTAGATTTGTCTATATGCTGTTTATTTAACTTACTATGTTGATAGCGGAAAGATTTTGAATAGTTTTATCCTAATTCTCTTTTAAATTATTATGTTTGAAATATTTATCAAAATGATATATTTTGTTCAATAAAGTCAAATGTTTTGTTTGCCTATTCTATTGATATAAAATAGAAGTAGAATTGTAATATAATTTTAAATAGTTAAAATATTACGGATAAATTAATTTGAAACTGAATGCTTTCAAATTTGCCGTGATTATAGGGATTTTATTATGAAAAGATATATTTTTTAAATCAATTTTTTTTTGTATTTTGCTATTGAACAATAAAACTCTTATTGCTAGTAGTATAATGCTATTAGTGTTTGAAGGTCAATTATTTTTTTCTTGATACTCAAATGAATAAAATATTGATAGCTAAATTTTAATGTATGATTTTCTATCAAAAGATGACATTATTGAGAATTAACTGCAGAAATTAGAAATTAATTGGCTTTTACACTCATATGTGACAAAAAAATAAAGTTTTTAATTAAAAAAAAATATATTGTTTTTAAAGCTATTCATACTTTTAGTTACCGCTTTGCAACAAAAGTGATACTTCGTAGAATCTGGATAACTAAGTACTTATTTAACTTCAAGAACAGTAGTTTTAGTGAATAGATTCAGTTAATGAGGTAAACATTTATTTAGCTTTCAAAATTACCACTCTCCAAACAGAATTGGATGAACGATGGTGTTAGTGATTACAGTGTGATTATTATTTAGATTTGTCTACATGTTGTATAATTAACTTACTTATTTGTTGGAAACTAAAAGATTTTTAATCACTTTTATCATAATTCTCTTTTAAATTATTACGTTTGAAATATTTATGATAATGACATTGTTTGTTCCCTAACGTCAATGTTTTGTTTTTATTTTCTGTTTGTATGGAACAGAAATAGAATTATAATATATCTTTAAATTGGTATTAAGGATAAATTAATTTAAAACTAAACGTTTTCAAATTTGTTAAGAATATATGAATTGTATTGTAAAATAATGCATTTTTTAAATCAAATTATTTCATATTTTGCTATTAAACAATAGTACTACTATTGTTTAGTAGTATAATACTCTTATTGCTTGAATGTCAATTAATTTTTATTGTTACTGAAATGAATAAAAAGAAGAATGGAAGTTAAAATAAAAGACATTATTTTGAAATAACTGCAGAAATTAGCAATTAATTGGCTTTTGCACTCATATGTGACAAAAAAATAAAGTTTTTAATTTAAAAAAAATTATATTGTTTTTAAAGCTATTCATGGTTTAGCTTTAATTTGCATCGTTAACGTGTGAAAAGCATAGTTTATGGGCGTTCGTTATAGTCAATGCTTTCCAGAAATGAAGAGATTCTATGGCCGTTGTGACAGCCGTCATAAAGTTGTATCCAAAATTTTTTTCAAAATAAAAATAACTATTGATTAATTATCCCATTAAACTAAACCATCGACTATGCATTTATCTCTATGCCATACACTTGTTTTAATACAAAGCTTTTGCATCAGATTATAAATTGTTTACAATTTATACATAGAATTCTAGTGTAATTAAACTTGATGAAATTCACACCCACGCGTATTTGATTAAATACATTTATTTATTTTCCTAAAAGCACCATGTCTAACAAATTCCACTATCCAAGTGGAGATTACCTTAAGCATTGGATGAACGATGGTATTAATGATGGCAGTGTGATTACTATTTAGATTTGTTTACATATTGTTTAATTAACTTACTTATTTGTTGAAAAATAAAAGATTTTTAATCACTTTTATCCTAATTCTCTTTTAAATTATTACGTTTAAAATATTTATGCTAATGACATTGTTTGTTCAATAACGTCAAATGTTTTGTTTTTATTTTCTGTTCGTATGGAAATGAAATAGAATTGTAATATATCTTTAAATTGGTATTGAAGATAAATTAATTTAAAACTAAAGGTTTTCAAATTTGTTAAGAATATATGAATTTTATTGTAAAATAATGCATTTTTTATATGAAGTTATTTTATATTTTGCTATTAAACAATACTACTACTATTGTTTAGTAGTATAATGCTCTTATTGCTTGAATGTAAATTAATTTTTATTGTTACTGAAATGAATTAAAACCTTGTAGCTAAATTTTAATGCATAATTTTGTTTTAAAATAAAAGTCATTATTTTGAAATAATTGCAGAAGTTAGCAATTAATTGATGTAATATGTGACAAAAAATTACAAACTTATATTATTTTTTGGGCTATTCATGGTCTAGTTTTAATTTGATGTTGTTGAAGTTAGAAAAGCTTAGTTTATGGGCGTTCGTTACAGTCACTGTTTTCCTGAAACTAAGAAAGTCAATGACCATTGTGACAGCATTCATAAAACTGTTAGGCTGCTTAATTGGAACTTCCCCCCCCCCACATAAAAAGAAATGCGGCACATTTAACCATGGAAGTGCTCCCAGAAGTCCTTCTCATCATTCTACATCGCCATACATAAAGTGCACTGAGGTATAAAAAAATAATGCTATTTTTATAAAAATAGTTTCACTGCGATTACAAATTAATTACCAAATGTTTTGAACAATTTATTATTTTCACTTAGAAAGCAAAGATATAATACACCTATAATTTATTTTTTAAAACACAAACCAGTAAGTAAGTAAATGTTTAAAAATTTCAACAATAGTATCATTATTTAATTTCAATGGGTGGAAATTATGCAACCATATCTTACGAATTGAATATCTATCTGAAATTAGAACCTTCTTCAAAACCAAATTTGTTATTCTGCAGTCGAAAACAGGTTATAATGCTTGTCAATCCAATGATCAAAAGGATTATAACCAATCATTCTTAACCCATTTACGCCTCACTGGATAAATGGACGTTCAGCGATTCTAGATCGCACTGGCCTGGTCCCAGGGCTCTGGTGAACCATTGCTTGGCGGCCTGGGTAATTGATGGCGAGGAACGTCTTTCCAACCAGGGTCTTTAAGGAAATTGGATACTTCTGTATCCTTGTTTGATGGGCCATGAATAGCTTTTAAGGGATACCTTGAAGCCAGACTGTTCCTCAACCATATGCTGTCCGGATCTTTTATTATGTTGGTTATAAATTGGCAGGACTGATGTACAATGTTTTAGATCTCAACGATGCCTAATTATTTATTGAAAGTATCAGTAATTCTAAGTGCATTAATCACATCAATGGTAATTGTTATTGTATTATTTCTGGTGAGAAAAATTGAAGGAAAAAATACATGGAAAATTTCATAAAAGTCAATATGGTTGAAAAAACTATTGATTGATTAATTTAATGATTATTCTTGATTATTAATTAAATGTTGTTACTTTTTATATTTTTAATTTGCCTTTTTGTTAATTAAATTATTGTTTAATTTAAATATATCTTAGTTGCTTTTGAATGACCTTTTAATAATATATTTTAATAAAGTTTTTGAAAAATGTGATTGTGGTCGATATTTTTGTTATTTTTGTTGCGATATTTTTTTAATGAATGTTTTTGCCATGGATTTTGGATCTTCTCAGAAAATTTTGAAAAAATGAATTACATTATTAATAAATATATTTTATTTGTTTATGAAGTTTTAAGTGTTAAATTGTGATATTTATAGAGTACTGCATAAAATGTTTAAATGTTTTTATATTTGGATGATGAGTAGGAATATGTTTTATATTTTAAATATTTCTTGTGTTACAAACTAAGCTTTTTGTATGAAATAAATATATATCCTTAAAGAAAGCACGCAATTAAATAAAAAAAAAAAACTTTTCCGTTTTTATTTTTTTATTCTTATTTCCAATATTATATTTCTATATTTATTAAAAAAGTAACTACATGAAGTAGCTATTCGGTTTTCAACTGATTATATAGTGAACGTTTTGGTTGTAACACTACTTATTTGAATTTACAATTGTAATGATATTACTTTAGAAAGAAAAGTAATAGCTGTTCAATAGAGATGAATTTAATCCAAAAATGTTTTGTCATTATCTGATACACGTTATTTATTTCATTTTGCGCAGTAGTTCAGTGGACGAATCCAATGTCTTTTAACAAATCTGCTCCATTTTTGGCTTTATTCATTTGATGTTGCTGAAACTAGATAAAAATACATTATTCATAGATTCCTGTTATTCTCCATTATCTCTTTTATATCAAGTATGAAACACCATTATGAAATAAATTATTTATGTTTCTTCTTTTATTTCCGATGGTTTTTATAAATCTACTGCACTATTCCTACGTAATGTGTATATTTAAATGCATATACTTCCGATAATATTGTTTCAAAACACGCAATAGATTTCAAATATAAAAACTTAATTTTACTGTATTTGGACTATAGTTAATATTTTATGATTGCATGCACATTTTATATAAAGCATCCTAATATTAATTTAAAAAATTGTGTTTGCTCTCATAATGGGTTTTTGATAAGATTTTTTAAAAATCTTGTTTTATTATGTATTAATCATAAAAATATATAAATAAGTTTTTTTATGTATAAGATGATTATCTTATTTGGTGTGCTATTATTTTGAATCACAAAAGTTAATTTGTTCAATAATGCATAATAATATTTCGTGAAATTATTGTTTTACTATTTTTCCTATGTATATTTAACTTCTACAGTAGAGGTCACAAATTTCTTTAACAGTTAACATCTTAAAGTTTACTATCTACCTCATTTATTTTAATAAAATGTAAATATAATCATTTATAATGTAATCTCCTGTTTAAAGTAAAAAAAATTAAAAAATATTGAATATATTAATTTTATTGTGTTTTTTTTTCATTTTATATCTGCATCATATAGTCAAAAATGTTAATTTTTTTTTTTCGAAATTATTTAAATAGCTTCTGAAATGAAACTTAATTCTAACATGTAAATTATAAAGAATATAATACTATTCTCTGACACAATTTTTAAGTGCTTTTTTTCCAGATGAAATATAAAGATCTCCTATGTCAAATTTCTTAATTAATTTTTGAATTTCTATAATTAAATTATTATTAACACTTGAATCACAAGGTCCATAATTAATAAAAATGTTATCTATTTTTTGCTCATATTTATAAAAAAAATATCTTATATTAAAATTGATGAAATATACTTTTTGAACCTTATAAAAAGGAATTTAAAAGCTTATATATTTTTGCAAAGACATTCATATAAAATCAATCATATTTAAATCATAAGACAATATAAGTTTATATTTAAAAAAACACAGACTTTTACATACTCCATTCTCCAACTGTTACAATTTAGTGCAGGTTCATTGGTTCTTTCAATTTAGGACACAAATTCATTAAAACGTTTCGCATAATAATGGTTGGGGAAATTATACAGTGAACATAGAACGTTATCTAGACCTTCTGTGGATCTATTTTTTGTGGAAAGGTAATTCGCTGTCTACAGTAATTTTACGCAAGATGGCATGATCGCTAAAATTGCCTTTCGGTTTAAGTATTTATGTTTGTTTTTTTGATACAGAGACTGGTTAGTAGGAAGGACAATAAATGGCCAAATAGGACGTCACATTTGATACCAGTTGATTTTTGGTCCACATTAGTAGAATTGAAAGAATTTATTTGACGAGAAGTTCAATCCATTCATCATGGGCATGCAAACTCAAATGTTGCAACTTGCCTCCAATCTATTTTATTTTGTGGCAGAAGACATATGGAACTCTTGTTGTTGTAGCACGAACATTATTAATAATTTTTATCGATGTATTTTACATTCTTCTTCTATGCTCATGAAAACTGTTTAGCTAACAAAGCTGCATTTGTCTTAAGTAACATTTGCTTATTAACTAGTCCTGCGAAGAAAATTAATGGTAACATTCTTAACACGAATCTAAGAATCCTTAATTCAATTCCATCGTATAATGAATGCTCCAAGTAGTTAGTTATTAGATAATAATCACCAAAAGATGCATCATCGTTAGCGCCTACAATTGATTAATTTTGGTACAACAATTTTTGACTGCAAAAAAAAAAAAAAAAAAAAAAAAAAAAATACTGCATCGTTACCATGTTTTTTTTTTTCTTATATATATATATATATTTTTTTTTAAGAATTTTAAAAGTTTATACTTTTTTTCACCGTGCTGTACAAGCTAACCTTATGATGTGGCGCAATATTACGGTGAATATTGAAATTACGCAATCTTTTCTGTTATGATTGTTTTTATTTATTTTTAAAAAATGACTTACTTAAATTCATTTTATGACTAAAAAGGTTAAATAGAAATTAAGTTGGATTAAAGAATTAATATTTACATGTCTATTGGGGACATAGGAATATAATCAAATAGTTAATTAAATGGAAAATAAAAGTTAAATAATTACTAAAATTTCCCTTTGCGTTTAAAATGAATAATATAATATATTTAATCTAAATAATCAATATTTTAAATATTATGCCTTTTACATTTTTGATGCTCAACTGCTAAAAAAATTTTTTTTTTTAATTTATTTTTTTTTTTTTTTTTTTTTAGTATATGAAACCATTCTAAGATTTGTTAATTTTTTTTCCTGCAAAAAATTTATTTTGCTATTTACAGTTCTTTGTGGACTTATAGTTAAGATAAAACTAATGTACGATATTAATTTTGCCCGTTTATATTTTTCGTATTGTTTATTATACCTTTATTTTAAAAAAAAATATATTCAAAAATGTCTAAATACGAGAAGGCCAATAATAACTGAAAATGGAAACATAAGTAATGAACTAGTAATCACAATTTGAATAGTAAAGTATTACTTGTATTATATATTTAAAAACTGTAAAACTATCAAGACAACTTTTTCTATAACCCTTCAAATAATTGTTTTCACTAAACATAAATGTATAATGAATGAAAGAAATTGCAAATAAATTGCAATTATACACTCATGTCCATAAATTAAGGATAATTCAGAATTATTGGTTCCAGAACTGACCTGCATATTCAGAGTGTAACAATGACAGGCCACATCTATCGGGATGTCATTCTGGAACAACATGTACGTTTGTTTCGGGCGCCATGGGTATTGAATTTCTGTTTATGTATGACAACGCCCGTCCTCATCGTGCAAACATTGTAGACGAATGCCTTCAATTGGAGGATATCACCCTTATGGATTGGCCAGCATACTCACCGGACTTGAATCCAATAGAGCATGTGTGGGATATGCTTGGCCGACGAATTGCAGCAAGTCAACCCTCTCCCACCTATCAACCGGATCTTCAGAGGGCATTGCTTGATGAGTGGTGTAATATTCCCCAAGATCATGATGAGTGGTGTAATATTCCCCAAGATCAGATTCTATTTAACCTAAAAAGGTTAAATAGAAATTAAGTTGGATTAAAGAACTAATATTTACAATACATATGTCGAATAATAATTTGATACACAGCATGCCTAGGCGTTGTAAGGCCTGTATTGCATCGTCCGGGAGACATATTCCATATTAACCATCATACTAACCATGTTATACTGTTTTTTGTAAATAGGTTATTTTTTGAAATTTGCTCCAGGGAGTAAAAATCGCAATTTTTATTAATTATGTCAAACATATAGCATCTTTTTTTGCTCTTTACCTTTTGTTTAATAAATAGACTTAACAAATAAGTGAAATTTGTTTTGCTTCTTTCTCTTTCTTTGCCTGAACTTCATTATCCTTAAGTTATGGACATGAGTGTACATTTTTCAATGCCAATCAATGTTCACTAAATAGCATTGTATGAAATTATATTTTTACAACTGTATAATAATTTATAATGTTTACCTCATTATATATTATGAAAGGCAGTAAAAAAAAATTTTTTTTCATTTAAATTGCACAAGAATCCTGTAAGATACTGTTAAAGTTATGAATTTCTTTTTCAAAAATTCTTTATTCATCCAAAATAATAAGAAAATATACTCATAATTTTATTAGGAAAAATTTTATATAAATGCCTCGCAAATAAACAAAATATATAAAAATAATAATTCAGAACAGATTCAAAATTGCACAAAATTCAACATATCTCTCTTTCCATGTAACATTTATTTATTTCTATGCATCTAAATGTAATATATAATATTACATATATATATATATATATATATATATATATATATATTTATTTATTTATTATATATAATTTTTTTTTGATTCAGAAAAGTAGCAACATCAAATTATGCTACGGGTCTTCGTATGCATGTTTATTTCTAAATATTATATAGCCACGAAACAGTAACGCTAGAATAAAAGTAAAATAATTCATTTTTCCATGTTTATTAAAAAATAAAGCTGTAAAATATAATTGAGTTAAATTGTAACTTTTGATTGCATGAAGAAAATATTCAATTCTAAAATTTGATACTCTAGCCTAATATAACTATTTTCAAATGAAACGTGAATATTTTTACAAAAGTATTGTGATACAATTTATTAAATTTATTTATTTATTATGTTTTTAATTTGGTTGTAACTAAAATATGTAGATGCATTGAAAAAATAATGAACTGCCAGCATTCAAAATCATAAACAGTACTATAACTGATCTATATAATATGTTAAGAATACTCGATTACAAAATACTACATTGAATTTTGATGATTACTGATTTTAAAATACAATATGGAAATCTAATTTTGAAAAAAAGATAACTAAAAATAATATCTTCTTCAATTAGTTAATTCAAATGAATCATTAATTTTTTATTGCACAAAACATATGATCAAAACTTGTATTATCGTTGACATTTGCATTTAATGGTCAAAAATTTCTTTATTCCTATGCAATCAAATTTGAAAGGAATGAAGTCACATTAACTGCTTGAAAAAATAATTGAATTAAATTGTAATTTCAATTACGCGAAGAAATTATTCGCTTATACAATAGGGTACTCTAGGTTAATGTAACTTTTTCAAATGAGACATGAACATTTTTTTCAAAAGAATTACTATACAATTTATTAATTAATTTATTTATTTTGATTTGAATTTAGTTGTAATTAAAATATGTAATTACATTGAAAAAAATTAACTGCCTGGATTCAAAATCATAAACCGTGCTATAACTGAACCACACAATATGGCAAGATCACTCGATTAAAAAATACTGCATTGAACTTTGATGCATAATGATTTTAAAATACAATGTGAAAATCGAATTTTGAATTAAAGATAACTTAAAATAATATCCTCTTCAATTACTTGATTCTAATGAATCCTCAATCTTTTATTGTACAAAGCTTATGATCAAAAATTGTATTATCGTTGACATTTGCATTTAATGGTAAAAAATGTCGCTATTCCTATGTAATAAAATTTCAATCGAATGAGGTCATATTAACTGCTTGAAATAATAATTGAATTAAAATTTAATTTTAACTACGCGAAGAAATTATTCATTTATAAAATAGGGTACTCTAGGTTAATGTAACCGTTTTCAATGAAATATGAACATTTTTTCAAAAGAATTAAGATACAGTTTATTAATTACTTCATTTATTATGGTTTGAATTTAGATGTAATTAAAATATGTAATTGCATTGAAAGAAATTAACTGCCAGGATTCAAAATCATAAGCCGTGCTATAACTGAACCACATAATATGTTATGAATACTCGACTAAAAAATATTACATTGAATTTTCATGCTTACTGATTTTAAAATACAATGTTGAAATCGAATTTTGAATTAAAGATAACTAAAAATAATATATTCTTCAATTATTAAAAAATGAAGAAGATAATTGAATTGATTCAAATGAATCCCTAATATCTTATTGTACAAAACATATGATCAAAACTTGTATTATCGTTGACATTTGCATTTAATGGTCAAAAATGTCTTTATTCCTATGCAATCAAATTTGAAAGGAATGAAGTCACATTAACTGCTTGAAAAAATAATTGAATTAAAATTTAATTTTAATTACGCGAAGAAATTATTCATTTATAAAATAGGGTACTCTAGGTTAATGTAACTGTTTTCATTGAAACATGAAAATTTTTTTCAAAAGAATTAAGATGCAGTTTATTAATTACTTTATTTATTATGCTTTGAATTTAGATGTAATTAGAATATGTAACTGCATTGAAAGAAATTAACTGCCAGGATTCAAAATCATAAGCCGTGTTATAACTGTCCCATATATTTTGTTAAGGATACTCGATTACAAAATAGTACATTGAACTTTGATGCTTACAGATTTCAAAATACCATGTCGAAATGGAATTTTGAATTAAAAATATAATTATTTAATAAAAACCAAACATAAAAATAAATTTATTTATTTATAGTTTGAATTTGGTTGTAATTAAAATATGTATATGCTTTAAAAAATATTTAAATGCCAGGATTTAAAACCATAAACCGTGATATAACTGATCCATACATTATGTTAAGAATATTCGATTAAAAAATACTTATTTTAACTTTGATGATTACTGATTTTTAAACACAATGTGGAAATCGAATTTTGAATTAAAGATAACTAAAAATAAAATCTTCTTCAATTATTCAAAAATTGAAGAAGATAATTGAATTGATTCAAATGAATCCCTAATATCTTACTGTACAAAACATATGATCAAATATTGTATTATCGTTGACATTTGCATTTAATGGTCAAAAATTGCTTTATTCCTATGCAATCAAATTTCAATCGAATGAGATAATATTAACTGCTTGAATGTTTCCTGTCATCCATACATTATCTTTACAGTCATAAAATTATTGCAATATATATCAGTCTTCATGTTTCTGTAAATGTCAAGTGATTATCAAGATGTTTTCTACCAAGTAAATGGAACGCACAACTCGGAAGCATGGTTCAACATCGACAGAGATTTAGTACATTATTTTGTAATCGAGATGTCATAGAAGATCGCTTACTGAGATCCATGATGATCTAAATTGTCTGATCGCACGGAAAACTCTCATCAAAATTGAAGTTTCCTTCTTCTTTTCAAAACTGTTATGGGATTTCGTGTCAAATGCTAAAAAAAATGCATGTAATTTTTTGGTTGGGAATGATATTACTGTTTTTGCTGTTAGCGTGTTCAGAATTTAATCAGATATATTGGATAACTAATAACTGATAATATATATAACTTCTTGTTAAAATACGTCTACAATGGGTGTAATGATTCTTATAAAAAAAACATTTAAATTATTTATCATTTTTTTTAAACCTATAAGCTATGTTGGTGCTCATTACAATCCTAAATAATGTATAATCTATTTTTTTTTTTTTGCTTTCAATTATTAATCTAAAAATTCACATGAATTTTTAATATTAATAGCATTATAATATTTACTATGAATAAACTAAATGAATTTACTTTTGCCCTAATAATTTGTTTGAAATATTTTATATGGCCATTGTGTTTAGAATTTAATCAGATATATTGGATAAACTTCTTGTTAAAATACATCTACAATGGAAGCGTAATGGTTCTTATAAAAGCATTTAAATTATTTATCAACTTTTTTAATATATAATATCTATTGGTGAACTATATCTATCAGATCAATTTTAAATAATATATAATCAAATTTTTTTTCTTTCAATTATTAATCTAAAAGTTCAAATGGATTTTTAATATTGATAGTATTATAATATTTACTATGAATAAACTAAATGAATTTACTATTGCTTTAATAATTTTTTTGAAATATTTTATATGCTCATTGTGTTTGGAATTCAATCAGATATATTGAATAAACTTATTGCTAAAATACATCTACAAAGGACGTAATGATTTTTATAAAACATTTAAATTATTTATCAATTTTTAAAAAAAATATAATTTCTGTTGGTGCTCAGTACCATTTTAAATAATATATAATCTAATTTTTTTTCCTCTCAATTTTTAATCTAAAGGTTCAAATGAATTTTTAATATTGATAGCATTATAATATTTACTATGAATAAACTAAATGAATTTATTATTGCCCTAATAATTTGTTTGAAATATTTTACTTGGCCATTTCTACAACTTTAAATGTATAATAACTGATTAATGCAACACGCACAATAATGGAAGTATGCCCACATATTTCCGATAAGATAGTTAATGAGCTTTAAATTATGCAGCAGGTATAAATGCAAGCAACAATTTTGTTTTAAGTCCATGTATTAACTATCTGCATTTTGAAATTAAAATACTAGGTTCATGATTGTCAAATAATTCCCATAAAAGAAATTTTTTTTTGATTTGGAAAGCTTGAAAGATTCTTTCAAAAGTTGCGTATTAAATTTGGGTTAATATCTGTATTTATGCAAGATATTTTTAATAATGAATTAAAATTCCCATTATTACTTCAAATTATGTATAGAATTAAAGCACCGAATTTAAAAAAAAGAATAATCAAATTTAAAATAGACAGTCAATTTCAAAATATACATTTTTAGTTTTTCAGTATATATACTACATTTTTTAACATTAGTGAGTAAGCGTCAGGTTAATTTCACCTTGACTTTTTAAACTAACTCACAATTATATTGTATCTAATAATTGAATAATATTACAAACAGTATGCTTGTATTTTAATTTTATGTTTAATCTAGATTTTCTTTAATTTACCATCTAATATAATGGGAAAAATAATCTCAAAGCCTTTGCTGCTTTGCAATGTTTGATGTGAAAAGATTCTGATACAAACTTGCATACGAATTTTATTATGTTTCTAATAAATGTCCTAAAACGAAGAAAAGCAATCGTTTCAGATACTGACATTGAATTTTTCTCTTACCGAAAACCATGGGAAGATACAGAGGGTACATAGCTGCAGTTTATGAAAATTCTCAGAATTTTTTAAAGGATAAAAAATTAAATGAACATCATTTCCATAATAGGTTTCCTTATTAAATAAAAAATATCTACAACTTTATTTTTATCAATCATAAAATTATAAAAAGTTCCTCCAAGTAACTTACAAAAATTAAATATAGAGATTGTAACATAGAAGATGAAGAACTTCTTAAAAATGAAAAGAAACATTTTTTAAGTTATAAAATGATGTCAGAAAGATCGATATCTATCACTATTCCATCTTCTTTCAAGATCCACATATAATTGCTTTCGATCTCTTTCGACAAATCAAAGTTTAGTTTTTCGAAGAGCTCCTTTGTATCTGAAGAGCGGATTTTACGTAAAACCTGCAAGATATACAACTTGGATAAAATAAATGGATTTTGGATACGTAGATCTTATTTGTGGGCTCATTTACGTTTCACGAGAAATGAAAAATCGACGCATTCAAACTATAGTATTATCGATTCTCCATTAAAAAAGAATGTATTTCAATGTTCAAAGACTGCATCATTATTGTATCTCTTCAACTTCGACATTCAATTATAAAGATATTTAAAAAAAAGGTATTTGGTTTAATATAGATAAGAATATCGAGTGTACATGTTTACATTTAATTATAAAGAAAAAAAATTTGTAAATAAAGAATATTACATAGTATAAGATGGAAGAAAGATTTTATTAAAAAATTCAAAAATCTCTAAAATTCAATATGAAAGAATTAGTTCTTTATAGTTGGATAGAGTGGTGTATAAAGAAATGATTCCCTACTTTTAAATAAAAGCATGCATTATTTATGTTATATGATTTTGATTGATATTTGACCCCATATTTACCATTAAATAGCCTTTACTCAATCATTAAATATTTAGTAACATATTATTGTTTATCTTTTTGTAAACTGAATTACTGTATGCTACAGGATGTTATAATTAAAGTGTGATATTGTCGAAGAAGTTCACTGTAGCGTACAATCGTGGCAGAGCAGGTTTTAGGACCTTGAGGAGTGTGAGTTTAAAAGAAAACTGTATTAGGAAAAATTCAATAGTAATTCCACATCTTGCACTCCCGTAATCAGAATGCAGTGGTTGTAGGTTAGGAAGTGAAGCACCCCACATGCAGCAATTTTTGATTATTCACAGTTCCATATAAAGAAAAGTGCACCTCATCTGGCCATAGAATTTTCCAAGGCCATGTATCATCAACTTCATTCTCGCCAAGTGCATGTTACAGTGAACTCTTTCGACAGCAGGCCATTCCTGCTTTATAGGAAGTCAAAGAAAGTCAAACCAAGTCAAAGAACTGCTTCGTGCTGACTTTGGCGAAAATTGTGTAATATCCAGAGCTTTTCCGGATGCCTGGCTTCCTCGTTCACCCTAATTAAATCCCTGTGTTTTCTGTTGTGGGGATTCCTAAAAGATCGTGTTTTTGGAGGAGGAATTAGGACTTTACCTGAGCATTACACAACATATTGCTGAAATCCCTCGAGAGTTTCTTCGCTCTACCTTAGAACACGCCGTAATGCGCTTTCAACATGTAATTGATGTCAATGGAGCATACGTTGAGCATATTCTGGAATAAATTTGAATGGCTTTGACAAATTTTCTGTCCTACATTAGACGGCGCAATTCCCACTGATGGTCAAAATTTGAACTATTTTTTTATTGCAGAACTTTTTTTCCCCATAGTTCATATACAATATATACCGAGTTTCATCAAATTCCGTTGGGCAGAACGAGTTCTAGAGGGGTCTGAATAGGATCACTTTAATTATAACGACACTGTATTTACCTCTTTTAGTATTTTCCAGTTTTCTTCACATTTATGTTAATTCTGTCTCCTATTTCAGCTTATTAAAAGGATCGAAGGAACAGGTTTCTAAAAATATTTGCCGTCAGAAATAATAGAAAATATTCTTTTTTGAAAATGGTTTACCACATAAAATGTTTGAGCGAAATCTCTATAACCAGAAACAGTTTCCAACAAAAGCAATTGAAAAAGAAACGCTTCTCATTTCTGTAAATGTGATAAACATTTAGTAAGTCATTATTGGTTAAAACTATCGTTTTTTCGTGTATTTTCTGGGCTTTTTGTATCGATTGTTTTGTTGACTTTTATTCTGTTCTTTTGTATAAGTTTTGCTGTAGCTGATCGTCAAAAAATATTTCTTCTGTCACTTGTATATTAAAAAAAAGTATTCTTCCTCTAACAGTAATTGATTTGGGTTCGATAACTGTATTATTTATGTTTTTTTGAAATGAAATTAATATTTTTACTAAAATAGAAACCTTAAAGTCCTTGATAACTGGTAAAAATATTCTTGATAACCAAAAACTTTTTTACTTTCTATACTACTTTTAAAATATTCTAACATCTTTAATTGCTCCAAATTTTATCATTTGCAAATAATTTTCTTAACAATACTAAATATTAGTAAATAATAGGGAGCAAATAATAGTGTTATATGTATTTAATATATACGAAAAAAATGCTGCAAAATTTTGAGTGAAAGCTGCGAAATAAACGTATTCATATTTTTTTTATTTACTATAAATATTTAAATGTTAACAAAACTTGAATGTTATGGATTGAGATAGTGCATCTTACTAACAATAACGAACTAGATTCTTAACTCTAAATAAAACATTTCTATTTTGTTTTCTTTCACTCTTGAAATTAATCTAATTTTACGATTCTCCTATCTAAATAGAAATATATATATATATATATATATATATATATATATATATATATATATATATATATATATATATATATATATATATATATATACATAAAATACATAAAAACTTATGGGAAATACAAAAGCTTAATTTTCATGCCATATTAAAAATGTCTTTCTCACATAATATAAATGAAAAAATTATTATTTATTTGTAGGAAAAATTGGCATAATCTGTATAAACAAATTTGTTTGTACAGTTGTCTAGTGAGAATTCAACTTGAAAGAAGAGGGAAGATTCGAAAGCAACACCAATGCTTCAAGTGCAAAAGAAAAAAAACGTTTTATGTTCATATTTGTGTATAATATGTACATTAAACGTTCTTTAACATATAACGAGTATTTAAAGACAAATACAATTTGTAAAAAAGTTGCTTATAACCCAACACATTTTTTTACTTTCTACACTATTTATTTTTAAATATTCGAACATCTTTAATTGCTCTAAATTTATCATCTGCAACTAATTTTCCTTAAATTATTAAATATCAGTAGATAATAGTGTTCCATTAAGACATATTTAATATTATAAAAGTTTAAAATTTTAATTAAAGATACGAAATAAACGTTTAATAGCTAAAGATTTCAAGATTAAATATAATTTGATTTCATAAATCCAGTTTATTTTTCTTAACTAGTCTTATTAAGAAAAATAAACTAGATTCTCAACTCTAAATAAAACATTTCTGCTTTCTGTTTTTTCACTCATGAAATTAATCTAATTTTACGATTCTCCTATATATATGAGTTATTTTATTACGATTATAAAAACATAGAAATGCATAAAAACTTATGTGAAATACAAAATCCTAATCCTTATGCCACATTAATTTTGTTGACAATATAAATTTGTAGGAAAAATTGGCATAATCTTTATATACAAATTTCACATTTGTCCACGAAGACCTGTACAGTTGTCTGGTGGGAATCCAAGTTGAAAGAAGATTCGAAAACAACACCGGTGCTTCAAGTGCGAAAGAAAAGAACGTTTTATGTGCACAAGCATTTATTTCGATCGACGACATTTGTATAAATAAAACATCCAAATCAAAGTAAAGGCTGCAGAAAGCAATCCAGGTCTTGATGCAGAGGAATAAAAATAAAATGACTTTACTTGAAGACGAAATCGACTTTCACTTGGTTGAAACGTTTCTTTGAGCTGTTCCTCTCCTGGGAAACGACGCTAGTGTTGTTTCCAATCGAGTCATTTCATTTCTGGGAGAAGTTTTTGAAGAAGGGGGTGTTCTTTCTCTTTTCTTTATCTTGACTGGGGAGAAAATGAGAATAACATGGCGACGCCATACAGATCGGAATGGACTTCGTCTGTAAACATATGCTGTGAATGCTATGCACAAAGAATAGAATTTGAGGGAATTCAATGTAATAATTGAATTGAAGTATTTTAAAAAGGTCATTTTTCTATAAGTTTAATCATTTTATTTAACAAAAGATGGAAATTCAGTTTCTGTTAAACAAATATCATTAATAGGAAAAAATCTATCAATCACTTACTCGATTTTCATGTAACTAAATACAAAAATTAAAAGTTTTTACACTATTTCAGTATCTGATCAGTATTAAATATTTTAATATTTTTTTCCAAATATAAATAAACATGAATTATTTTAGAAGTGGTCATAAGAATCTGCAAATAGAAAATCTTGTTGATAAACACTGCTGCATTTTTCTATTCCTTCTATTAGCTCACACTCTCCCTATATATATCTTGTTCAAATTTTGAATCGTTAATGAAATATTTTTTTATTCAACCACTCAAGCTCAAATACATTTTTTTTAACTGGTAGTGGATGACACTTGATGTTAATACAGTTTTTTTCAAATATTAATTCAGTAATTAAATTTAATTAATTAATTTAATTTTTTTAAAACTTAAATTGCATATATCTACCAAAAGATGGAGCTAGAGAAACTTAAAAAATGAATGAAAATTATTTATAAAGGACTTTCTGCAATATAGTGAAAAAAAGTAGGAATTGACATTAATTTTTTTTTATATTATTGTTTAAGCCTAAAATACCTTTAAGATATTTTCAAAAGCATCAATATGTGATTTTCTTGTGTATCGAAAAATATGATCCAAAAGCTTCTGAAGCCAATGTGAGATCCAGTCACAATTGACAAATTGAATTCACAGTATATAGCTCAAAGAGCAACGCATGTCACTACATGTATAGCATGCAGTAGCTATTGCAACAAACGCATGCTATAAATACTATGACGCCAACTAATCACTAGCGAGGCTTAATATATAAAATGACATGTAGTTAAAAATGTAAGTTTAAATAATTATTAGTTGCTCATTATTTTAATTCCTTTGATGTTAGAAGTTTTTTATTAAATGTTTTACTTATACAAAATACTCGCATTTTATAACAGATAATTTACATTTATTTACAGAAATCTTCAAATTTTATGCTACAAAGTCTGAAATTGGAAAGTAAAGTTTTTTATTTAGTTTTATTTCTATAATATAAAAGTAAAAATATTTTTTTTTTTAAATTTAAAAATTAAGTAGTTAATTAGTGGATTATAATTGATATTTCAAGATAATACGAAACAACATTAACATTTTATATAATTAGGTCTTAAAATTGATTTGAATTTTAATGATAAATACAGTACAATTTTTTTTAATAATACAAACACAAAATAATATAATTTAGGGCAAATGAATAGAAAACATTCTTAATAGAATATATTAATTAATTTATAAATAGTATAAAAATCTCATGTTTTGTATTATATTGAATATAAATTGCAAAACTTTTGAAAAATCATTATTTTATCATCTAATTGCATTAAATGGTAAAATATTTACAGATGAAATGAAAAAATAAAGTTAATTTTTAAAATAATATTAGTGATTAGAGAAAACCGTTTATTAATAGTAATATTAATGAAATATAAATTAATAGTTGAATTATAGAATACTTATAAAGAAAACAAATTAAAATTCATTCAAATTTAATTAAAGCATATTTAATTAAATTTTATTATTCATTCAAATCCAATTAATATAACTTAAAAAAATGGAGATTTTCGTATGTATAAAATACATATATGTTTGAATATGAGTATGTTAAAAATACATTATTCATTCAATTTTGTAGAATAGAGGTAACCAACGTAATGATCTTCTGCATTTCTTATTACACATATTCATTAATTTTGATAAAAATAAAAATTAAATAACACGAAGCATATTATTATGTAATTTAAAAATTTTGCAAAATTAAATCGAAAATAAAAAAAATCCCTAAAATAACATTATTACCTTTATGAATTTTAATATTCCATATAAAATGAAAGTTACAATCTTTATTATTAACATGTATTAAAATTCTTTATTTTATATATGGTACATTCTGCATATAAATATAAATCTTGTTAAGTATATGTACATTAAAACTGAACATTTATATTGCATAAAATGAATTCCTGTCTATCTTCATATTGTATTAATGTCAATAAAACCTACGAAACTATAACAAAATTAACGATATTTTGCATTACTTATCATTTACACATCTTCACTAATTTTGACAAAAATAAAAATTAAATAATAAAAAGCATAATATTACGTGATTTTAAAATTCCCAAAATTACTCCAAAACTAAAATTCTACATAAAGTGAGAGTAAGTTACAATTTTTATTATTGGCATATATTAAAATAATTTATTTTATACATGCCAATAATAAAAATTATTTATTATATGCTACATATCAATATAAATTTTGTTACGTATATTTGCATTAAAATACTTAGGACATTTATATAGCATAAAATGCATTCCTGTCTATATTCATATCATTTTACTACCAATAAAACCTACGAAACTATCTACATATTTTTTGTTTCCAATGCCCATTTAATTCAATGAAACTGCAGTACCCTTTGATGAAATTAACATCATAAATAGGATGCCATACGAATTCCAATGGCCTGAAAAAATTTCAATTAATTAAATGGCTTTCAATGTATTCCAATGTCCGAAAAAATTGAATTAAATTCAATTATTTCAATTAATTAAAAAATTCCGAAATTAAAAAATAAAAAATTAAAAAATAATTAATATAGCACTATTTTCCCTCGTGAATTTTAATATTCCATATAAAATGAAAGTAAGTTACAATTTTTATTATTGGCGTGCTTTAAAATTGCTTATTTTACATATGGTACATGTTACATATAAGTATAAATTCTGTTAAGTATATATGCATTAAAATAAAACATTTATATAGCAGAAAAGGTATTCTTGTCTATCTTCATATCGTTTTACTACCAATAAAACCAGCGAAACTATCTACATAACTTTTGTTTCTGATGTCCATTTAATTCAATAAAACTTCAGTATCCTTTGATGAAATCAGCATCATGAATAGGATGCCATACGAATTGCAATGTCCTGAAAAAAATTCAATGAATTCAATTAATTAAATGGCCTTCAATGAATTTAATTGACCTGAAAAAAATCAATTAAATTCAATTAATTACAAAATTTCTAAATTAAATAAAAAAATAATTAAAAATTACTTAATATGGTACTATTTTCCTTCGTGAATTTTAATATTTCATATAAAAGGAAAGTAAGAATTTTAGAATTTAGAAGTTAGAATTTTTATTATTAACATGCATTAAAATTGTTTATTTTACATACGTTACCTGCTACATATAAATATAAATTTTGTTAAATATATAGGTATTAAACTAGAACATTTATATAGCTGAAAATGCATTCCTGTCTATCTTCATAGCGTTTTACTACCCATAAAACCCACGAAACTATCCACATAACTTTTGTTTCTAATGCCCATTTAATTCAATAAAACTGCAGTACCCTTTGCTGAAATCAGCATCATGAATAGGATGCCATACGAATTCCAATGGGCTGAAAATGGTGCTAAGGCGATGCGAGTATTTGACAAGTATGCCCAAGAGCGTTAAAGGTCCATAAATGTCAACAGTGTTTTGTAAGGTTTCGATCCGGTGATGTTTCCCTAGAGAATCTTTCACGATCGACCCGCCAAAGACGACGAAACACTTTTGCAGAAAATCGGGAAAGAAGATTTTAGTCTTGCTCGGAGGTGAAAAGTTAAAATATTCTTATAAATTTCTCCTGATCTAATCATGTGTATGAAAACCTTCTTTTTTGTATTTATATATAATGCCGTATGTAATAGTCATAATTTTTTTATGTTAGTCTTTTCAGAGATGAATTCTTTACAAAAGTGAAAACTATAAATATATTTGTTTTGTTAAAGTGTGAATTGATTTGATTGAAATTTATGTTATGGGTAGGTCCTGTAAATTATAATCGTATGAATAACTAGTCAGTAATTAAGAAAATTGAGTTTCGAAAGCATTACAACTTTTTTAGTGTTATAACACTTTCTAAATTTTTGTGTCATAGTGCATAGAATCAATAGATCGCTTATTGAAGAATGCAGGTTCAATATTTTTTTTCATTTTTATTTCTGACGTCAAACTCATTATAAGTAATAAAGGAAGATTATTTAAATTATTGAGTATTTTCTGCTAGAGGCGTACTTTTATACTGCTTTTTTCTCCATTGACACATTTTTTTTTTACTTAAGAAAATACCTTGTTAAACGTTAACTTCTCATATTTAGATAATTTTTACTTCTTATATAGGTCCTGTAAATTATATTTATTGGTCAAAATAGTATGAATAACCAGTCAATAATTAAGAAGATTGAATTTCGTAAACATAGCCATTTTTTTATTGTTAAAACTCTTTCTAAATTTTTCCTCCTGAATTATTCCTTTATTCACCTGAACAATAAAAAAGATCTTCCCGGTCTACAAATTTATCATGCACCTCCAAGTATATGCAAAAATGGTTTCTGTCCAGCATCAAATTTCCAAACAACCTTCTTTTTTTTGGAATCTAAAAGCCCGATCCTACGAATTAATTTGTAGATAAAAACCGCTGAAACATAAAAAAAAATATGTATCTAAATGTGTTCGTCTAGAAATTTAATATTATTTTAAACTGATAATAATTTTTTTTACTTAATATCATTATTAAAGCTAGTTGTATTTTATGTATGTCATATTTAATAATAAAACAAATAATCAAAAGATTATTAAAAAAGTAAGGATAACAATGTAATATTTATCAAGCAATAATTACATAGCACAAAATTATATCGTCGATATATATAATGAGGGCATCGTTTTATTGTTAAAGACTCTCCAATATATTAATTTTCATTTATTAAAATTATTATTTATCCTTATTATTAAAAAGTTTTCCAATATATTAATTCATTTTTTTATTTAAATAAGTTTCATTTAACGAAATGTACACACAGCTTGGTTATGTTCCAGAAGAGATAAATTAAATTAATTATACATTTATTAAATTTTTCCGTTTAATACGTTAAAAGATAAAATGACAATGATTAACTTTTATGAGGAAGCAAATATTTCACTACTGATATTAACTCGTCTTTTATGTATTAAAACTTTTGGCAAACATGTTATTGAAAATTTGAAATTGATGGAAAATTCGAATAATCTTATAAAATATTTAAGCTAATTTTGATTTTAATACAAATGGAATAAGAGTATTCAAAATAAATGTCACTAAACCTATCTATTAAACGTAAGTAGTACTATTAAAAGGGCAATTTAAAAAATATAGAAAAGTATTTCATTTAATTTAACTCTTCTGGTAAAAATGATAATTTGTTATTTTAATTTTCTTCCAATTAATGAATAAATAAACAGGTAAAATAAAAATTTTATTGTTATTATATTTTTAAGGGGTCCTGATGGCCGGTGACCATAGGTTTCGGTGTCGAGTACCAGCAGGGGCATGGATGTTTGTAGGGGTTCGGAATCCACTTTAAACCGTAGACACATATTTAATATGGCTGTTGTTCGTAGGGCTGACATCCCTACCCCGTAAAAAGAAAACATCTCCTGTCTCGAAATTTACCATTAAGCAGATGGCCTACCAGGGGGTTGTTGCACCAATGATGATAATGATATATTCTAATGAAATGCGATTATTCATAACATTAGGAAATTTATATCAGTATGATTCATTATTATAAATAAAATCTATAGTAAACAAATTAATTGCATAAATTATTGTATAATTTTTAAAGAGATCAATGTACTATAACTAATTTCAAATCTTTTTTTGACTTAACAATTTTTAACCACTCTTGTAAATATTGCAAGGTATTATTTGTATATAAAATATATTCAATACATGTTAATGAATTAATCGGCAAATGTATATTCTTTCTGGTTTAAACTGAAAAATAATAACCATCGGAGACCAAAAATCCAAGAGATCATGTCCAAGCCATATAAACTGAAGAATACCTATTCCAAAGGGAATACGGCGAGACGAGAATTGACCTGTCTCAATGGAACGCCTCCCTAATAAGCAACCAAATAATACCCTGATTGACCAATAGACAGCGTACTTGTTTCAGTTTCCTGTAAGCCGAGATCAATAGGATGAGACCCAGTATGTCTCTAGAAATTCAATCTTCTGTTCCATCCGTCAGTCGGTACACGTGCAAAGAATTCACATCCAATAAGCATCTGGGCAACTCGAAGATCCAAATAAAGATAGATTACGCTTGCTCTCTGGAAATATTGCCCACCACCTCAGGGGTGGAGACCCCTCCATTTACGTGTCTGGGGAAAATCCGACAATTCCGTTTTATTTTCTAACTCGCTCTGTGCCAGTTTTCAGGGAGAATGGGAGGTTCGTGTCTGTTGATTATGTTCTTCCTTGATATATTGTCTGAACGAACAGAAACTCTAAAGCACTGGTTCTGACACGTTTTGTAGTTGAGAGGCATTTAAAATACTACAAATAATTGTAATGTCACTTGGTACTATATACAAATTTCTGTGAATATGTTACTATAATAAAATTAAATATAACAGAAAAAGTATTGCGATTAAAACAAATGAAATATGCCTTAAAAATATTAATTCTTGTATTTATGAAAAGCATGAGTCTCATGTGCATTAAAAATATTTTAAGTATTTGGGCATCTATTTTCAAAGCAAACTCTCATTTCCTCATCAATACATTGAAGATTTCCTATCTTCTTTCCTCTCTAAGTTAAGGTAAAAAATTCTTAAATAAATATAATGTTTAAAATTGTAATAAAATGTTCAAAGATTTGACATATTGAAACTTCATCTCTTTTATAAATACGAAAGGTTTCAAGAGACAATTCTTATATAGTTGTTAATGTTAAACCAATCACTTGAATGAATCTATAATTCAACTGTATTTCTCCTTGTTTAGTGATGGGAAGTAAGAAGTCAGTTTTTCTAATAACCATGTTAAATGTTACACTAGCCAACGGCCGTACCATGCTGAATATACCGGTTCTCGTTAGATCACCGAAGTTAAGCATCATTGGGCGCGGTCAGTACTTGGGTGGGTGACCACCTGGGAACACTGCGTGCCGTTGGCATATTTGGGACCTGAATGGCCGAGTGTCTAACGCTCTGGCGCTCGGTGCCACAGGTTTCGGGTTCGAATCCCGGCGGTGCCATGGAGGTTTGTAGTGGTTCAAAATCCACTTTAAGCCGTAGGTCCCGGTCTTCTATGACTGTAAGAGCGTCACGGAGCAAAAGTCAGGCTTCTACCTACGGGTGCTCCATCACAACAGAAGCTGCTTCCTTCCCCTTCAATCATGAGTCCATATGGGCTTGTGGGCTTGGCCAGCCAAGTGGGATAAGAAACAACAACAACAAATGTTACACTAATATTGGAAGTGTTTCATTTATGCAAGCGTGACTTACCAATGGAATCATTTCCAAATTACTTTCAGTAACTTTATTTTCCAATTCAGTAGTTTTCTCTGGAATGTTTCCATTTTGTCAGTGAATGTAGGAATATTTCCTTCTCTTTCCTGTAGGCTAGTTTAAAAATATTTTACTTCTGAAATATATAGGCAAAATACTGTAACTTTGCTATACAAAATTTGGACCAAAGTAGGTTGCAAAAATGTAATTGTAACATTGTTCTAAAAAAATAAATTCTTGTTTCAGGATGTATACATTGGTAAATACACTTCCCCTTCACATCCACCTTACTTCATTATGTAAAAGCTACCACCTGAGTTGTGAATCCATGTCAATACAAAGTTTTTTTTTTAATTAACATACTTAGATAGATCTTGTTTTATTCAAGTTAACCATCTGAACTACTTGATGTAAAATATTTCTTAATATTTTTCCCAATATATATGTATCTATATATATTATGTATCTATATCTATATAGTGAGCGCAACTTATACAGGTTTAAAAACGAAAAACCAAAAACTTTGTTACGAAAATATTATTTTTATAGATCTATGAATATAAAAAAATTCATTAAATTTATTCCTCAAATTCTGTTAAATCAGTTAGTAAAGACATAATTACGGAAAAGGTTCAAGCGTTGGGAATTAAGAGTAATGAGTCGGTATTAAATATCAGATACTGGAGTCGAAAGTTTTTAATCGATTTCTTGTTCTTCATAATATGCTTTAACATAAGACTTATTTTTAAAATTACTTAACCTTGCTTAATTTTGAATTCATACACGTAGAGGCAGAAAAGCCTTTTTTACAAAACAATCAAGATAATCAATTTTTTGACTTAAAATCGAAATGCTTTGACAATATTTATCAAACAGTTTTGTTCAACTTTTATATTTTAGGTAGTATCAAAAATGTTTTTTTTCGTTTTTGCTTTCCAGGTAATTCTCAGATTATCATTAAAACCTTTATTTCCTAACATATGTTATTGTTTTATAAGTAAAATTTGAAATTTGTCATTTTGACCTGATAAATTAACGGAAAAATTTAAATTTAAAAACGATCTGCAATTTGAAAAATTAATGTTTAAAAACACCCCATGGCTCTTACTACTAGATTATGCAGCTAAAGTAAAAAAATAAAATAAAAATAACCCAATAGGATATTATTTAATTGCTAAAAAATATAATTATAAAAATAACCGTACTAAACAATTTAAACTAAACTTCTGTATCCAAATAAGCAAAATTTCATAATCGCATAAACGTTACAAGAAGTCTCATTGGCTGATTCTGAAGATCAAAAATATCAATGCTAAATACCATAAATATTATTCCTTCATATTAATCTAACCACATTAGCTAAATGGTGAGATTATATTACTAATATGAGTTTTAGAAAATGAAAATCGTAAAAGATTCTAGAACTGAATGGGAGAAAATATCGTATTTTTATATGTTTATTATAAATAATAACAAAAAAAAATCTTGTTGATAAGTAAATATAATTTTTATTATTTATTCTCTTTAGAATTCAATTTCTGATAGAAAATTGTGAAAAGAATGCCTTCAATAATATCTGTGAAGGAGTTCTATATATTTGAAAATTATATTCATATTTGATAGAAAATAAAATATCTTATATTAAATTGACTTTTTTTCTTTCATGTCGCAATCGACCGGAAATATCTTATATTAAGTCATATTAATTTCCAAGTAAATTCACTTTGATAGGATTTTTATAGGTTTTAAAGCAATTTTTGGAAAGAAAACAGATGCAGAAATCAGAATTATATATTAATTTACCCAAGTATGTATTCATAACTTGAAATATATTATGAAAATAAAATTGAACATGGAATTTTTGATGGACATGAATACAACTCATTCATATTTTAAAATAAAGTACATTTTGAAAGAAGTAATGTAAGTTGATGGTTTCTTTTTGTAAACTTTTTCATCGCTTTTGTTATGCATAAAAACATGTACTTCATCTAGTACAATATGCTTACGTTTTCGCCTGTTGTATTTTCTTTTTATTATATTTGTATTTATATGATACACTCGTTTTACATTTGCTTCTGAAAACGCGTCATAAAGCTGTTGTTTCTACGAAAATGGGGAAAAAGTCAACAGTAAATGTATCAGTATTGATTCCCCTGCACTGGGAAGATACATCAGATAGCTCCAACTTTACGGTTGGAAAGAAAAGTTATTGGAAACAAAGACGATATAAAGACCTTTTTTTCAGTTTTATTCAGGTTATTTCTTCTTTCATATCTCTTCCCTTACGGTTATATCTTGCCGTATATATGAATCCTTTTTCGGTTGAAACACTGCGGATGACTTGCTCGCATGACAGTGTAGAACCATTAAAAGCTTCGTGATCAATGGTTATTCTGAGCTTTGAGGTTTCGACTTTTTATGTATCATTGAGTTTGGTCACAAATGGCGTAAGTTAAATGGGATGAGACACGGAAACTTCATTTTAAATCATTGCTGGTTTTAATGAAACTTAAAAGAGACTACTGAACAATTTAGACGTGTTTGTTTAAATTTAAACTGTCATTGTAAGTGTTATGTAAAGAATAATGCTAATTTAGTAAATTTGTTTATGTTTTACAACCAACTATGATGACTTATTTCATTTGTGGATGGAATGTCTTCACGGTTCTGATTATTTTCTTTAACTTTTTGGATATTATTTTCTTCCGTTTTTGTCCAGCTGAAGTTGAGACCATGAATGGTCTCTTCCATGCCAACTCTCACGTATCGGTGCTGCACTCTTTGGTCCAGTACGTGATCCCTGCAAACAAAGAAAAAGAAGGCCCTTGAATAAAGTTGTATACAATAGTATCTCAAGAAAATGCACTAAATTGTAGGAGCACTCTAGATACCTTTCTTTGGGAGGAAAAGTAGCAGCACTATTGCTAAAAATAGATATTTGAAATTGTCTTAAAACAATTCGTTAAAAGAGAATTCCTACAGATGAAGCATGGGAACATGCTTAAAAGGGTAGTTTTCTACTTCAATCTTCGATGCACTACTTATAATAAACAAATAAATATAATTTCCGTACATTGTATACAAATTTTTTTTAATCACTTAAAATGTTACAGCTTATTATTATGGGTATAAAATAGCTAAATACAATAGCTGATGTTCCTATAAAGTTTTGAATGAATAGACATTTTCAAAAATATGTATGAAATATGAAATTTTTGTAATTACAGAGAATCATGAACTAAAAATAAAGATTATATCGTGTTCATGTCAGTCAAATTCATTTGGAAAGGTAGGTTACTATAGTGTCGAAAAGGTTCGATTTCTAATTCCATTTCAATTTGTAAGTAATCACTCCCAAGAAGGCAATCTGGAAGATAAACCCTTCTTCTTCTAATTCGTTAAAAAATTTTTATCCTTCAAATTTATTGTGTTCTGAAATTCTTATGCGTACATAAGGAAACTTCCGTTCTGAATTTTTAAATTCTGAATTTTTAAACCGAATTAGCAGTTTAATGGCAAATTGAGCTAACTGTGAATTCCAGTGAAATAAAATGACGAATTTAATATATAGCAAACCTAGACGAAAATAACATAGTAAATATTAAAATATTGATTAAATATGTTTAACTAATAAATAATTATTGTGTACAGCAATGTATGAAACGCAAGTATTGTATATAATTTGTAGGGCTTCGGAGCAAATAATGAAACGTTTCATTCTATACAATGGCATTCTATATAAAGCTGATGTCAGCTGAATTACTCTGACGGGATATTAAGGGAAAATAAACGGAAATCGATTTATCTTATTAAATAAGGCAATACTGTTGTCCAATTTTTGTACAACAAACTGCTTTTTACCTATTTTATGAAACTATGGTAATGTTAAAAGTGTCAATCAATATATAAAAAATATGCTGTATACTTACATGTAGAAGGAATAAAATTGATCATTGGAATGTGTGATTGCTTTTTTTTTCATTTTACATGCTAATGCATACAATTAAACAGTACATACCATTCCTTGGATAGGAATAAAAGAATGCATCATGAAACGATATTTGATTGCGAAGCTTAAGTGGACTCAAAACATCTTGCAACAATAATAAAATTTGTTCAAACATTAGATGATAAAACCAACGAAAGAACCTACAGCTCAAAATTTGAAAGTGTAATTGATGAGGGAAGAAACCAATATGGCGATGGATAATAAAGAGCCTTCCATTTCAGCTATATGATGAGAGTGTTAAAAGAAAAACCAATACAGCTCATATGTTCAAAAGTGTAATGAAAAGTTCATTGAATGTGTAGCTATGTCAGTAAAGATGGTGGAGATTAGGGAATGAATATTATTGTCATTCATTGCTTCAAAACTAATAAAACTCTAAAAAAAAAATTGATTCGAAAGTTAATTTGGAAGTGAAAATATGTTAATAAATTCTAACAAGAAATTTCTTTCTGATTCTCTGTGGGACCCTATCCTTGAGACTGACAAGGAATGAGGTAAATTGAGCAGTCAGACGACAATAATTGTGAATAAGGCAAAAGATAGATTTTACTAACTTGGAACTTTGAAGTGATTTTATATAACTATATGCGGCATTATTTTTGTACAGATAAGTGTTATGAACAAATGCCTTGTACTTGTTAAAATTAAACAGGCTCTACCAAGATCGATCAAACAAATGTGTTTTGTGGATGCTTCAGAAAACAAAACAAAGATAAATTCGAAAGAAAGACTAAAAATAGAATGATGGGGAAAGCAGAAAAAAGTTCTGAATATCATAATAACAGCTGTCAAGCAGAAAACAACAACAACAATATTGTAGAAAATGATAAATAAAAGTATCAGCGCTACTTGAGAAACATGTCAACTTTTCATAACCTTAGAAAAATGCCTTCTGAGAAAAAAAATTCTATTGGCTGGGATGCAATATTTTTATAATTTTATCTCTTTTTTTTATATATATGATGAAGTATATTAAAAGTTTTCTTTGCAGTTTGATGCTTGTTGATATTTTGCCATATAAATTTCGCTCCACAAAAATATTCAGAATTAAAGACACTCCTCCCCACTAAATATCGTATTTTTTATTATTCAATCCACAGCAAGTGTCAATGATTCAGCAAGTTTATGTGCAAGGCCAAGTTTTAAGACAAGAACTACTTTTGTGTGGATATAGCATTCACATGTCATTCAAAATACCATTCTATACTCTTTGTTAAAGCAAAAATAGCCTACATGTTGAATATTAGTTTAATTTGAAAAAATAATAAATATGGTATCTTATGCAATTATTATAACTATAGATAATTAGATAAATGAGTTGATTAGTTAAATAAAGTGATTAATTAAATAAATTAATCAACTTGGAAAATATAAAAAAACATTTCTCTTATTTTTTTCCCGTTAAATAGTTGTGTACTTAATTTGATTTTTTTTTTTTTTTTTTTAATAAAGGCATTCTCACTACTCTTTTTTCAAGTTTTATTTTTGTGTAAGAAAACTAATTAAAGACAATTTAAAATGCAATTATTTCCTTCAGTGTTGCAACAAGTCAGTTTATAATTATTTTACCCTTGTTTTCTTCAAAAAGAAAATTACATGTTTTGTTTTGTATTTGTTTCTTCTCCAAGAAATACAAAATAAAACATGTAACTTTAACTATGTATAACATGTACGTCTTCTTAGTAAATGATTTTTCATAACTCTTCTTTTTAATATTTTACATAAATAGCACATATCGTTCTATAACACCCTAATGCACTTATAATTCCTAGACTTTATATACAATAACTAAGGGAATTATATAAAATAATTCATTTTTCTCAAACTCTATGCAGACTTTAACCGTTTCAGATCGACTTAAATAATATGAGTAAAAAACAATAATTACTTTATTAAACTATCATTTGATTCTAATAAACAAGTTAGAGTTAAAAAGTTAAGAAAAAAATAATTTTTTTAAGAAAATAGGCAAATGTCCTTTGGAATGGACAAACGGTCAGTGAGGGTGTAAAAGCCAAATATTCAGCGCTTAAACTTCTGTTAGGACTTAAGTCTGTTAGGCTTTTTAAACATCAATTGCTTTTTGTAAAAAAGGTACATAAAGAAGCTATATCACTAAATAGGTTTTAAAAAGTCTATATTTACTATATTTATTTTATAATAGAAGATACATTAACAACAATACGCAATCTCCAAAGGAGTTTCATACATTTATATTTTATATACCAAAATACATGGGTTTTACGTTATTTGACATAGAAATTAAAAAAAAATCAATTCAACGTGGAGCTAAAATGCACTGCACATTTATTGTAGTAGATGTGGATTTTACCATTGCAACCGTAATTTCTACATTGTATTGCTTAGCGTTTATCATCAAATTTTGGCAAATGCTCCCTACAGCCATTAATAACATCGAGATAAGGACAAACTTTAGCTACTTTATGACATATATTTTTATTTTGCAGAATAGGCCATAATGATGGTCTACTCTTTTTTATTTCTTGCTAAACCAACTGTAAGAAAATCTGAAGATCGATTTTGATATGACAGATTTCGTTCCAAATTTCCATCTATTGTTCCATTAATAAACTCTAAATCTTTCGTTTCAAATGATTTTCGTTTTTAACTAATATCTTCTTTGGTTGTAAGAAGAAATAGTGTATCAGAATCCTCATCAGAAACTTTATCATCAGAATTTCTAGATGAAACATGAGCCCGTATATACATATAAGCCAATTTTTAATAACAATATTTTTATGTAATATAAAGCTTAAATTAATTACTGGAAAAAAATTCCAAGAAGTTTAACAAAAGTTACCTTTTGTGGCAGTTTGATTATCACTATCATTAAGAATTGGATTCTGATGATTGTATTATTGACAATCATCAGAATCCAATTCTTCAATATCTGATACTTCAGCACTAGCAATACTATCCAAAGATTTTTGAAATCTTTAAAAATTTTTAAATTATATTTTCCTAAAATGAAAAATAAATATTTTATTCTAAAAGTAACTTGTTGTTGATTTTAAAATAATTTAAATACCTGAAATAAATTCGATAACAAATACATTAATATATCAACTATCTGAAGAATTGTAACCACCTGGACCCAATGTCCATTGTAATCGACATATGATTCGGCTCACATTTTATCTAAACTACAAACCAGTGATAAAATAAAACTACTTCTAATGCTTAGGTTAATTTACAAAAGGTGTATAAAATAATCTTTGACTTATTAGGAGTAATATATTCATATGAATCAAAACAAAAAAATTGCTCACTTTTTTGCAAACCGAAGAATTTGGCCATTTTTCAAAGAAAGCAAACTGTAAAAATCTGTAGACTATGGCCAAATCAAGAAATGCAATGATATCAAAAAGATTTATATTTCATCTATCCATGGAACAAGTTTCAACTTTCTGCAGCCAATGAATTAAATAAAAATTAGGTTTTAAAATGTATGCCCATTGTGATGGATGCAGGGTCTGAAAGGGTTAAATCCCCTGGGCGCTCGATAAAATGCTTAATTTTCCTATTGTTGTCGGTAACTTATGCATCATTTAAAAAGTAGAATTTTAATATGCAATTAATTTAATATTTATGGGTAAATAGTATGTTCGGTTTATATTAATATTAAAATAGTTGAAATAAAGATTGTTTCTCATTGTATCGTTATATATTCGGTGAAATAATAAATTCAATATCCTTATTAATTATTAACTACATATTGCACTGTATTATATTATTAATACTTTCAATATTTATTATAGGTAAAACTAAACTATGTTTTTTTATATCAGGATCATTATGTCTAAACTAATATTACTATAAATGATTTTAAATAAAAAGAATAAGGTTGGTGAATAAGTAACCAAAACCAATGCATATCCATGTTTTGTACAATTTTGTTTTGAGTTTATTCTCAAATGTTATGTTTTTAAAGGAATTGCATGTTATATTGAAACTTGAGTGCCTTAAATTGTGTCCAATTTTACTAAACTAAAAGAAAACAAAGATTATTCTGAAACAAAATAATAACTCGTGTGACATTTATTTACAGGAAAACAGAGGATTCAGTTACCTATTAAAGTGATAAAACAATGCAAAAATAATAAGTGGATATTAAATTTAACTACTGACTAAATAAATAAATTATATTTAACACACATTAATATATTTTTTATTTAAATGTTAAATTTATATTCATGTCAAATCTTGCATTGTTCACTGAATAATTCAAAAATTCTTTTACCGAAGAATTATGCGTATGCATATATATAGTCATAATTAAAATGACTCTATACAAAGTCTTCAATAGCTCAATCTAATATTTCAAAAGTTACGCAATTTACTACAGATATTAATAAGTATATGTAATAGAAGATCTCGTGAAAAAAATTGATCGATAAATCATAGATAAGCATAAAAACCTCTAAAACTCTGTAATGGTCACACCATGAAATTACAATGAGAAAATTGAATTTAGCATTATTTATGATGGATTTTTAAAAGATTTTGTAGGGTTTTGTGTGCTTTTGTGAAAAACAAATTGGAATTCTGTTTACAATTTTTTCTACAACTGAAGACAACATGTTTGAAGTAATTTTTATACTTCCCTATGTTAATTCTTTTTTGTTAGTCACACGTGGGACTAACATTTTTCACAAAAGTAAACTTCAGGCTTAGAAATATCTCTGTAGATGTAGGGACAACATTGAATCTTCATTATTTTTTATTCAGTTTCATCGTAGTTATTCAATGATGTATCCATTAAATATTAAAATACGCATATTTCCTTCTATCACGGACTTTTGGAATTATTTTTGTGTGCCACATGTTTTATATAATTCATTTACTACTTTTCACATTTACATTACTTTAGTACATTTTCCATTTGTTCCATTTGTATTTACAACGGCGTGAGAAAATAACAAACTCGCACGAGATCAAAACAATGTAAAACACACATAAGAGAAAAGAAACAATAAGAGAAAAAAGTCAGTCTCATCAGCAAATTTCTGGAGCTCCAATATCTTTTCACCTCGTTATCCGAACACAAGTCCGGGTATCCTCGTATGTGGTGTCTGTCCATAATTTTTTCTTTCTCATAGAGTGAACAATTTGGGCTCTCGAAAATGCCAATATGCTGCAGATGTCCAATATAAGCACAATCCTATAAGCATAGTCCCATGTAAGCACATTCCTATAAGCCTAGTCCCACGAAGCATAGTCACATATAAACCCAGTCGTATAAGTATAGTCCCACGAAGCATAGACCCATATAAGCACAGTCCCACGAAACACTGTCCAATATAAGCCCAGTCCCACGAAACACAGTCCCATATAAGCACATTCCCGTATAAGCACAGACCAACGAAGCACTGCCCTATATAAGCACAGACCAACGAAGCACTGCCCTATAAGCACAGACCAACGAAGCACTGCCCTATATAAGCACAGACCAACGAAGCACTGCCCTATATAAGCACAGTCAGATGAAACACAGTCCCACGCAAGTGATCACTCTTGGAGCGTTGCTGAATGCCTATAGTAGTAGATCTTTTAGCCACCTAGGATGTTACCAGAGTATACCAAGGGGAAGTAGATCTACTGTCGCGCCCCCTATTTGTTGCATGAAAATACTGATAAACCTGATATCGTAAACTGAGTAATGTCAATTGAATTGTGATTACTGTTTTGGCCAAACACATTTAGGTAATAGTTTTTTTTATAGATTTAATTTTATTGGTAGAAAAAAAAATTATAAAAAAACCCGTTAAGTCTTCGTTATTTATAAATTTTAACGGCCTTTATAAATACTTCTCTTCTTTTCGGATGCATAAATTAAGATAGTTGATTTCTTAAATTATTTTTGATAATGAAATCATTAATATTATTACACCAATTAAAATTTTAATCAAAATAACAAAATTAATTATTAATATTCTTTTTTTTTTTTTTTTTTTTTATAAAACATTCAAATTATACATGACCCTCAGGAGAGTTATTTAACATTCATTTTGTAGTAAAACAGAAAGTACAGAAGCAAAGTAAAAAAAAAAAAATTCTTTTTTCTTAAAGAAAAAACCTACTTAGATAGAAAAACTTTATTTTTTTTTTCCTTTGAAAATTGCCCGAGGAAATATAATTGGAAGAATTTAAACCACAGTCTTTCCTAACACTCCCGAAAAAGAATAATTACATGCAATTTACTGTCGCTTTTACCTCTCATCTGTCATTTTCGTTAGAGTAGGAAAAACAAGTGGCGATAGATGAAAAACACAATTACTAGCATAAAAAAATAATGTTTTTTTTTTTTCCTTCCTTCAGAGCTTCTAATTATTTAGTTTTAATTACATGCCAAGAAGAACAAAGAATGCAATTAGGCAACCTTTGCCCGAAGCGTGGAAAATGGTAGTTAAGCATATCACGTATGGAGGATAAAAATAATGATTCATCTTGTGTCCCTTTAGAGTATGCTTTTAAAGACAATCAGGAAATGTGTCCCTAAAATTTTAAATAAAATAATCATAACGAATCACTTAAATCTGTAGTATTCAGTAATGTTTTGAGTTCAGCTTATCAGACACTTGATTTTATTAATATCTTTAATGACAATCAGGGTCCCAAAAATTATATAAATAATTATGAAAGGAGATACTTAAATCTATTTTCAGTAATGCTTAGAGCTTTTTTTCTGTAGAATCAGATTGTTAACTATTTAATATTTTAATTCTTTAATTTATTAAAAGGAAAAATTAAAATTCAAGTGTTAATGTTTCCTAATTATTCATTTTTTCCTTAAATTCAATAAAATATTAAACTATTATTATAAAAGAAAAAAAATTTTTTTAACTGAACTGAAATCGGAATTCTAAAATTTGGCAATAGTTTTTAAAGCTTCCTTTATTTTTAATTGTTTGGCAATAATTTCATTTATAAGAATACGTAATTTTCTACTATCTTAATATATGAGATGCAACAATATGATAACATATTTAATGAATTCTTAAATATTAGTATTTCATACAAGAACTTTAAATATATATGTAGCTAATTCGACAGCAGTGACTATTTTCACTGTAGATGATTACTTAAATGGATATGATTGGTTAGGTTTCAGAACTAAAAATGTTCTGTTTGAAGTCCAACTAACTAAGTAACTCCCTTGGCCTACAGCACCTAGTAGGCCGAGGCTGTATGCCTGCTGACAGTTTTCGAGACAGAAAATGGTTTCTCTTTACAAGGTAGTGTTGTCAGCCGATGTAAAAAGGAACGATGGAATATATTAACGAATATATTAAAAATTCTGATTTTCGTTAATACGAATACATTTTATAACTTTTGTTATTCTTCCATGTAAATTATTGTAATTTACTATGACCATGTACTATTATTTTCAACATTATATACTTCGAATCCTAACCAAAATTGAGATATACACCCATTAGACAGGCTTATGACGATAACTTTGCTTTCCCATACAGCAAAATTGAAAATTTATTTCACACTTCGAGTTTCGAAAAACTCGCGAACATTTTCTGATGATTTACAACGAAATAAATAACAACACGGTTTGCTGGTAAGTTCTTTATAAGTTTTCCCACCAATTTCTATGTAATATACACCGGTTCTGCACGCAACACCGCCATGTCTAAACCAAAGCGCAATAGTAATATCATAAATTGTTAAATATTTGCTCTTGAAGGGGAAAATATTTTTATGGGTGCTTCAACAATTTCCGGATCCTAATGTTTTCTCCTTGTTTTTACTTGCTGGTGAAAAAAGTGAATAATTTATTCCCGAAGATGCATCTTTTCTCTCAAATTTCTCCCTGAAAAACGAGGAATATTAAGTGAAAAGTGCGCAAGAAATTCAAGAATCTATTTTGAACAGAAGAAACGAAAAAATATTTCGTAGCGCCAACGAAACAACAAATCAGTAGGCTGTCAAATTAAGAGAAAATATTGCGACACGAATGTCACATTTTCTGTTTTTTACTGTCGGATTTTTCAACTCAATTCACGATGCAATATTTATTATTATATTGAAAGGCATGAAAATATGTTGACTTATTTACAGTAAAATAACTGCAATATTTGTTTAATATGATCACAGCTTGTTTAAAATACATTTTGAAACAAAAAGCGTGTAATCATCTAAAAAAATCTATAAAAAAGATTAAAATCTATAAAAAAGATAGATTTAAAAAAAAGAACCTCTTATCATTTTACAGTAAATCAATAAAGTTTTTAATAAATGACTGATATTCATTACTCATAATTAAAATGCATATTCATTATATATTATAAGCAATTTAAATTTATTAAACGCATGTGACAAATCATGGAACAAATGCAGTATTTGAAATAAGGAATTTAAACAAATAATAAAAGTAAACTTGATTTTTCTATATCGTATGAAGAAAAGTAAGTCGACAGAAAAAATAATTCTAGATGCATTCTGTGTTATATCATCTTTATTACATTATATAAAAGCATGTATACCGGCTTATATAATATTTTGTATCTAATTCGATAATTCAGTGAAAATATTACATACATTGTTTCAATTTTTATAGTATTTTAGTGTCAAGTATCTTTGTAATATACTAAAAAGATATTCAGAGTCAGAAATATAGCGTAATCAGAATATGTATATTAAGAATCAAAATATGTATATTCAGAATCAGAATATGTATATTCAGAATCGGAATTTGTATATTCAGAATCAGATTATGCATAATCAGAATCAGAATATGTATATTCAGGATCGGAATATGTATATGTATATCAAAATACGTATATTCAGAATCAGAAAATGTATATGTAAATCGGAATATGTATATGTAGATCAGAATATGAATATGTAAATCACAATAGGTATATTGAGAATCATAATGATTACGCAAATCAGAATGCGTATATGCAGAACAGAATATGTACTTGTAAATCAGAAGTGTATATAGATCAGAATATGTATATGTAAATCAGAATATGTGTATGTAGATCAGAAAATGATTACATAAATCAGAATATGTATATGTAGATCAGAAAATGACTACGTAAATCAGAATATGTATATTACGAACCAGAATTATTCTGTATAACTTGATTACAAAGTTATACAGAATCAAATATATTAAAAATTTTCGCTTATATGAATACATTTTATAACTTTTGTTTTACTTGTGACATGCATATTATTGTCATTTACAGTGACCATATACTGTTTATTTTAACATTATATACTACAAACCCTAACCGAAAGTGCACTGTATACCCATTAGACAAATTTATGAGATAAGTTTGCTTTCCGATACAGCAAAATTGAAAATTTATATCCCGCTTTGAGTTTCAAAAAACTCGGCAACATTTCTGATGATTTACAACGAAATATATAACAGCATGGTTTGCTGGTAAGTTCTTTATAACTTTTCCCACCAATTTTTTTTGTAATATACACCGGTTCTGCACGCAACACCGCCATGCCTAAACCAAAGCGCAATAAAAATATCATAAATTGTTAAATATTTGCTCTTGAAGTGGAAAATATTTTTATGGGTGCTTCAACAATTTCCGGATCCTAATGTTTTCTCCTTGTTTTTTCCTGCTGGCGAAAAAAAGTGAATAATTTATTCCCGAAGATGTATCTTTCTCTCACATTTCTCCCTGAAAAACGAGGAATATTAAGTGAAAAGTGCGCAAGAAATTCAAGAATCTATTTTGAACAAGAGAAACGAAAAGTATTTCGCAGCAGCCAACGAAACAACAAATCAGTAGGCTGTCAAATTAAGAGAAAATATTGCGACACGAATGTCACAATTTTCTGTTTTTAGCTGTCGGATTTTTCAACTGAATTCATGATGAAATATTTATTATTATATTGAAAAGCATGAAAGTATGGTGACTTATTTACAGCGAAATAACTGCGATATTTGTTTAGCAAGATAACAGCTTGTTTAAAGTATATTTTGTAATCAAAAGCAGGCAATCAGCTGAAGAAATCTACGAAAAAGATAGTAATCTATGAAAGAACTCTATAAAAATACAGTTTTCTAAAACAAATAGTTATTGAACCTATTTAAAATTTTGCAGTAAGGCAATAAAATTGATAATAATTTATTGTTATTCATTACTAATAATGAATATCAATCATTTATCCATTATTAGTAATGAATATCAATCATTAATAGTGCATATACATAAAATACATATTCATTACGTATTATAGGCAATTTGTATATTAAACGCATGTATCAAGTTATGTAAAAAATGAAGTGTTTTAAGTAAGCAATTTAAACAAATAATAAATGTAAACTTGATTTTTCCATATAGCATACAGGAAAGTAAATTTGCCAGAAAAAAAAATGAATTTTATATACATTCTGTGTTATTTCATCGTTTTTACATTATATAAAGAATTCATACCCTTTTATTTAATATTTTGTATCTAATGTAATTTGAAAATTTAAAAATATTATATACATTGTTTCAATTTTTATAGTATTTTAGTGTCGAGTTTCATGGCAATATACTAAAAAGATATTCATAATCAGAATATGTACATGTAAATCACAATATGTATATGTAGATCAGAATATGTATATGTCAATCAGAATATGTATATGTCAATCAGAATACGTGTATTCATAACCAGATTTCTTCTGTATAACTTGATTACAAAGTTATACAGAATCGAATATATTAAAAAATCTAGTTAATGTTAAAAATTCATTAATGTGAATATTTTATTACTTTTGATTTTCTTCTAGCATGCAAATTATTGTCATTTACTGTGACAATGCAGAATTTTTTTTTCACATTACATACTTTAAATCCTAACCAAAATTGAGCTATATAGCCATTAGAAAAGTTTATAGGATAACATAGCTTTCCGATAAACCAAAATTGAAAATTTATTTCCCACTTTGAGTTTGGGAAATTTGGAAACATGTTCTGATGATTTACAACGAAATAAATAACAGCATGGTTTGGTAGTAAGTTCTTTACAAGTTTTCCCACCAATTTTTCTGCAATATACACCGGTTGTGCACGCAACACCGCCATGTCTACCCAAAGCGCAATGGCAATATCATAAATTGTCAAATATTCGCTCTTGAAGTGGAAAATATTTTAATGGGTGCTTCAACAATTTTCGGATCCTAATGTTTTCTCCTTGTTTTTCCTGCTAGCGAAAAAGCTGAATAATTTATTCCCGAAGATGCATCTTTCCTCTCAGATTTCTCCCTGAAAAACGAGGAATATTAAGTGAAAAGTACGCAAGAAATTCAAGAATCTATTTTGAGCAGGAGAAACGAAAAGTATTTCGCAGCTAACAACGAAACAACAAATCAGTAGGTTGTCAAATTAAGAGAAAATATTGCGACACGGATGTCACATTTTCTGTTTTTAGCTGTCGGATTTCTCAACTCAATTCATGATGGAATATTTATTATTGTATTGAAAAGCATGGAAATATGATGACTTATTTATAGTAAAATAACTGCATTGTTTGTTTAGCATGATCACAACTTGTTTAAAGTATATTTTGAAACCAAAAACAATCAAGCAGCTCAACAAATTTATAAAATAGATAGAAATCCATAGAAATGATAGATTTCAAAAAAAGATAGCTATTGAATGTATTTATAATTTTACAGTAAGGCAATAAAATTAGTAATAAATGATTATAAATGATTGATATTCATTACTAATAATTAAAATACATATTCATTACGTATGGTAAGAAATTTAAATATATTAAACGCTTATATCAAATTATGTAACAAATGCAGTATTTGAAATAATCTATTTAAACAAATAATAAAAGTAAACATGATTTTTCCATATGGCATGTACAAAAGTAAATTTGACAGAAAAAAAAGGAATTTTAGATGCGTCCTCGTTATTTCATCGTTATTACATTATATAAAAGCATGTATACCACTTTATTTAATATTTTGTATCTAACGCAACTCCAAAATTTAAAAATATTATATACAGTGATACAATTTTTATATTATTTTAGTTTTTAGTTTCTTGGTAACACACAAATAAGATATTAAGAATCAGACGCGTATTAAAAAAAAATAAAAATTTTCGTTAATATGAATACATTTTATTTTACTTCTGACATGCAAACTATTATCATTTACTATGGACATATACTATTTAGTTTAACATCACATACTTCGAATCCCTACCCAAATTGCACTATGAGACCATTAGACAAGTTTATGCGATAACTTTACTTTCCGATATAGCAAAATTGAAAATTTATTTCCCGCTTTGAGTTTGGGAAACTCGGTAACATTTTCTGATGATTTACAACGAAATAAATAACAGCATGGTTTGCTGGTAAGATCTTTATAAGTTTTCCCACCAATTTTTTCTGTTATATACACCGGTTCTGCACGCAACACCACCATGTATGAACCAAATCGCAATAGTAACATCATAAATTGTTAAATATTTGCTCTTGAAATGGAAAATATTTTTATGGGTGCTTAAACAATTTCCGGATCCTAATGCTTTCTCCTTGTTTTTCCTGCTGGCGAAAAAAAGTGAATAATTTATTCCCGAAGATGTAACTTTCTCTCACATTTCTCCCTGAAAAACGAGGAATATTAAGTGAAAAATGCGCGAGAAATTCAAGAATCTATTTTTGAACAGGAGAAACGAAAAGTATTTCGCAGCAGCCAACGAACAAAAAATCAGTAGGCTGTCAAATTAAGAGAAAATATTGCGACACGGATGTCACCATTTTCTGTTTATAGCTGTCGGATTTTTCAACTCAATTCATGATGGAATATTGATTATTGTATTGAAAAGCATGAAAATGTGATAACTTATTTACAGTAAAATAACTACAATATTTGTTTAGTGTGATCACAGCTTGTTTAAAGAATATTTTGAAACTAAAAGCAACCAAGCAGCTAAATAAATCTATAAAAAAGACAGAAATCTATAAAAAAAAATCTATAAAAAAATATAGATTTCTAAAAAAATAAAAGTTATTGAACCTATTTATTTATAACTTTACAGTAACCCAATAAAATTGTTAATAAATGATAATAAAGTATTGATTTTCATTACTTGTATTTAAAATAAATATTCTTTATGTTAAATATTATATATTTAAAAATATATTTAAAATGAATATTCTTACGTTCGTTACGTCAATTTAAATATATTAAACGCATGTATTAAATTATGTAACAATTGCACTATTTGAAATAAGCAATTTAAACAAATAATAAAAGTAAACGTGATTTTTCCATATGGCATGTACAAAAGTAAATTTGACAGAAAAAAAAAGAATTTTAGATGCATCCTGCGTTATTACATTATATAAAAGCATGCACACAACTTTATTTAATATTTTGTATCTAACGTAACTCGAACATTTAGTAAAAATATTACATACATTATTTCAATTTTTATATTATTTTAGTGTGTAGTCAGTTTGTTATGTATTGCAAAGAATACTATATAATAGAAACTCTTGCTATTATGAATGCCTTCTATAACTTTTGTTTTTCTTCCATGTAAATTCTTGTCATTTACTATCGAAATATACTATTCCATTTTAAAATTATACACTTCAAATCCTAAACAAAATTGCACTATCAGCCCATTAGACAAGTTTATGAGATAACTTTATTTTCCGATATAGCAAAATTGAAAATTTATTTCCCGCTTTGAGTTTGGGAAACTCGGTAACATTTTCTGATGATTTACAACGAAATAAATAACAGCATGGTTTGCTGGTAAGTTCTTTATAAGATTTCTCACCAATTTTTTCTGTAATATACACCGGTTCTGCACGCAACACCACCATGTATGAACCAAAGCGCAATAGTAACATCGTAAATTGTTAAATATTTGCTCTTGAAGTGGAAAATATTTTTATGGGTGCTTCAACAATTTCCGGATCCTAATGTTTTCTCCTTGTTTTTTCCTGCTGGCGAAAGAAAGTGAATAATTTATTACCAAAGATGTATCTTTCTCTGACATTTCTGCCTTAAAAACGGGGAATATTAAGTGAAAAGTGCGCAAGAAATTCAAGAATCTATTTTGAACAGAAGAAACGAAAAAGTATTTCGTAGCAGACAACGAAACAACAAATCAGTAGGCTGTCAAATTAAGAAAAAATATTGCGACACGAATGTCACCATTTTCCGTTTTTAGCTGTCGGATTTTTCAACTCAATTCAAGATGGAATATTTATTATTATATTGAAAAGCATGAAAATATGTTGATTTATTTACAGTAAAATACTTGCAATATTGGTTTAGCAGGATAACCGCTTGTTTAAATTATATTTTGTAATCAAAAGGAAGCAAACAGTTCCAGAAATCTATGAAAAAGATAAAAATCTATAAATTAAATCTATAAAAAAGATAAATTTCTGACAAAAATAGCTATTGGACCTATTTATAATTTTACAGTATGCCAATAATATTGGTAATAAATGGTACTAAATGATTGATATTCATTACTTATACTTAAAATACATATTCATTACGTATTGTAAATATATTAACATGGGTTTAACTTGATACATATCAAATTACCTTGCAAATGAAGTAATTTAAATAAGCATTTTAAGCAAATGCAAGTTCACTTAAAAAGTTTTCTAAGTAAATTATTTACGAAAAACAGTAAATGTATTCTAATAAATTTACTATGTAGTAATATAACTGATTTTATTTGATGCAAATGCTTCTTAAATTACTAAAGTTTATAGAGCAATTAAATTTAAAAAATTGTATCTCTTCTTAATAAAAGTATTATTTCCCTGTAGTATAAAGCTATACTTCTGTGCAGTAAGCAAATCTAATTTTTCTGTGATAAAAATTCATACATTTGCGTTATAAAAATGCATAGTTAGTAGTAGGAGTGAGCTTATGTGTGACGGAAGTAACGTCACAAGAAAAGCGGTCCTCACCGGAAGTGATGTAAGCAAGGTGTCTTCTTGGTATAGAAAAAAGGGTTCATAAAAATTAACATTTGGTTTTTATTATCTCTATTGAAAGTAACTCAATTAGTAATTGTTTTTATATACTCGATCAAACTTGTAACCAAACTGGAAATAAACTTTATTAATTTACCTATATATTAAAAAAATTTAAGCATTTCACTCCTCTAAAACCATTTCAAAAATATAAAATTAGGAAAATTTAAATTTGTTAAAAGTCTTTTTTGATTGATTAAGCATTAAATGAATACATATATTTAAATTAAATTATTAAAAAAAACCACCTGAATAAACTTCTACGTATGTTCAGCAATTAAATTTAACTTAATGCTGTAGTAAATTTCTTTTTTTAATAATTTTTCTAATTATCTATCCTTTAATTTTATTTAGAAAACGAAACAGTTAAAATATAAGACTTCTAAAACCAACTAGAAAAATGAAAATTCATGTGAAAGAATTTCTAGTTGTCCACCAAAAATAAACTATGGCCATTTATTTAAATAAAAATATGGTTTATGCTTTTGAATATTGTTTCAACAATTTCTGACTTTTAAAATCTTTCAATAAACCTGAAACATTAACAGGAAATACAAACAAAAGACATTACAAAAACAGATGAAATAATGCATAGGGAAGCATTATTTCATTAGTGTATTATTTTTCTTTAAGATTCTTAATCTTTGAATGAAAAAAAAAATTAAATTGGTTCATTTTTGCCATTTTTCAAAGTGCTGTTGAAAGCTTATTAAAATTAATGCACGAAAGAACTACTTAAAGAAAGATGCAAACACTGCAAGAATTTCCAATAATTCCAAATTTAAATTAGGAATGAGAAGTAAAAGCACAATTAGTTGAAAATTTAATTAAAAGTGGAGAGTAAAAAAAAAAAAAATTAAAGTCGTCTTTAAAAAATGTTTTAATAAGTGTAATATTATATTTTGAATTATTCATTTTTGGGAATAATAAAAAATGTGTGATCAGATTTAAAAAAGGAAATACCTTTCAAAGTTATGGTTGAAGAGATATTTAAAAGTATCACTTAAATAATGTGGAAATTATTAAATAAAAATGGACCAAAAATTAGTGAATGTTAAAAATGTTATACAAACATTCTTTTATTTCTGGCATTTTAAATAACATTAAATACATTAAATAAGCAGTGCATTATATTATTATTTATTTTTATACATTCAAAAAAAATTGTATGATATTGAATTGCGAAATGAATTATTTTAATTATAATTTATTACAATGTATATTTTACACAATTTTTAATCTGGTTGTAAATTTTTGTATTGGTTATTTGTAACAGAAAGATACATTTTACTTATTTTAATTTGAGTAAAAATTTAATTAGTTTAATTAAATTTAGTTTAATAATTTTAAAATTAAATAATATTATTAACTTTGGTTTCTGTAAAGAAATTTGGAGAAGGGTGTGCTAATTTAAAAATAGAATATTGCTAAATATTTTATTATTTTAATTTGCTTATTATATGACAGTCTGAATTGAAGGTGTTAATTTAATTTGAATCCCATTTTCAAAAAACAATGTTTAATCTTCGTATATGTGCTTTCCCTTAAAATCTTACTTAATTTCTGGAAGTTCATTGTTTCTGGTCGTTATATCTATCATTCAAGAATCAATTTATTTTTTTATCATGTATTTTTCAATTTATATTATTGCCATTAATTAAATTTTTGCAATGAAATATTTATGTTTGTATATCTAATGTAAATCTGCGGTAATAATCTCAGTAGTAAACAAAGAAAGCTGTATAAACATGTGTAGTTTTGTGGCATTAAAATAAAATTAATTCAATTAATTAAAGCATATTTTTTCTCTCATCTTCCATATTTCCGTCTCAAAGGCTGGACTCCTCTATTCCGTCTCCAGTTTTATTTTTTGACCAAATTTCTATTCCTTTCATTGGCTAAATTCTGAATCCAGGAGACCATCATAAGACAATTATTTTGAATTTTTGAATTAAAAATCATTGCTTTAGACCCAGGATGGGTGGTCTCCTGACCCCTTGCTGCATTCCAGTCTGTGAAAAAAATCAATGCTGTAAAGATCCATTTTGTGGTAGTCAAGTTAATAATCTGTTTTGACTTTTACTACTTTTCAAAGTGGCGACCATGGCGAAATACCTTTTCATAAACAAAGAGGTATTGGATAGAGTAATTCTAATTTGATAATTGGAACCATAAAGACCCAGCAGGGTGGAGTGGTTGAACATTGCCTTTTACATCCTTTGTGATGCAAACCACACAGACAGGCTTACTTGAAGAATATTCTTTACTTTTCCCAGAAAAAAAAATACTGTAAATATGACATAGAACATATATATATATGTGTGTGTGTGTGTGTGTGTATACATGTACATTGTAAATTACAAATAAAAACACACTAAAGATGTATACAATTCTAGACCAACAAAAATTATGTAACATTGTATAAATTTAATTTAACTAATACATTTAATTATGCACACTATGTCGACACGGCACATATGTGAGAGAGATATTTTTCATTTCTGAACAAAAATGGTTTATTGTTTCATAAAAATATTCATTTACAGTAACAACATACATAAAAATATAAAGAACGTATTCATATTCAAAGCAGCATTGCAAAAAAGGAAAATTTTCTTTTCTAATTTAAATAGCATTCATAATAATTTATTTTAAAGTCAATCATGCTAAGCTGATATCCAATTCAATCTATGTTGCCTCCTGTAATCAGAATTAGCTACTTGCACCTTGATGCAACCACTAACCTACATGGTTACCCAGGATTTATGCATGGTAAAATACAAATCAAAACACATTAAAAATGTATAAAATTCCAGACCGACAAAAATTATGTAACATTGTATAAATTTAATTTAAGTAATACATTTAATTCTGCACAATATGTGGACATGGCACATATGTGAGAGGAATATATTTCACTTCTGGACTACAATGCTTTATTGTTCAATCATTCTAAGCTCATATCCAATTCAACCCATGTTGCCTCAGGTAATCAGAATTAGCTACTTGCACCTTGATGCAACAACTAACCTACATGGTTGCCCAGATTTTCTGATTACCATAAATTTCATTAGTAAGTGTAATTGATGCCGAAACAAGGAAGGGAGGGTGATAAGGTGCATCTTGTTGAGGAAAGAGGTCGTGCACACATCCAGCCACTGAACATGCATGAAATTTCATATTCAGTGGCACGATATTGAACATGCGGGATTATAAATTCCTATATTTCCAGCAGTAGCGATAGCAATCAGTGGTCCACCTTCCGAATTACTGTTACATCTATGTAATTTCATTAGGTTCGAATAACGGTTTCAGAGTTTGAGGTGATGTTGGTTTCGTGCAACAGACATCGTGGTTAAAGCATATGTGGTAATGAAAATTGTAACTTATGTTGTTGTTGTTGCTTATCCCCTTGATTTAGAATCCTAAACCAAGTCCAGTAGATCATTCTGCATCAATAGATCGTAAACTGTCTTCCCCTCATTCAACAGTTGCCTCACAGAGGCACCAATATAATCTATGAGATGAGAGGGAGATGCGATGGTCGAACAATGACAAAGGGCATATGTCTTCTCGTCTCCATTGAAGGTCAAACTCTTAATGTGGCCAGTCCTTAGTCTAGCTAAAGCCGTCTGAGCAGGTCTAGGACAGGAGCACTGAATGGATATACCAGGATATTTAGCGGCGTACCATGCATCAATTGGTGGCGACCTCCAAGAGGTATTCACTCTGGCTAAAGTCATGGAATGAACCTCTGAAGCTAACAGATTGGAAGAAGAAGCTTTGGGAAGTTCGCAACCTTCCCTAGCGAGCAGATCAGCAATTTCATTTCCGTGGATGCCCACATGGGAGGGAATCCACTGCAAGCACACCGATCCGATCTGGTCCAAAACAGCTAGTTTGGAAACTATATCCTGCCCCAATTTGTCCAAGATGCTTGGCCAATTTTTCAGATACTGTATTGAGCTCTTACTATCAGTCAGAATCCAAACATCAGGTACTTTAAAGTCTAAAGCTAGATTCAGAGCTTCGCTTATAGCAGTTAATTCTGAGCGGAATACTGAGCTGTGGTCCGGGTTTCTAAAACGATATCTAAATTCTCTTGTACTTGTCTTCATAAAAATTCCGCTACCTGTTCTTCCAGAGTCAGATTTGCTTCCATCAGTGTAAATAACCAGGGCCCGAGGAGAAATGTTATTGATGATCTCGAGAGCCAAGTGACGCAGCAACTCCGGGTGTTCTTCGTGTTTGATAAATTTCACATTCAAGTCTTCATTAAAAGTTACATTACTAAGTACAGTAGTAGGTGTCAGTAGATTAAAAGGAACACTGGGCTCGACTTCAATATCTGCCAATCCCTGCTTCCATATTAAACCCAAAGGGCTGTCCTTTTTTAATCTTTGGTTATTTGTCCAGTTCGATAAAAGGTTAGATGATCTGTTATAAGGCTTAAAACTCTTTAGCTTTGCGACGTACTTCGCCATATTTATTTCTCTTCTCAATGAGAGGGGCTGAAGATCAGCCTCATAACAAGCAATATCATTGGGACAACTGTGCCTGAGACCAGTGATAATTCTGGCAGCACTAGATTGTATTCTCTCTAGTTTTTTTAGGTTAGTATTTGCAGCAACTTGATAGATCTGGTAGCCATATTCAAGGATTGGCCTTATAAGAGCAGTATAAGTGATCTTGAGTGTGCCTGCATCGGCTCCCCAATCTCTTTTGTAACTTATTATAATGATAATATAAATTTTAAAAATGATATTCAAGTAAAATTAGAATTGAGTTGACTATTATAAATTACTACTAAATTACTTTGGTAAATTATTTCTTTAGCGCAAATGAGAAATTGCATTTTTTAATTATTTTTATAGAATTTTGTACATTGTGTAACACAACATGTAATAAAAACATTAAATTAATTAAGGATTTCATTTCATTACAGTACAAAAAATATAACATCTTTGTATGAAACATAAAAATTGATTAACAGCTATGAAGGCGTGTTTCATATTAATGACTTGTTAAAGTTTGACTTTTTATTTTCAGTTCTTTTCTTAATATTTCTTTATGGGTGTAAAATCAGATCATCAAATATCTAAGAGTGGAATGTTGTGCATGTAACCATCATTGTATCAAAAGAAATCAGTGGGGCATTGATTAATTTTGGTTAGTGCGAAAGAAACTTCCAAGTTCATTAAAAAAATGCATTGCAAAAATGTTTCTTATGGAAAGATTTATTTGTTTAGCGCACATGGTGTTAGAATACAGCAATTTTATTTTTAACTATATATTTAGAATAGTGACAAAATGTTAAATTCATTAATTGTTTTCGCAACAGAGTGATTTTTTCATGAATAAAATAATATATAAAAATATTTTGTATTCCTAAAATAGTTTTGAATTTTAGCAGTGCTATTTTTGGAGAAGAAACGTAGGGTTTTTATAGGTAATAATCCTGAATCGAAACAATATGCTTTTATTTAGTTTTTTTTTTTTACGTATTGAAATGTATTTCAAAAAGACGTAAAAAATCTCCATCACAAATTTCTATAGCCATTATTATTTTCATGTGAACTTCGCAAATTTATTTTGAAATTGTTTGTTGTTGTTTAGAATAAGTACGACTCCATTGAAAAAATTTTTAGATGAATCGAATATAAAATTCTTCGAAAATTTTATGGAACTTATTTTATTAGCAAATAAAATGAATGCATAAATATAAATTTCTTTTTTATTGAATTTTTGAAATTACATACGAAAAACCTGAAGAATATTTATTTCTTATTCATACAATATACAGAAATTAAAAATTATAAATTGGTAAAAGCATTGTAGTTCTCATAAAGTGTGAAAATTTTTAAAAATGGTTTATAAAACCAAAATTTGTATAGTAAACTATTAATAAAAATTTTTCTACAATTTGCGCATTAGTAAAATAACCATATTTTTTTGTAAATCCTAAATTATATTGTTTTAAAAATATATTTGGCTGTCATATTTTTAAACCGAATTCCAGATTTCTTAAAAATATTATAATAAAATAACCGAATAAATCAATTTAATAATGTAAGTGAATTTGCATTTTTAACTAATGTAGCCACCATAACTTTATCCACATCACAGTTGAAATTTCCATTAAAATATAATAATTGCCATGTAATGAAAAAATGATTCCCAAAATTAATTTATCATGGAGGTAAATGAAGTTGAAATTCCGGTTTGACAAGGGGAAAAAAAACCTTGAAACACTTCGTTTAAACAGAATTTTTTTGTCACTTGTGATAAATTAATGGGCTTTCAAATGGACAGTTATCTTATTGGCTATTAGTCTTCTATGGAACTGTCAAAATAGTTTGACATATGAGAGGTTTTATGAAGATGTATTGATTAAACAATTAGTTTCCTAACCTTCTTTGTGTTGCTGAATTCAATTACGTAAAAAAAGCTGTTTTCATAAATTGTCAAAGTTAAAAAGGATACAGAATATTTATCCCTTTAGCTATTTAATTCAGATGAATTTCTTATATATATTTCTCAATATTTGTTAATGTAATGTATTCGCACAAACCAAGCAACGGTTTACGTTTAAATTTTACATAAATTGGCATAGTTGTAAAAGAAAACATAAATCAGTTGAATGAAGAAAGAATCAACCAAAATAGAAATTGGATCAATATTTGTAAAAAAAAAAGTACCTAATTAGGTTTTAAAGAACAGGTGATTCTTTATGATTGACGAATTTCTCATGGAGTCACGTTAGTTTTTACATTGTTGTCTTGCTCATTGTCAAGCTGGCATAAATAAATAATTAAATAAAGCATATTAACCGATGAATTGCTAAAATCCAGAATTAAGAAAAATTTGCATTGTCATTTTATCAATAAAGAAATCTCGATTAAACTCTGGATTCTTGAACCTCAGATAAAAGATGAAAAGGGTGCATTGTGATGTATATTGTCTGTTCTTTTCGGTTGCCGTAGTTGGGAATCATCCACCGAAGGGATCATCCACCGAATGTTTGAAATTTGGCAGCCACATCGGTGAGTTTAAGAGGGAATGAGATTTGCAAAAACTGACTACGTTAAACATTGATTAGTAATATTATGTGATGTTAAAGAAGAAAACTTTTGCTCCAGAATGCTCTTTTAATATGCATTCTTCAAACATTATGATCGTATTGACCATTAGTATTCTAGCTTATTAATTTTAAATGTGTGAGATTCTCAATCCCTTTTATTTGCAGGGATTCTAATGCAATATCCTGTGAGAACAATGCCTGTTTACATAATGGTACTCCTTACCACATATCCAGACCTTTCATAGCCTATCAACTTCGTACTTAGAATGTGAGTTCAATAGAAACACTACTTGAGATATAATCAACATCTCTTAAGATACATTTATGTTCCTTTTAATACCGTAATCAATTATTAAAAAATTAAGCAGGAAAATGTTTTTATAACTAGATTATGTAGAATAGATTTATTCGGAAGTATACAGATAATCTGTCGTTCTCGATATAATTATGTCAATAAAAATTTATTCTTAGTATTCTTTTCATTGGATGATGATTTATAAGCGGCAATTTATTTAATTTATGTTTTAACTGTACAAAACCACCCATTCAGAATTTTTAATCTTACAATACTCTAAAAAGTTAAACTACTACAAAAGCAAGTAAATATTTGCACTTAACGTAGATTAGATCCCCACATACATTGAAGAAACCAATTACCAAATTGAAAAACATCAAATAATTTCCAATATTTTTAAACTTCAAATATTAAAATTTTCATAAATTTCTTTTTATTTTCTGAAAATAGGCGTAAGTGTCATTTCTGAAAATATATTCATTTAAAATAATGCGCAGGAAAATAAGTATAAAAATAGATCATATTTGCATAAAGTCATAAGGACAAAATGTGTACTACTTATTAAAATTTAATAAACTAGAAATTTGAAATGTTATTGAAATTTTATATAAATTATCATAGAGAAATAATAAATTTGCAATCTTCCACTTTGAAGACTCAAAAATGTACAGAAGCAATATTTGCATTAGGAATAAATTTTATAAATAAATTTAAATGTATAAAAGAGCAAATGACACTTTTAATCTCATACACAAAACATTCAGAAATTTTATTTAAACATTATCAATATAATTTATTTCAAAATTAGTGTACGGTATTTTCAATGTTTGTATAATAAATTGAGTTATATCCTTTTTAGATATTGTACATAAATCTTCACTTCAACAGAGTTATATATCTAACTTTACAGTCAAATATCATTAAAAATAAATGTTTGTTAAAAATGAATTTTGGGAATAAAATTTTACAATAAAAATCCATAACTTTATTTTTGATTTCTGATGTCTAGACGAATATATTTATTTTTATATTAGAACTTAGAGTTATATGTGTTTTAGTACTCAATTCTATATTTGGAGCCCAACTGCTATTTCTTATATCGCCTTTATTAGTTAAGTATTTTGCTGTTCTAGTTTATAATCTGGCGTTTATAGAAATATTGAAATGATTTGTTTATATTAATTCATTTGCTAAACTTTATAACATTATTATTATTTACGACAAATAAAATTTCATTTCGTTTAGCAATAAAATTGTCGCCAATATTTATGAATGTTTATAAAACTGAGCGTTTTTATATGATGTATAATATATATAAATTTATTATATTTAAAAAGGCCTGTTTTACACTGAATACTAAAATTTATATTGAAAATATAGTTAAAACAATGTACACTTGAATAAACATCAGAGCAAAATACAGTTTTATATTTCCAGAATTAGCATTCCTACTGTTAATATATTAATAACAAAGTTATAAATATTTAATTTCTACGAGACGCCAGACAATAACCAAAAAACACAGTTCTGAAGCACAAAAAACATATATTTTAAAAACATTGCAATTATTTTTGTTTCATATTTTATTTATTTTAAGTATGAAATTTATTTTCATGTTGCGAAATATAATGTATATTTTTTTTCTCATTTCATTATCTACATAATATTACTATTAATATAATATTAATATGGTTACGTTAATAATATTAATTTTTATTTGTTAAATACAGAATTTTAAATCCATTGAATCCCAATGAGAAAAAGTAAATAAATCTGACAAAAAGAATTATTTTTAATTCATATTGGTTTACATGTTTCAATATGTTGAAATTTTTACAGAATGTTAGACATGTTTTCAATATTTTTTCGTATATTAGCCGATCAGTGTACCTACCTAAAGTGTGTGTTTTCTTCTGAACCCATATATAAGCCGAAAAAAACAACAGTTCGGCTATTTTTGTATGAGGTGTAAATCAATTCTAGTACAGAAAACATTGAAAAATATGATGATATGACTCCAAACAATTCAAGGAGTGGTTAATATGGATGAAATTAGAATATTTGGAAACCTGGAATCTGATATTGACTTTAAAAGAATTGTGTGACAGTGTTTTTCTTTTTTCAATTCCTACTTTTGATTCACACTCACCCTGTATATTTCTTGTTCAAATATTTAATCGTTTATAAATTACTTTTTATTCATCCTCTCAAGTTCAAATACATTTTTATGAACTTGTAGTGGATGGCACTAGATGTTAATACAGATTTTTTAAATATTAATTCATTAATTAAATTTAATTAATTAATTTTAGTTTTTTTAGATTTAAGTTGCATGTACCAAATGATAGATGGCGCCAGATATAAGAGGAAAATTTAAACATTATTTGTAAAAGACCTTTCTGCATTATAGTGAAAAAAAAGTAATAATTGACTTAAAAAAACCTTTTATATATACTATAGTTCTTTTCAAAACACCAAAAAGTAAACTAAAACATTAAAGTAATTTCAATTTTCTATTTTTATTTCATGTACTTGGTATTATTTATTCATATACTTGTTATTCATTGTTATTTATTTTTTTCTGGTGTTCGTGCAAATTTAACCAACATCTGAATTTTCTTTTTGTTGGCGAAGAAAAAAACCAGCAATATAAAACAATTTCAAAAATAAAACAACTCACTATAATGAAATGAATTAAATAAATTTGTTTCATAAATTTCAGAATTATAATCCAAAGGGGAAAAAAACCTATTATAGCGTGGTTTGTCAGTTTATTGATTTTGTTCGATTAACGCAAAAATATCTACGTTTTTTGCGAGATTAGAAGATCCACGTATAAGCCGATTCCGGAGCATTAGCTAAAAATTTTCCAAAATATCTTGTCTTATACAAAATACAAGGCATTTCTTTTCGTGAATTATCTATTGTTAGAGTCTTCTAAAAACTATTAGCTGACTTAAAATAAAGTAATTAATTTGTTATTTTGAATGAAAGAAAAATTAAGTAGATGCTTGTTTAGTATTTTTTGTTATTTTGCTTGTTTATTACTATTTATTTTTTTTTATTACTTTTAAACTTTTTCACAGAATAGCTTTAATGTATTCTTCCGAAAATATTTGTTGAATTTAAAAGATTAGTTCTTTTTAAATAAAAAGGCTCAAAATAAGTTTTTTTAAAAACTTTTTATCAAAAGATTAACACTTTTTACTTTAGAAACGACTTAAAAGGCATTTTTTTTAAAACGTATCAAAAATGATGATGAAGATAAGGTTGTATGATTCCTAAATTATTATAATAAATAACATTGCGTGTTCCCTAAGTTATCATAATAAATAACATTGCATGTTCGGAAAATTATTATAAATAACATTGTATGTTGCCTAAATTATCATAATAAATAACATTGTTGCTTCGTAATTTATTATAATAAATAGCATCGTATGTTATCTAAATTATCATAATAAATAATATTTTTCTTCCGAAATTGTTATAATGAAAAGCTTTATATGGACTAAATAATCATAATAAATAACATTGAATGTTACCTAAATTATTATAATAAATAGCATTGTATGACGCCTAAATTATCATAATAAATAACATTCTATGTTTACTGAATTATTATAATAAATTGCATATTGCCTAAATTATCATAATAAATAACATTGTATGTTTCCTAAATTTTCTAAATTTTTGTTGTATTAATCAAGTAAATTATCATTTAAATAACCTTAAAAATATTTTTTCTAATACTTCATTAAAAAATTATCTTGCTATAAATGCATGTGAGAAAAAAAGTGCTGTCTTAAGAAAGTGGTTTATCTTTCCTAAGCAAATATATATTATTTTAAAAAAAGTAATTTGAATATTACTTGTTTATGACCATGATAAATTAAATTTGATACTTGAAGGCTATGTCATTAAAATAATATTTAATGTTGATTTTAATATAGGTAATATCATAAATTAATATATTGCACAATCAACCAAAATAAAAAAATATCGATGCATACATAAATATCTTGAAAAGGAAATGTTGAATCTTTCAGCACAGAACTAAATAATTAAATCTACATAAACAAAGTTCTTCAAATGTATTTTAAAAGATTCAAAGTATTAATTCAAATTACAGCAAATATTTAAAATTAACCGAGTGCAATTATCAAAATGTAAAAAAATAAACATAAAGCAATATCAAAATTAATGGAGAGTGAAACAGGATATTATCTTTTTAATTTGAATATAATTTGCAATTGTAAAATAGAGAATGCTTGTAATTTCTTTATTTAATAAATTATAATCTAGTATAACTTATGCAAAATGTCCTTAAACAGAAAATAAAATTTCTGTTTAAATTTTTTTAAATGATTTTGATGATTAAATTATTACTTGATTTTTATTAAAAAAACCTTTCTCAAAATAATTAAAATAAATATACCTATAAAAACAATTAAATATGCTTATGACGTTAACAAGTTTTGGGGTAATCATGAAACCTTAGATTTTAATCAAATTCACAAAATATCCAACTTATCCATTTTAAAGTCCTCCAAATCTTGCCATATTTTTTTTATATAAAACAGAAATAATTTATAAAAAATTACTACTTAAGTAGTTTACTATTACAAATTACATTATTTATTAGTTTCAAATGAAAATAACTATTTTATTAATTATTGAGTATTTTATGAAATAATAATTTCAATATAATTTATTCATATTGATTCATCTTCATCTTGTTACCATTTATTTCTAGATAATTTAGAGGGATTTATATTTTAGTTACATATTTTGAAATAAAATCATAATAATGTACTAGATAAATGTTACTATTAAACTTGATTTAGATCATTAATTTTCAAGAGCTGTAAATTCACATGAAATCTCATCTCTATATTTTAATATCATACCGTTTGTTGAAATATGAAAGCTATTCGAAATTACACAAATCACTTCTCAAAGTAATTCATTTCAATACAACTCCCGGCTTATAAATAAAAGTTGGATATTCATATAACTGAGATTGTTGAGTGCTCCACCAAAATCGCTACTCTACTTAATTTCCTTCACAGTTCCCAAGATTCAACAGAGCTAATCTAAATAATCCAGCGTATTCCGCCGTTAAACCCACTTAATTTACTCTTCCATCCCCCTCTCGTAAACAAAGGCAGGGTCTGATTTCTGCGAGTTTCGGCCGCAATTAATTAGTTAATTAAAACCGATTTTACTGCATGCCTCCTGGTTCCAGGTAGCTGGTACCAACTAAATGTCGAGTCCCTCTCCTGGCAGTACACAGACTAGATCCCCGACTATACATCAACAGCATCTAGGACATACATCACCAGTATACGACTTACGCAAGAGACCTGATTAAATTAAGTTGAAGCTGGCGAAAGCTTAGCATTGGAGACATCACTTACAGGTTTAATTATTGGTTAAACGAGTTTTGAAAGCGGATTTATCTTTGGAGCGTTTATCTTAAAGATGTCTGCAGTACATCAATCAATCACGAAAGTTTCTGCGCACAGTTTGGTTGGAATTGCTTTTAAGAGTTCTGACATGGATGCATCAAACTTTGTTGGTTTCTTAATAATATTTGAAATTAGTCTCTTAAGTAAAACTTTTATTTCATTACGATTATATATCTATAATATCCGAATAGATAAATATTCTGTACTTGTTTACTGGATTTATTCTTCGAAAATTGTGACTAACCAGGAATTTTCAATTAACTATGAGTAAAATATATTATGGAGTCAATGCATATAAATGATAAAATCTATTCATTATTTTTATTTATATATAAGTATTTACATGTATAAATTTCTACTCCCATAAATGCATGAAATAAATTATAAATATATAATGCAACTATGCAATGTCCTAAACAGTACAATATTATGGTGGTAAATAGAAATAAGGTAATTTAATGTTATATGTAGAAATAGTGATTACCCTTATGAATGTTCTTAGAGTTACAATATTTATTAACAGCCATAAAAGGCTCATTTATGATATCTATTACAGACAATCATAAGATAATGTTTGGCCAACCAAGTATAATCGTATATTAAATAAATTGTTCAATCAAGTCTGAAATTCTAAAAAAATAATTATTTTTTTCACTTTTCAAAAAAGTATGATAGTTCATTAAAAATGAAAATGATAAAAAAAATACATAAAAAATTAATTATTGATGTAAAGAATCTAGTTCTTGAAATGGTAGTGTTCAACAATAATATATTCAATTTCATTAATGCAATTCCGTTAAAAGTAATACTTTTCAATTGCTAATACATTTTAAACATCGACGATATACATATATAACTTTGATGATATGCATATTTTCTTATCATAGAAATATTTTAACTATATAAAATTTTGCTATTGGCTTTTTAAAAAAGTGGTAAATGAGGTTTTTTTTTGTTGCTTATGGTGGTATTGTCTACGCTGTATTAAATACAAATAACGAGTTATATCCTCTAAACTGCATCTAATACACTACATATTCATTCACACACTGCGTTCTCTCAAATGCTACCTTTCCTATGTCATCTGTGGGAGTGTTTGTATTCTATCCTTCTCACTTGATCGTTTTCTTGTCCACCAAAGAATTTTCCCGTATGTTTATGTATCTCATCTAGCCCCAGTATAGATTGGGAATTTTTAAATTGGTTCTTTGTCCGCTTTCAAACCGGACTATCACATTTCGAAATTCAAATTTCTATACACCAAGATCTTAAATTCTGCAATGAATACAAACTTTGCGGAATTGAAATTCAATGGTACGCTATAACTTGACCATGCATTTTTCCGTGCAATCATAAGGGACCCTAAATATCATAAGATGTTCTTACTGATGCATTTAGCGCCATAAAAAATAGAAAATATAAGCCAGCTCAAACCCTGTGCATTTTATGAAATAAAAGTCATGCATTTCATGTGGAATTTCAATTGTAAATTATAATTAAAAATATATTTTCAGTTTAAAAAATATTTAAATGATTAAAAATTCAATTCATCCTTGAAAAGAAATTTTATGAATTAAATTTTTTACATTTAACATAACCATTATGCTGAGGTTTCAAAACGGAATTTAAATTCGTATTTATAATTTTATAATAAACAAAACATATTTGACGACAGAGTAGATATATTAATATTAAATGTGTTAAACGTAGTTTAATTTATACAACCTATAATTTTTATTTTTCCTTCATATACTACCATAAATATATGTTTGCATATTGGCTGATTGATTGGACAGTACACACGAAAAAAAAAAAAAAAAATTCCCTCAATTTAAAAAAAAAAAAAAAAACGACATAACAATATTACAACTCTAATATTGCCGTTATAAAAAATATGCTTACGAAATTTATATATAATATAATACATTGGACGTATATATGAATAAGAAACTGCACTTCTCCAATTCTTTTACTATACACAGCAGAGTTAATACATTCAGTTTGCGATGCTTTGTAATCATCCACGATAAATATAATGCCACTTAGAAACAGCTCAGAAGGAAATCCCATATTTTGCAACGGAAGCAAAAGAGGCGGCCAGAAGTGAAATTCAGAGGTATGACAGAAGATAAAATGGCTCTGTGTCCTTTCTCTACAACCATAAGAAACCCTGAATCCCGCGAGGGATACCAATCTGATGTACTGAGCTAATCAACTCTCCGCTCTGTAAAAAAAAAGAATCCACAACTAAAAAGACGCCACCAATTCCTTGAGCGAATGTGCCTTTCATGGAATAAAAATCGTGTCTTTCATTTGGACCGTGGTACACGTTTCTGCGATATATCATCTCGGCCCCCGCAGAGTAATCCGCTTAGAAAAGAATCCACCAGGTTTGCGATGGCGGATTAAAGCGGATCTTTCGCACCCAAAACAAATGTCTCAGAAGAGAGCGATTCGTGTTTTCAATTAAAAGAAGGGCAGAGTTTTCGAAGAACGGAGCAAGTGTAGATTAAAAATGCTTTTTGTTTCATATAATGTTGTTTCTTTGAATTTCATGCATTTTTCTAATTCGGCTATAGATCGTAACGCTTGATTGAGTTAATCACTATATGAGAGGAGTTAAGCTTGTTTTTTATTATGTTTTCTACCTAAATATTGTTTAGATTTCTGTATATTTAACAGGCAATCATACTACTACTCGTGATAGATTCTTTCATAGTATTAACTTTTAGTTTAACACATTTAAAATTATTTTTAAAAGAATTATTCTTTTAATTTTTAATATTATTTTTTTCAGTTTGTATTTCATTGATTAACACATAATTCCATTAACAATATGCATTATATATTTAATTATCGTACGGCAAAAAAGAATTTTATAAATGCATACATCTATGAAAAGTAGCAATTGTGGACAATATCATATATTCGGTAAAAACAAAAAACAAAAATTACAACAATGGCCTAACCAACTTGTATATTTTATTTAATATTTTTATACTACAAAAACAGGGTTGTTTACATGTGGGTTGATTTAATGACCACTTTTAAAATTCCATATACACTAAAATTTTTCAAATAATTATTTGATATTAAAAAAAAAAAAAAAAAAGATGAAAACATAATTTTATTGCAACTCAAATATTGCCGTCCTAAAAAGATATGAATAGGAAATTTATATATAATATAATGTAATGGATATATCTAACAATAACAAAGTGTGCATTACAGCAAAGATAATACACACCACTTTCACTTTTTAACCCTCCGCGATAAATATAATGCCATTTAGAAACAGCTCAGAAGAAAATCCCATATTTCGCAACGGAAGCAAAAGAGGCGGTCAGAATTGAAATTCAGAGGTATAATAGAAGATAAAATGGCTCTGCGTCCTTTCTCTAACCATAAGAAACCCTAAATCCCGCGAGGGATACCAATCTGATGTACTGAGCTAATCAACTCTCAGCGCTGCAAAAAAAAAAAAAGAATCCAAAACTAAAAAGACGCCACCAATTCTTTGAGCGAATGTGTCTTTCATGGAATAAAAATCGTGTCTTTCATTTGGACTGTGCTACACGTTTCTACGATATATCATCTAGGCCCCCGCAGAGTAATCCGCTTAGAAAAGAATCCACCGGGTTTGCGATGGCGGATTAAAGCGGATCTTTCGAACCTATAACAAATGTCTCAGAAGAGAGCGATTCGTGTTTTCGATTAAAAGAATAGCAGAGTTTTTGAAGAGTGGAGCAAGTGTAGATTAAAGTAAAAAGGCTTTTTGTTTCAGATAATGTTGTTTCTTTGAAATTCATGCTTTTATCTAATTCGGCTATAGATCGTATAGTTTGATTGAGTTAATAACCACATGAGAGGAATTATGCTTGTTTATTATTATGTTTTCCGCCTAATTATTGTTTAGATTTAAAAGAACTGTTTTATTTTATATTCATCAAGTAATCATGATAATCGTAATACATACTTTCATTGTGTTATTTTTTAGTTTAACACATTTAATATTAATTTTGTTCTTTGTATTTCGTTTTTTAAGATATAATTTTATTAACAGACATTTGGACTGTGCTACACGTTTCTGCGATATATATCGGTAGAGATGATAAAAACCCAATAAATAACCACATTATTCATTGTTTTCATATATACAAGCAAAATTATATAAAAAAGGAAATAAACTTTATTAATTTACATATATATTTAGAAAAATTTAAATACTTCACTGTATAAAAACCATTGCAAAAATAAAATATTTTGATTAATTAAATATTAAATGAAAAATATATTCTTAAATTATTAAAAAAAACGCTTGAATAATCTTCTACGTATGTTCAGCAATTGAATCTAACTTATTGCTGTAATAATTTTTTTTTAAATAATTTTCCTAACTATCTGTCCTTTAATTTTTATTTAGAAAATGAAACAGTTAAAATATAATAATTCTAAATCCAACTAGAAAAATGAACAATCATATGAAAGAATTTATAGTTTTTCTTAGTAATAAATTATAGCCATTAATTTAGATAAAAATATGGTTTATTCTTTCAAATGCTTTTACAACAAATTTTGACTTTTAAAATCTTTCAATAAACCTGAAACATTAAAACAGGAAATACTAACAGAAGAAATTCCAAAATAGATGAAAAAATGCAGAGGGAAGCATTATTTAATTAGTGTATTATTTTTCTTTAAGAATCCTTCATAATCTCTGAAAGAAAAAAAATTCAATTGGTTCATTTTTGCCATTTTTCAGAGTGGTTTTGAAAGCTTATTAAAATTAATGCACGAAATAGCTACTTAAAGAAAAATGCAAACATTGCAAGAATTTCAAATAATTCCAAATTTAAATTAAGAGTGAGTAGTAAAAGCGCAATTAGTTGAAAATTTAATTAAAAGTGGTGAGTAAAAAAAAATTAAAGACGTCGTCAAAAAAAGGTTTTAACATGTGTAATATTACATTTTGAATTATTCATTTTGGGGAATAATAAAAAATGTGTGTTCAGTTTTAGAAATGGAAATATCTTTCAAAGTTATAGTTGCAGAGAAGGTTAAAAGCGTCGTTCAAATCATGCTAGAATTATTATATAAAAATGAACCTAAAATTAGTGACTGCTAAAAATTCTATACTGTAATTTTTTTGTTTCTCGCATTTTAAACGACATTAAGTAAAGAGTGCATTATATTATTCATTATTTTTTTAAGTTTTAGAAACATTTTGTATTTTATGGAATTGTGAAGTGAAATATTCAATTATAATTTATTAACTATGTATTACAATGTATATTTTACGCAATTTTTAATTTTGGTGTAAATTTTTCTTTTATTGTTTATTTGTAATAGGGATATGGGTTGGTTGATTGGTTTTGGTTATTTTAATTGGTTATTTGTAATATAATGAGATATTTTACTTTAAATCTGAGTAAAAATTTAATTAGTTGAATAGTTTTAAAATTATATAATATTACTTGATTTTGCTTCTTTTAGGAAATTTGGGAAAAGAATATGCTAATTTTGAAATAGAAATTTGTTAATTATTTTGTTATTTTAATTTGCTTATTGTAGTACAATTAATCTGAATTACGGGCGTATTTTTAATTTGAATCATATTTTTAAACATAAATGTTTAAACTTCGTTTGTTTAAACTTCGTATGTTTAAACTTCTTTTCCCTTAACATCTTATTTCATTTCTGAAAATTCATAGTACCTGCTCGTTTTGCTATCATTCTACTCGCATAATTATATTTCTTTAACTTAATAATGCATTTTTCATGTCAACTACCCTGTTTCTAAATTTATATTATTATCTTTAGTTAAATGTTTCCAATGAATTATTTATATTTATATGTATTAAGTAAGTTTGTGGCAAAAATCTTACGAAGTGTACGAAGAAAACTTTTTAAACGTGTGTTGTGTTATCACATTAAAATAAAATTAATTAAATTAAATCCAGTACATATTTTTCTCAGCTTCCCTATTTCGATCTCACAGGCTGAATTCCTCTCTTCCGTCTGAAGTTTTTTTTTTTTTACTCCATTTCCGTACACCGCAACAGCTAGACTTTGAATCCAGGGGACCGCCCCAGGACAATTATTTTGAAATTATGAGGATAAAGTCATTTCATAAGTCTTAGGTGGGGAATTATTCTGGAATGTCCTACTGTTCTGTAAAACTATATATTAAAAACATTATGATAATGAGGATCTTTCAGAACTACAGGAGAGAATAAAGAATAAGAATTAGAAGGACACAGAGCTATACAATACCAAACAAGCCTCGCCGAAATGCAGTAGCTCTTTTCAGACTTATGACATGACATGACTCTCTGGGTGAACACTTATACCATATAGGTGTATATGACTATCCCTACTCTCTTCTTTGTGGCTTGAAAGCGCCTGTGAATAGAAAACACCTGCAATGATGCAAGACACTCCAAGAAACCTACACCTATATTTCACGATATTGGCCAGAGAGCCCTTGAGGCGATGAATTCGGTCTTCATTTCTTCTACTGTGTTTTGATGATTTTGTTCTTTCTATGCTGTATTTGTTTATATGTATGTGCTCCCCACCATTGGAAATAAAAAAAAAACTTTTATTACTTTTTAAAATGGCGATCATTGTGACATACATTTTCATCCACAAAGAAGAATTGGATAGAGGAACGCTAATTGGATAATTGGGACCATAAAGACCACCCAGGTTGGAGTTGCCGAATATCACCCTTTACAATATCCTTTGTGAAATACACCTCACAGACAGATTTACTTGAAGATTATTATTTACTTCAAATAAAAACACATTACAAATTTATACAATTCCAGACCGACAAAAAGTTATGTAACATTGTATAAATTTAATTTAACTAATACATTTAATTCTGCACAATATCTTAACACGACACATATGTGAGAGGAATATTTTTCACTTCTGGACTACAATGGTTTGTTGCTTTATAAAAATATTCATTTACCGTAGACACATACATAAAAGTATACATAACTTATTCATATTCAAAGCAGCATTGCAAGAAATAATTCTTTCTTTTCTAAGTTAAATAGCATTCATAATAATTTACTTTCAAGTCAATCATGATAAGCTAATATCTAATTCAAACCATGTTGCCTCAGGTAATCAGAATTAGCTACTTGCACCTTGATGCAACAACTAACCTACATGGTTACTCAGAATTTCTGATTACCATAAATTTCATTAGTTAGTACAGTTGATGCCCCAACAAGGAAGGGAGGGTGATAAGGTGCACCGTGTTAAGGAAAGAGGTCGTGCACACATCCAGCCACTGAACATGCATGACATTTCATATTCAGTAACACGATATTGAACATGCGTGACTATAAAATCTCATATTGCCAGCAGTAGCGATATCAATCAGTGGTCCACCTTCCGAATCATTGTTACCTCCATGTAATTTCATTAGGTTCGAATAACGGTTTCAGAGATTGAGGTGAGGTTGGTTTCGTGTAACATATATTGTGGTTCATGCATATGGGTTAATGAAAATTTTAACTGTTTATGATGATATTATTAGTTTAAAAAATGGATATTCACGTAAAAGTTAGTATTAAGTTGACTATTTTAAATTTAAAGTGTTAGAAAAATTATTAATTTTTTTGACAAATTTTTCCCTTACTACAAACAAAAAAACATTTTTAATTAAAATTTTAAAGAATCTTTTGCCCTGTAACACAAGAATTATTAACAAGATTAAATTTATTAAGGAATAAATTATAATGCAGCGAAAAAAATGTAAAATATCTTTGTATGGAACGTAAAAATTGATTAATAGCTATAAAGACGTGTTTCATATTAATGAATTGAATATGCAAGACTATAAAATCCTAACAGACATTGTGGTTGACGCATATGTGGTAATCAAAATTGCAACTTTTTGTAATGATAATATAAGTTTTAAAAATGGGTATTTAAGTAAAAGTAAGAATTGAGTTGACTATAATAAATTACTACTGAATTGCTTTCACAAATTATTTCGTTAGTACAAATGAGAAAATAAATTTTTTTGTAATTGAAATTTTATAGAATTGGGTACATTGTATAACACAACAGGTAATAACAACATTAAATTAATTAAGGGTTTCATTAAATATAGTGAAAAAATACTATAACCACTTTGTATGGAACATAAAAATTGATTAATAGCTATAAAGGTGTGTTTCATATTAATGAATTATTAAAGTTTGACTTTTTATTTTCAGTTCTTTTTTAATAATTCTCTGTGGTGTAAAATGAGATCATCAAGAATGTAATTGGGGAATGCTGTGCACGTAATCATCAAGGTGTTAAAAAAATCGCAGGGGCATTTATTAATATTCGTTAGTGTGAATGAAACTTTCAAGTTCATTAAAAAATGCATTGTAAAAATGTTTATTATGGAAAAGTTTATTTATCTTTAGTTTAGTTTAATTTTCATTTTAGTTTATTATATCTTTTCTTTTAGTATAGTTATTATCAAAGTTTATTGTGCAATAATAGCTATACTAAAAGAAAAAACATACATGATACATGGTGTTAGTACTTTAAATATATTTTAGGTATATATTTATAATAGTGACTCATATTAAATTTATTAATTATTTTTGCAATAATGTGAACTTTTACATGACTAAAAAAAAAAATTTTTTTTTCATTTCTAGAATAGTTTTGAATTTTAACTGTGTTATTTTCGGAGATGAAATGTGTTTTTTTTTTTTGCTATGTAAGAATCCTGCATCGAAAAAGCAATATGTTTTTATTTAGATTTTTAGGTATTAAAAAGTATTTCAAAAAGACATCAAAAATTTTCATCTCAAATTTCTATAGCCATTATTATTTTTATTTACAATTTACAAAAAAAATATTTTGAAATTGTTTGTTGTTGTTAAGAATAAGTACGACTCCATTGAGAAAATTTTTGGATAAATCGAATATAAAATTTTCCGAGAATTTTATAGAACTTATTTTGTTAGCAAATAAAATAAATGCATAAATGTAAATTTCCTATTTATTGAATTCTTAAAATTATATATGAAAACCTGACGAATGATTATTTTTTATTCATGCAATATACTAAAAATAAAGATTGTAAAATGGTAAATGCATTACAGTTTTAACAAAGAATCTGTGAAAAATTTTAAAAATTTCTTTTAAAAACCAAAATTTGTTTAGTGAACTATTAATATCTCAAATTTTTAATTAAATACTTTATAATAAAATGTTTTCTATAATTTGTGCATTAATAAAAACCATATGTTTTGTGTTTGTCCTAAATTATATTGTTTTAAAAATATATTTTGAAAAGCAAATTTTCAAATTTTTAAAAAATATAATAAAATAGTCGACCACATCAATTAAGTAATCTAAGCGAATTTTCATTTTTAATTAATGTAGCCGCTATAACTTTATCCATATTTCAGATAAATTTTCCATTAAGATATAATAATTACCATTTAATGCAAAAATGATTCTCAAAATTAATTTATCATGGAGTTAAATGAAGTTGAAATTCCGATTTGACAAGGGCAAAAAAAATCTTGAATCAATCTCGTTAAAACAGATTTTTTTGTCACTTGTGATAAATTAATGGCCTTTCAAATGGACAGTTATCTTATTGGCTGTTAGTCTTCTATGGAACTGTCAAAATAGTTTGACATATGAGAGGGTTTATGAAGATGCGTTGATTAAACGATTAGTTTTTAAAACCTCTTTCTGTTGCTGAATTCAATTATGTAAAAAAACTGTTTTCATAAATTGTCATTGTACTGAAGGGTAAAGAATATTTATCCCTTTAGCTATTTACTGCAGCTTACTTTATATATTTAGTTAATTTATATGTATATTTCTCAAAATTGGCAGTGTAAATAAAGAAATACATTCAGATTTTATATAAATTGATAAACTTTTAAAACAAAACATAGATCATTAAAAATTACTGAATTTAAATTAATATTTGTAAAAAAACCTGAAATTGGATCAATATTGGTAAAAAAAATTGAAATTAGATCAATATTTGTAAAAAAAAAAACTGAAATTGGATCAATATTTATAAAAAAAATTAAATTGTATCAATATTTGGAGGCAACCTGAAATTTGATCAATATTTGGAGATAACCTGAAATTGAATCAATATTTGTAAAAAAATTGAAATTGGATCAATATTTCTACAAAAAAATACTCAACTAGATTTTAAAAATCAGGTGATTTTTACTGATTGACGAATTTTTCATGGGATTACGTTATTTTTTAAGCTATTGTATTGTTCATTGTCAAGCTAACATAAATAAATAACTAAATAAAAGATACTAACCGATGAAATGCTAAAACCCAAATTATTATTTAATAAGTAAGAAAAATTTGTATTGCCATTTAACCCTAGATTCTTGAATCGCAGAAAAAAAATTAAAATAGTGCATTGCGATATATATTGTTTGATCTTTTCAGTTGCCGTAGTTGCATTCAAGGGATCATCCACTGAATGTTCTAAATTTATCAGCCATAGTGGTGAGTTTAGGAGGGAATGATACTTGCAAAAGCTGGCTACGTTAAACATTGATTAGTAATGTTATGTGAAGTTAAAGAAGAAGTCGTCTGTTTCAGAATGCTGTTCTTAACATCAGTTTATTCCGCAAACATTATGATCCGAATGGTCATTAGCTTATCAATTTTAGATGTGTTGAATGGAGCATTATGAATGAGATTCTGAATACTTCATTTGCTGTGAATTTCCATTTTTTTTTGGAAGAATTATGATATAATATCCAAGCAGGACAAAGCCTGGTTACATAAAAAAAAATATTTTATGGCATGACTAGACTTGTCATAGTCTCTCAACTTCGTACTTGTGGAGAATGTGAGTTCAATAAAAACAGAAATTTGAGATATAATGGGGTATATTGTATATGAAAAATATCCTCCAACATGTCTTAAGATATATTTATGTTCATCTTAATACTGTAATCAATTTGTATTAAAACAAAAAGCAGGTAGATGTTCCCATGCATATAATTAGATGATGTAGCACAGATTTCTTTGTAATTATTCAGTTATTCTGTCATTTTCAATATAAATACGCCAATAAAATTTTATTGATGGTGTTCTTGTATTTGGAGGCTGATTTATGAGAGACAATTTAATTAATTTATCTTTTAACAGTAAAAAAAAAGCATAGACACACAAATTTTTATTTTAACTATACTCTTAAAACGTAAACTATCACAAAAGCCAGTAAATATTTGCACTTAACGTACATTAGATTAATACATACAGATTATATTCCTACAATGAAGATAACAACAACTAAATTGAAAACCATCAAACAAATTCAAACATTTTATAAATTATCATAGTGAAATATTAAATTGTTATCTTCCACTTTTAAGACACAAAAATGTATAGCAGCAATATTCGTATTAAGAATAAATTTTATAAATAAATTTAAATGTTTAAAAGTGCAAATGACACTTTTAATCTCATACGCAAAACATTCAGAAATTTTATTTAAACATTATCAACATAATTTATTTCAACATTAATGTATGGTATTTTGAATGTTTGTATAATGAATTGAATTATATCCTTTTTAGATAACTTTTCACTTTAACAGAGTTATATATCTAACTTTACAGTCAAATATCATTAAAAAATAAATCATTCAATAAATTTTGGGAATAAAATTTTACAAAAAAAACGCGCATTTTTATTTTTATTTTCTGATGTCTAGACGAATGTCTTTCTGATGTATAGACGAGCTTAGAGTTATTTGTGTTTTAGTACTCAATTCTATATTTGGAGCCCAAACTGCTATTTCTTATATCGCCTATCTTAGTTAAGAATTTTGCTGTTCTAGTTTATAATCTAGTGTTTATAGAAATATTGAAAGGATTTATTTATATTTATTTCTTTGCTAAACTTCATATCATTATTACTATTTACGACAAATGAAATTTCACTTCGTTTAGCAATAAAATTGTCACTTGTATTGATGAATGTTCCAAAACTGAGTGTTTTATTGCGATATATAATGTATATAAATTTATTATATTTAAAAAGGCATGTTTTGCATAGAATACTAACATTTATATCGAAAATGTAGTTAAAAATAATGTACACTTAAATAAAGGTCACAGTAAAATGCAAGTTTTATGTTTCCAGAATTAGTTCTCCTATTGGTAATATATTAATAATAAAGCTAAAAATATTCAATTTCTACAAGAAGCCAGACAATAACCAATAAACACAATTCTGAAGCACAACAAAGGCATTGTAAAAACATTGCAGTTATATTTATTTTAATTTTTATATTTCTTTTCATGTTGCTAAATATAATGTAAATTTTTTTTTCTAATTTCATTATATACATAGTATTAAAGTTATTATTATAATATTAATATGGTTATGATTATGGTTATATGGTTATGGGTTTTAATTTTTTTCTAATTTTATTATATACGTAGTATTAATATTAATATGGTTATATTAATAATATTAATTTTTATTTGTTGAATACTTAATTTTAAATCCATTGAATCATAATGAGAAAGAGAAAATAAATCTAAACAAACATAATTATTTTTTATTCCTATTGGTTTACATGTTTCATTATGTTAAACTTTTTACAGAACATTAGATGTGTTTGCAGTATATTTCCGAATGTAAACCAATCCGTGTGTCAGCCGAGAATGTATATTTTCCTTCAGAATCCTTATATAAGCCGAAAAAACAACAGTTTCTGTTTTTTGTATGATGTGTAAATCAATTCTAGCACGGAAAACATTAAAAATATGATGATATGCCTCCAAACAATTCAAAGAGTGGTTAATGTGGGTGAATTTACGAACAGTCGGAAACTCAGAATCTGATATTGATTTTAAAAAAATTATGTGATATATTTTTTTTCTTTTTTTGTATAAAGGTTATATTCAAAATACCAAAAAGTAAAATGAAACATAATAATAATTTTCCTTTTCACAAGTTATTTTTATGTGCTCATTATTTACAGTATTCTATTTTTCTGGTGTTCATTGCGGCACTTTTCTGTTAGACAGGCGCAAATTTTACCAACATCAGAATTTTCTTTTTGTATGCGGCGCAAAAAACCAGCATTATAGAACAATTTCGAAAATAAAACAACTCATTATAATGAAATAAATAATTTAATTTTGAATTAAATAAATTTGTTTCATAAATTTAAGAAATGTAATCCAAAGAAAAAAAAACTATTATAGTTAGCGAGGTTTGGCGACTTATTGATTTAACCCGGCTAACGGAAAATATCTACGTTTTTTGCGAGATTAGAAGATTCATGTATAAGCCGATTCTCAGAAGAAATCTCGTCCTATACAAGAAAATATACGGCATTTCTTTTCAGCAATAATCCTTTGTTACAGTCTCCTCTAACAAACCTATTAGCTGACTTAAAATAAAGTAATTAATTTGTTATTTTTAATAAAGGGAAAGTTTAAGTAGTTTTTTTCCCAACCCTCTTATGTTTAATACTTTTTAAATTTTTCGTTGAATAGCTTTAACATATTCTTACAAAAATATTTGCTGAATTAAAAAAAAAAATTATTTTTTAAATAAAAAGATTTGTTAATCTACAAAAGAAGTCTTTTTTTTTTTAAACTTTAAGAAGAAACATTTTTAACGGAAAATTTAGTTAAAGAATGACTGTTTAGTTAAAGAATGACTTAGAAGTCAATTTCATTCTTAAACATGTCAAAAATTATTATAATAAATAACATTATATGTTTCAAAACTTATTATAAATTTTTGTTTTATTAAGAAAATAAATTATCATTTAAACAACAATGAAATAATATTTATAATGCTGCATTAAAAAATTGATCTTGAAAAGTATTGTATCTTTCGTAACAAATATATTATTTTTAAAAAAAGTAATATGAATATTAAATGTTTATGGTGGTTTATATATAAAATTTGGTACTTGAAGGCTATGTTATTAAAGTAATAGTTAATGTGGGTTGTAATGTAGATAATATTTCAAATTGATATCATACACAATTAACCAAAAAAAAAGATCAATACAAACCTAAATATCATGAAAAGTAAATGTTGAAATTTTCAGCACAGAAATAAATAATTAAATCTACATAAACAATATTCTTCAGATGTAGTCAAAAAGATTCAAAGTAATAAATAGTAATAGTATCACAAAGAATGAAATTTAGCCGATTGCAATTATCAAAATATAAAAAACAAACATATGGCAATATCAAAAACGATATAAATATCAATATATGGAGAGAGAAATAGAGATTATCCTTTCAGTTTAAATACAGTTTACAATTATGAAATGATGAATATCTTATAATTTCATTATTTGATAATTGTAAATTGTATTTAAACTCAATATATAATCTCTGTTTCAATTGTTTTTAATTGGAAGAAGATTAAATTATTACCTCATCTTTATAAAAAACCCTTCTCAAAATAATTCAATTAAATATGTTACTTATAACAAAGTTTTCGGTTAATCATAGATTTTAGTCAAATTCTGCACCTTATCTATCTCAAAGTCATCTAAATTTCAGCATAAAAGTTTTAATCAATTGTAAAAATAATTTATTAAAAATTACTTCTTTAGTAGTTGTTCTAATGCAGCTGGCAATACAGAGGCAGTTAATCTCCCCGCCATAAGTAATGGTGCACCACTGTAATACGTTTAGCACTACTGTTATACAGGGGGAACATATAGCTTGAAGATAGATTACGTATGTGAGTAACATTACCTCCACAATGCTTTACGATCCTATCAGACCGCGACCTACTGTTTAATGTGGATTACTAACCACTACAAATATCAATGACAACACCAGGAATTGAACCCGAAACCTGGGGTACCGAGCGCCACTCCGCCAACACGGTACAACTGCTTTAGTAGTTTATTATTAAAAATTACATTATTTATTAGTTGCAAATGAAAACATGTATTTTAATAATAATTGAGTGTTTTATAAAATAACAATTTCATTACAGTTTATTCATAAACATTCATTGTCATCATGTTGCATTTTATTTCCAGATAATTTAGACTGATACATATTGTAGTGGCATATTTTGTGATTAAATCATAATAATGTACTAGATAAATACTACTTAAGTTGATTTAGATTATTAATTGTTTAAGAGGTGTAAATTTATACGAAATCGCATCTCCGTATATTGATATCATACATATCATTTGTTGAAATATGAAAAAGATTCCCAAATTAAACAAATCACTTCTCAAGCTAATTCATTTCAATACAACTTCCAGGCTTATAAATAAAAGTTGGATATTAATATAAATGACATTTTTGAGTGCTCCACCAAAATCGCTGCTCTGCTTAATTTCCTTCATAGTTCCCAAGATTCAGCAGAGCTAATCTAAATAATCCAGCGTATTCCGCCGTTAAACCCACTTAATTTACTCTTCTATCCCCCTCACGTAAGCAAAGGCAGGGTCTGATTTCTGCGAGTTTCGGCCGCAATTAATTAGTTAATTAAAACCGATTTTGCTGCATGCATCCTGGTTCCAGGTAGCTAGTACCAACTAAATGTCGAGTCCCTCTTCTGGCAGTACACAGACTAGAGCCCCGACTATACATCAACAGCATCTAGGACATACATCACCAGTATACGACTTACGCAAGAAACCTGATTAAATTAATTTGAAGCTGGCAAAAGCTTAGCATTGGGGGGATCACTTAGAGGTTTAATTATTGGTAAACGAGTTTTGAAAGCGGATTTATCTTTGGAGCGTTTATCTTCAAGATGTCTGCAGTGCATCAATCAATCACGAAAGTTTCTGCACAGAGTTTGGTTGAAATTGCTTTTAAGAGTTCTGACATGGATGCATCAAACTTTGTTGGTTTCTTCATAATATTTAAAATTAGTCTCTTAAGTAACACTTTTATTTCATTAAGATTATTTATCTACATTTTCTGTTTAGATAAATGTGCTGTATATGTTAACTGAATTTATTCTTCGAAAATTGTGAATGACCAGGGATTCTCAATTAACGATGAGTATAATATATTAGGGACTCATTTCAAATAAATGAGAACATCTACTCATCATTTTTATTCACATAGAATAGTTTTCATGTATCATTTTCTATTCCCATAAATTCAGTTGGGGTCGGCATCTAATCTTCCGGATGCCATCTGTAGGGTTGTTCGTTTCCCCCTATCCTTTTTTACTTCTATCCATTTCCAACCATAGAACTTCCTGTCCTGTTGATGCACCGTGCCAATCCTCAGTATAATCAGGAAATTTTTTTAGTTGGGCACCTTCCAATTTTGAACTTGTCTTTAATTTTGGATTCCGTACTTGAAATCCTTGTTTTCAATTGGACAAATAGTATTTGCATTTATTGCGGATGCTTATAAAGTAACCACAAGTGTTACCACAAGTGTTTTTTTTTTGTTATCTAAAATATAATACAGGAAAAGTACGATATTGTTTGTCAATTATATTGCAAAATATTGTACAGAAATTTCTTATGCATATTTTCTAATTATGGAAATATTAAAACTGTATTAAAATTGTTCTATTGTCTTTTTAAAAAGTGGTAAATAGGGTTTTTTTGTTGCTTATGAAGATATTTTCTTCGCTATGGTGAATACATTCTAGTTATATCACCTAAACTCCATCTAATATACTACATATTCCTACACACACTGTATTCTCGCAAATGACAGCATTCAGATGTCATCTGCAGAAGCGTTCACTTTCTCCTTCATCCTTCTCACTCTCATCCTTTTCCAGCCCAGTCAAAGAACTTCCAGTCCGGTTTATATATCTTATCTAATCTCAGTATAGACTGGGAACTTTTAGATTGATTTTTTATTCCATTTTAAAACGGGCTATCACATTTTGAATACAAAACGCTATCCACCAAGATCTTATATTTTGCAATGGATACAAACTTTGCAGAATTAAAGTTATTGGTATAATAAACAATAAAACGAACATGAATTTTTTCCGTACAAAGTAAGGTACCATAAATATCATAAGATGATCTTATTGATACATTTAACTAATTATTTAGAGCGTTAGAAAATAAAATAGAACTAAAACGACACCTCCCACCCCACAGCAATGTGCATTTCATGAAATAAGAGTTATGTATTTCATTTAGAATTTCAATAATAAATTATAATTAAAAATATTTTCTTTTTAATTTAAAAATATATAAATGATTAAAAATTCGATTTATTCTTTCTTGAAAACAAACCTACATGACTGCAATTTCTATAAGTTAAATGTTGACAGTTAACAAATCCATTATGCTGAGGTTACAAAACAGAATTTAAATTCGTATTTATAACTCAACAATAAACAAAACATACTTGAAGATGGTGTAGATATTATAATATTCAGTGTGTTACACGCAGTGTAATCTATACAACCTGTATTTTTTATTTAATCTTCATATACTACCACAAACAAGGAGGTTTACATATTGACTGATTGATTGGTCTATTTCAATATTCCCTACACACACAGAAATGTTTTTAAATAATTCTTTTTTTTTAAAAAAATTATAACACAATTTTATTACAACTGAAATATTGTCGTTATACAAAATATGCATATGAAATTTATATATAATACAATGTAATGGATGGATCTATCAACAAGGTATTGTAGATATAATTCTTTTATTAAACACAGTAAAGTAAATACACCCCACTTTCGATTACTTTTTAATAATCCGCGATAAATATAATGCCACTTTGAAACAGCCCAGAAGAAAATCCCGTATTTTGCAAAAGAAGAACAAGAGGCGGTGAGAATTGAAATTCAGAGGTATAATAGAAGATAAAACGGCTCTGCGTCCTTTCTCTATAACCATAAGAAACCCTAAATCCCGCGAGGTATTGAGCTAATCAACTCCCAGCGCTGCAAAAAAAGAATCCACTACTAAAAAGACACCACCAATTCTTTGAGCGAATGTGTCTTTCATGGAATAAAAATCGTGTCTTACATGGAATAAATATCGTGTCTTTCATTTGGACCGTGCTACACGTTTCTGCGATATATCATCTCAGCCCCCGCAGAGTAATCCGCTTAGAAAAGAATCCGCCGGGTTTGCGATGGCGAATTAAAGCGGATCTTTCGCACTTAAAACAAATGTCTTGGAAATGTGCGATTCTTGTTTTCAATTAAAAGAATGGCAGAGTTTTCGAAGAACGGAGCAAGTGCAGATTAAAAATGCTTTTTGTTTCAGCGAATGTTGTTTCGTTAAAATTCATGCGTTTATCTAATTCGAATATAGATCGCATCGTTTGATTGAGTTAATGACCTTATGAAAGGAATTAAGTTTGTTTATTATTATGTATTCCACCTAAATATTGTTTACATTTCAAAGAGATGTTTTCTTTTATATTCATCAAGTAATCATGATAATCGTAATATATTTTTTCATAGTGTTAACGGTTTAGTTTAACACATTTAATATTAATTTTGTATTTTGTATTTCGTGTTTTGACATATAATTCTATTAACAAACATTTGGACCATGCTACACGTTTCTGCGATATATATCAGTAGAGATGATAAAAACCCAATAAATAACTACATTATTCATTGTTTTTATATACACAAGCAAAACTAAAAAAAAAGGAAATAAACTTTATAAATTTACATATATATTTAGAAAAGTTTAAACACTTCACTCCATGAAAACCGTTGCAAAAATATAAAATAAAAGAATAATTAAATTTGTAAAAGTCCGTTTCTATTAATTAAAAATTAATTGAATGTATATTAATAAATTATGAAAAAAGAGCCCATGAGTAAACTTCTGCTATGTTTAACAATTAAATTAAACTTAAAGCTGTAATAAATTTTTTTTTAATAGTTTATCTAACTATCTGTCCTTTAATTTTATTTAGAAAATGAAACAGTTAAAATATAAGACTTCTAAATCCAACTAGAAAAATAAACATTCATATTTAAAGAATTTTTATTTTTCCCCATAAATAAACTATAGCCATTAATTTAGATAAAAATATGGTTTATGCTTTCAAATGCTTTTTCAACAATTTCCGACTTTTAAAATCTTTCAATAAATCTCAAACATTAACAGGAAATACAAAGAAAAGTAATTCCAAAACAGATGAAATAATGCAGTGGGAAACAATATTTCATTAGTGTATTATTTTCTTTAAGATTCTTTAATAATCTCCGAAAGAAAAAAAACATTAAATTGGTTCATTTTTACCATTTTTTCAGAGTGCTGTTGAAAAGTTATTAAAATTAATGCACGAAATAGCTACTTCAAGAAAGATGCAAACACTGCAAGAATTTCAAATAATTCCAAATTTAAATTAAGAGAGAGTAGTAAAAGCGCAATTAGTTGAAATTTAATTAAAAGAGGTGAGTAAAAAAAAAATTATAGACGTCTTCAAAAAAAAATGTGTTAACATGTGTAATACTACATTTTGAATTATTCATTTTGGGGAATAATAAAAAATATATGATTAGATTTAAAAATGGAAATATCTTTCAAAGTTATGGTTGCAGATACATTTAAAAGTATTATTCAAATCATGCTGGAATTATTAAATAAAAAGGAGCCTAAAATTAGTGAATGTGCAAAAATGTTATACTGGCAATTTTTTATTTCTCGTATTTTAAACAACATTAAATAAAGAGTGCACTATATTATTCTTTATTTTTATAAATTAAAGACAAATTCGTATGATATTGTTGCTAAATGAAATATTTTAATTATATTTTATTAATTATATATTACAATGTAAAATTATTACAATTTTTAATTTGACTTAAAATTTTTTAATTGGTTATTTGTAATCGAATGATATATTTTACTTTAAATCTGAGTAAAATTTATATTAATTTATGGAAATTTAGCTTAATAGTTTTAAAATTAAATAATATTCATTGATGAGGTCTCGCTGAAGAAATTTTGGACGTGGATATGTTTATTTTAAAACAGAAATTTTCTAAATATTTTATTATTTGAATTTGCTTATTTTAGGACAAATAGTATGGATTGTAAGCAATAATTTAATTTGAATTACGTTTTCAAACAATAATGTTTAATCTTCGTTTTAATCTTAATATATGTTTACCCTTGAAATCTTATTTTCTTTCGGAAAGTTCATTATGTGTGGTGGATTTACCTACCTTTAAAGGCACCCAATTTTATTTCTTTATTTTACTTATATCATTACCTTTAGTTAAATTTTTGCAATGAAATATTTATGTTTGCATTATATAATGTTAAGTTTGTGGTAAAAATCTTATTATTGCACGAAGCAAGTTTTTAAAAAACATGTGGCATTAAAATAAAATTAATTGCAGCATATATATCCGTCTCAAAGGCTGAACTCCTCTCTTCTGTCTCTAGTTTATTTTTTTACCCCTTTTCAATTTACCTCATTGGCTAGATTTTGATTCCAGGGAACCGCTCCAAGACAATTATTTTGAAATTATGTAGGGAACATCTTTGCTTTAGTCCCAGAATGGGTGGTCTCCTGACCCCTATGTTCCACTTTTGACCGTGTTGACAATTCTTGCTGTAAAGATCCACTTAATGGCAGTCAAGTTATTAATTTATTTAATCTTAATCTCAAGTTATTAATCTATCAAGACTTTTACTACTTTTCAAAGTGGCGACCATGGTGATATACCTTTTTATAAACAAAGAGGAATTAATTAGACAGATTAACGCTAATTGGATAATTGAGACCATAAAGAACCCACAGGATTGAGTGGTTAAACACCTCTCTAAGACTACAAGACATTGACGTGCCAGAGAGCTCTTCGAGCGATGACTTCAGTCTTTATTTCTCCTACTGTGTTTTGATGTTTTTTGTTCTTTCTGTGTTGTATTTGTTTATATGTATGTACTCCCCACCATTGGAAATAAAAAAAAAGGCTTTTTAAAATGACATTTTTTGTGACATACCTCTTTATCCTCAGAGAAGAATAAAATAAATGAACGCTGATTTTATAATTAGGGTCATAAAGACCGTACTGGAGTTGTTGAATAGCGATTTTTACATCCTTTGTGATATACACCACACAGACAGATATATTTGAGGAATATTTATTACTTATCACAGTGAAAAATATAAATTATTGTAAATATGACATAGATAATATATAAACATGCTAAATCACAAATCAAAACACATTATTAATGGATACAATTCCAGACCGACAAAAAAATTGTGCAACATTTTGAAAAGTTAATTAAACTAATAAATTTAATTTTGCACAATATGTCGACACGACACGTATGTGAGAGGAATATTTTTCACTTCTGGACAACAATGGCTTATTGTTAAATAAAAAATAATCACTTACAGTAATAGTATACATAAAAATGTAAAGAACATATTCATATTCAAAGCAGCATTCCTAATATTTTACTTGAAAGTCAATCATGCTAAGCTAATATGCATGGGTGAGAAGGATATTTTACACTTCTGGACAGCAATGCTTTATTGTTTTATGAAATCATTAATTAACAGTAGCAACATACATGAAAACGTAAAGAAATTAGTCATATTCAAAGCAACATTGCAAAAAAGAAATAATTATTTTCTAATTTAAATAGCCTTCATAATAATTTACTTTAAAGTCAATCATGCTTAGCTAATATCCAATTCAAACCATGTTGCCTCAGGTAATCAGAATTAGCTACTTGCACCTTGATGCAACAACTAACCTACATGGTTACCCAGAATTTCTGATTACCATAAATTTCATTAGTAAGTGCAGTTGATGCCCCAATAAGGAAGGGAGGGTGATAAGGTGTTGAGAAAAGAGGTCGTGCACACATCCAGCCGCTGAACATACATGAAAATTCATATTCAGTGGCACGATATTGAACATGCGTGACTGTAAAATCCTATATTGCCAGCAGTAGCGATAGCAATCAGTGGTCCACCTTCCGAATTACTGTTACATTTATGTAATTGCATTAGGTTCGAATAACGGCTTCAGAGATTGAGGTGAGGCTGGTTTCGTGCAAAAGACATAGTGGCTGATGCAATATGTGGTAATGAAAATTGCAACTGTTTATAATGATAATATGAGAATTAAAAATTGACATTCATGTAAAAATTAGATTTGTGTTGACGATTATAAATTTAAAACGTTAGAAACGTTATTAATTTTTTTGACAAATTCTTTCCTTGGTACAAATAAGAAAATACATTTTTAATTAATTTTATGGAATTTTGTACAATGTATAACGCAACAAGTAATAACAACATTAAATTAATTAAGAAATTAATTAAATACAGTGTAAAAAAATTATTACATCTTTGAACGGAACATAAAAATTGTTTAATAGCTATAAATTCGTGAACATATATTGAACATACGTGACTATAAATGCCTATATTGCCAGTAGTAGTAATAGCAATCAATGGTTCCTCTTCCGAATTAGTGTTACATCTATGCAATTTCATTAGGTTCGAATAACGGTTTCAGAGATAGAGGTGATGTTGGTTTCGTGCAACAGATATTGTGGTTGATGCATATGTAGTAATGAAAATTGCAACTGTTTATAATGATATTATAAGTTTTAAAAATGGGTATTCAAGTAAAAGTTAGAATTGAGTTGACTATTATAAATTACTACTAAATTACTTTGACAAATTATTTCCTTATTACAAATGAGAAAAAATATTTTTCAACATAAATTTTATAAAATCTTGTATACTGTATAACACAGCAAATAATAACTAACATTAAATTTATTAAGGGTTTAATTTAGCTGCAGTGCAAAAAAATTATAACATCTTTGTATGGAACATAAAAATTGATTAATAGCTACAAAGGCCTGTTTCGTATTAATGAATTGTAGAAGTTTGACTTTTATTTTCAGTTCTTTACCTAATATTTCACTGTGGGTGTAAAATCAGATCATCAAAAATGCAAGTTTGGAATGCTGTGCCAGTAAACATCACGGTGTTAAAAATATCAGTGGGGCAATGATTATTTTTGGTTAGTGTGAATGAAACTTCCAAGTTCATTAAAAAATGCATTCTAAAAATGTTTATTATGGAAAAGTTTATTTAATTTTATTTTTATTTTTAGTTTTCGTTTAAGTTTTTTTTTTTTCTTTTAGTATAGTTATTATTAAAGTTTATTATTTTTAGTGTACATGGTGTTAGATTACTTTAATTATATTTTTAAGTATATTTTATAATAGTGATTCAGAAATTAAATACTTTAATTTTTTCGCAAATGAGTGAAAAGTTTCAAGAATTAAATAAAATAAAAATATTTTTGATTTCTAGAATAGTTTTGAATTTTAGTAGAAGGAATGTAGGGGGTTTTCTATATAGGAATCCTGCATCGAAACAATATGTTTTTATTTAGTTTTTTATGTATTTAGTTTGAAATGTATTTCAAAATCACATAAAAAGTTTTCATCTCAAATTTCTGCTGCCATTATTATTTTTATGTACATTTCGCAAAAATATTTTGAAATAGTTTGTTCTTGTTAAGAATAAGTACGGCTCCATTGAGAAAATTTTTGATGAATCGAATATAAAATTCTCCGAAAATTTTATAGAACTTATTCTGTTAGGAAATAAAATGAATGCATAAATGTAATTTTCCTTTTTATTGAATTCTTGAAATTATATACGAAAACCTGAAAAATGTTTATTTCTTATTCATGCAATATACAAGAAATAAAAATTGTAAATGGGTAAATGTATTATAGTTCTTACAAATAATTTGTGAAAAATTAAAAAAATTGTTTAAACCAAAATTTGTTTAGTAAATAAACTATTAATATTTGAATTTTTAATAAATACTTTATAATAAAAATATTTCTACAATTTGCGCATTAGTAAAACCAAAATATAAGTTTTAGTAAATCCTAAATTATATTGTTTTAAAAATATATTTGGTTGTCCTCTTTTTAAAACCAAATTTCCGATTATTTTAAAAATATAAAAAAATATCGAAGCACATCAATTAAGTAATCTAAGTGAATTTGCATTTTTAACTAATGTAGCCGCTATAACTTTATTCACATTTCAGTTAAAATTTCCATTAAAGTATAATAATTACCATTTAATGCAAAAATGATTCTCAAAATTAATTTATCATGGAGTTAAATGAAGTTGAAATTCGGTTTGACAAGGGAAAAAACTTTGAATCACTTCGTTTTAACAGAATTTTTTTGTCACTTGTGATACATTAATGGGCTTTCAAATGGACAGTTATCTTATTGGCTATTAGTCTTCTATGGAAGTGTCAAAATAGCTTGACATACGAGAGCACATCAATTATTATGAAGAGTATTGATTAAACAATTACTTTCCAAACCCTCTTTATATTGCTAAATTCAATTACGCAAAAAAACTATTTTCATAAATTGTCACTGTACTTAAGTTAAGAAGTGTAAAGAATATTCATCCCTTTAGCTATTAACTTCAGAGGCATTTTTATACATACATATAAAAGAGGCATTTTTATATCTTAAAGTTTGTCAGTGTAGTGTGTCCGCCAAAAAAAAAAAAATTACATTCATATTTTCCATAAATTGGCGCCAACGGACATACCATGCTGAATATACCGGTTCTCGTTAGATCACCAAAATCAAGCATCATTGGGCGCGGTCAGTACTTGGGTGGGTGACCACCTTGGAACACCGCGTGCTGTTGGCATTCAAAAATTTGGGACCTGAATGGCCGAGTGTCTAGTGCTCGGTGCCACAGATTTCGGGTTCGAATCCCGGCGGTGCCAAGGATGTTTGTAGTGGTTCGGAATCCACTTTAAGCCGTAGGTACCGGTCTCTTATGACCGTAAGAGCGTTACGGAGTAGAAGTCAGATTTCTACCTACGGGTGCTCCATCAGAACAGAAGCTGCACCCCTCTCCCCTCTTTCCGTGAGGGACACAACAACAACAAAATAAATTCGCATACTTGTAAACGAAAGAATAGATCATTTAAAAAAATTGAAACTGGATCAATATTTGTAAAAAATACTACACAATTAGGTTTTAAAAATCAGATAATTCTTCATGATTGACGAATTTTTCATGGTATATTTTATTATTTTTTAAAGCTATTGCATTGTTCATTGCCAAACTAACATAGATAAATAATTAAATTAAACATACTAACCGATGAATTGCTAAAACCCGAAATTTAATTAATAAATAGGAAAAATTTTCATTGCCATTTTATCAATAAAAATATCCTGGTTTAATCCTTGATTCTTGAATTTCAGAAAAAAAGACAAAAATGTTGTATTGCGAGGTACTATATTGTCTGTACTTTTTGGTTGTTGTAGTTGAATTCAAGGAATCATCCCCTTACTGTTCTAAATTTGGCCGCCATAGTGGTGAGTTTAGGAGGGAATGAGATTTGCAAAAACTGGTCCCTTTAAACATTGATTAGTAATATTAATTGTTGTTAAAGAAGTATTTTGTTCCAGAATGTTCTTCTTAACATAAGTTTATCTCCAATCATTATGATCCGAATAGCCATTAGTACTCTAACTTATCAATTTTAAATATGTTGAATGGATGAGATTCTCAATACTTCATTTACAATGAATTTCCTTTTTTGCAGGAATTCTGATGCAATATCCAAGCAGAACGATGCCTGGTTACATAATGATACTCCTTACAACATGACCAGACTTTTTTTCATAGCCTATCAACTTCCTACTTGTGAAGAATGTGAATTCACTAGAAAAATCAACTTGAGATATAATGAGGTACATTGTATATGAAAAACACCTTTCAACATGTATGAACCAACATGTCTTAGGATATATTTATGTTCCTTTTAATACCGTAATCAATTATTAAAAAATAAGATGTCCTTATATATATATATAACTGGATTATATGGAATAAATTTATTTGTAAGTATACATATAATCTGTCCTTCTCGATATAATTATGTCAATAAACTTTTATTAATGGTGTTATTTTCTTTGGATGATGATTTATAAGGGATTATTTATTTAATTTAGCTTTTAGAAAACAAATGATTCACTAATTTTTAATCTAACACTACTCTTAAAATGTAGACTATTGCAAAAGCCAGCAAATATTTTCAAACATTAGTCAATTTCAAATATTAAAAAAAGTTATAAATTTCTTTTTATTTTCTGCAAATAGGCGTAAGAATCTTTTCAGAAAATAAATTCCTTTAAAATAATATGCAGAAAAATAATTATAAAAATAGTTCATAATTTTCATAAAATCATAAGCAGAAAATATGAACTACTTTTAAAATTTAATAATCTAGAAACATCAAATGTTTTAGAATATTTTATAAATTATCACAGTGAAATAATAAATTGTAATATTCCACTTTTAAGACTCAAAAATGTATAGCAGCAATATTTGCATTAGGAATAAATTTTATAAATAAATTTAAATGTTTAAAAGAGAAAATGACACTTTTAATCTCATACACAAAACATTCAAAAATATTATTTAAACGTTGTCAATATAATTTATTTCAACGTTAAGATATGGTATACGTTGTCAATATAAATGTTTTCAACGTTAAGATATGGTATTTTGAATATTTGTATAATAAATTGAATTATATCCTTTTCAGATATTGTACATAACTTTTCACTTCAACACTCTAATATATCTAACTTTAGAGTCAAATATCAATAAAAAATAAATCATTCAATGAACTTTGGGAATAAAATTTTATAATAAAAACCCGTAACTTTATTTTTGATTTCTGATGTCTAGACGAATATATTTATTTTTATATAAGAATTAAGAGTTATATGTGTTTTAGTACTCAATTCTAAATTGGGAGCTCAAACTGCTATTTCTTATATCGCCTTTCTTAGTTAAGTATTTTACTGTTCTAGTTAATAATCTAGTGCTTGGAAAAATATTTAAAGAATTTATTTATATTTATTTCTTTGCTAAACTTTATAACATTATTATTATTTACGACAAATGAAATTTCACTTCGTTTAGCAATAAAATTGTCGCTTGTATTTATGAATGTTTCCAAAACTGTGTTTTATTATGTTGTATAAAATATCTAATTTTTATTAAATTTAAAAAGGCATGTTTTACAGTGAATAGTAATATTTATATCGAAATTGTTGTTAAAAATAATGTACACTTGAATAAAGGCCAGAGCAAAATGCAGTTTTATGTTTCCAAAATTAGTATTCCTATTGGTAATATATTAATAATTAAGTTATAGATATTCAATTTCTACAAGAAGTTACACAATAACCAATAAACACAGTTTTGAAGAACAACAAACACATTATAAAAACATTGCATTTATTTTTAGTTTTTATTTTATTAATTTTAATTATTATATTTATAGTCATGTTACTAAATATAATATGTATAATTTTATTTCTAATTTCATTATATACATAGTATTAATATTAATATGAAATTAATATGGTTATATTAATAATATTAATTTTTATTTGTTGAATCCTGAATTTTAAGTCCATTGCATCATGATGAGGAAAAGAAAATAAATCTGAACAAAAAGGATTATTTTTTTACTCATATTGGCTTACAACTATCATTATGTGTGTTTTCTTAGGAACACGTATGTAAGCCGAAAGAAAATACAGTTTTTTTTTCCGTATGAAGCCTAAATCAATTCTCCTGCAAAAAAAATTGAGAAAATGAAGATATGCATCCAAACAATTCAATGAGTTTAATATGGATTAATTTACCTGAAATTCGGAGCCTGATACTGATTTTTTTTTAATTTTTCAATTACTTCTATTATCTGACACTCTACCTATATATATCTTGTTCAAATTTTAAATCTTTAATAAAATACTTTATATTCATCCACTCAAGATCAAATACATTTTTTTTAAACTTGTAGTGGATGACACTTCACGTGAATGCAGTTTTTTCTAATATTAATTCAGTAATTAAATTTATTTAATTATTTTTTTTTTATTTAAGTTGCATATATCTACCAATAGATGGCGCCAGATAAATTTAAAGAAAAGGAATGAAAATTATTTAAACTCGACTTTCTGCAATATAGTGAAATTGAGCAGGAATTCACTTAATTTTTTTTTTTTTTATATTACTTGTTTGTATAAAGTATTTAAAAGTCAAAACCATAAATTAAAATATTAAATAATTTACTTTTCCACTTATTATTTTTATGTGCTGATTATTTATGGTATACTATTCTTTGTTTACTTTTCGCAACTTTACAGTTAGCCTGGCACAAATTTCAATCAACATCAGAATTATCTTTTTATCGACGACGCAAAAAACCAGCAATATAAAACAATTTCGAAAATAAAGCAACTCATTATAATGAAATGAATAACTTAAATTTGAATTAAAAAAATTTAATTTCATAAATTTAAGCAATATAGTCCGAAGGTAAAAACAACTTATTATAGTCAGCGCGATTCTTCCTTTTTTTGCGAGATTAGAAGATCCATATATAACCCGATTCCCGAACATTGTCTAAAAAATTTCCAAAAAATCTCGTCTTATACAAGAAAGTGCACGGTATTTCTTTTCGGCAATTAGCTATTGTTAGAGTCTTCTAAAAACTATTAGTTGCCTTTAAGCAAAGTAATTAATTTATTATTTTGAATGAAAGAAAGTTTAAGTAGATGCTTGTTTATTATTTTTTGTTATTTTGCTTGTTTATTACTTTTTATTATTTTTATTACTTTTAAACTTTTTCACAGAACATTTTTAATATATTCTTTTGAAAATATTTGTTGAATTTAAAAGATTAGTTCTTTTTAAATAAAAAAGGTCAAAATAAGTCTTTTTAAAAACTTTTTATCAAAAGATTTACACTGTTTACTTGAGAAATGACTTAAAAGGCAATTTTTCTTAAACGTATAAAAATTATGTAAATATGTTTATGTTTCTTAAAAGGTTTTATGTTTCCTAAGTTAATATAGTAAATAACATTGTATGTTTCCTAAATTATTATAATAAATGTCATTTATGTTTCCTAAATTATTATAATAAATTACATTGTAGTTTTCAGAATTATTATAATAAATAACATTATATGTTTCCTAAATTATTATAATAAATAGCATTGTATGTTGCCTAAATTATTGTAATAAATAACATTATATGTTTCCTAAATTATCTAAATTTTTGTTTTTTAATAAAAGAAATTATCATTTAAATAACCTTTCAAATATTCCTTATAATGCTTCATTAAAAAATTATTTTGCTATAAATACGCGCCAGAAAAAAATGCTGTTTTAAGAAAATGATTGATCTTTCCTAAGCAAATATATTATTTAAAAAATATATAAATATTAAATATTTATGGAGCGTTATGAATTAAATTTGGTACCATGTCATTAAAATAATATTTAATGTTGGTTGTCATGTGGATAATATCATAAATTAATATATTACACAATCAACCAAAACCATTCTAGAAAGAAAATATGAATACATACATAAATATCATGAAATGAAATGTTGAATTTTTCAGCATAGAAATAAATAATTAAATCTACATAAACAAAATTCTTCAGATTTAGCCAAAAAGATACAAAGTAATAATACATATTCCAGCAAAGAATAAAAATTAACAATTATCAAAATGTAAGAAAATAAAAATATGTCAATATCAAAATGAATTGACAGAGAAATATAAATTATATTTTCAGTTTAAATTCAATTTACAATTACCAAATAGTGAAAATTTTGCAATTTCATTATTTGATAATTGTAAATGGTATTTAAACTGAAAATAAAATCTCTGTTTTAATTTTTTTTAATTGATAGAAGATGAAATTATCACCTCATCTTTATAAAAAAAAATCTTTTCAATGTAATTTATTTAAATATGCTACTTATAACTACGTTTTACAGTAATCCTAAAACCTCAGATTTTAATCAAATTCAAAAAAAATTCTCACTTTATCTATTTCAAAATTTTAGCATAATTTTTTATATTACAATAGAAATAATTTATTAAAAATTAATAATTCAGTAGTTTATTATTATTACAGAATAGTTATTATTACATATTACATATTAGTAAATAGTTAAAATAAAAATTTTATTTTATTAAGTATTGGGTATTTTATAAAATAAGAATTTCAATATAATTTATTCATATTCATTCATCTTCATCATGTCACCATTTATTTCTAGATAATTTAGAGTGATATATATTTAATGACATATTTTGATTAATAATAATGTGAACTAAATAAAAATATTAAATTTTTAGACTATTGCATATTTCAGATTATTAATTTTCAAGAGCTGTAAATTTATATGAAATCTCATCTCTATATTTTAAAATCATACCATTTGGTGAAATATGAAAGCGATCCTCAATTAAACAAATCACTTCTTAAACTAATTCATTGCAATACAACTCCAGGCTTATAAATAAAAGTGGCATATTCATATAACTGAGATTGCTGAGTGCTCCACCAAAATCGCTACTCTACTTAATTTCCTTCATAGTTCCCAAGATTCAGCAGAGCTAATCTAAATAATCCAGCGTATTCCGCCGTTAAACCCACTTAATTTACTCTTCCATCCCCCTCACGTAAACAAAGGCAGGGTCTGATTTCTGCGAGTTTCGGCCGCAATTAATTAGTTAATTAAAACCGATTTTGCTGCATGCCTCCTGGTTCCAGGAAGCTAGTACCAACTAAATGTCGAGTCCCTCTTCTGGCAGTACACAGACTAGAGCCCCGACTATACATCAACAGCATCTAGGACATACATCACCAGTATACGACTTACGCAAGAGACCTGATTAAATTAAGTTGAAGCTGGCAAAAGCTTAGCATTGGAGGGATCACTTACAGGTTTAATTATTGGTTAAACGAGTTTTGAAAACGGATTTATCTTTGGAGCGTTTATCTTAAACATGTCTGCAGTGCATCAATCAATCACGAAAGTTTCTGCGCACAGTTTGGTTGGAATTGCTTTTATGAGTTCTGACGTGGATGCATCAAGCTTTTTTGGTTTCCTGATAATATTTAAAATTATTCTCTTAAGTAAAACTTTTATTTAAGATTATTTATCTAGAATTTTTATATAGATAAATATCCGGTATTTGATTACTGAATTTATTTTTCGAAAATTATGACTAACCAGGGCTCCTCAATTAACGATGAGTAAAATATATTAGGAACTCATTGCAAATAAATGAGATAATCTATTTATTATTTTTATTCACATAAGAAGTATTTTCATGTATCATTTTCTACTCCCATGAATGCATGCAATAAATTTTAATTATATAATGTATCAATGCAATGACCTATACAGTTCTATATAATGGTGTTCAATAGAAATAATATAATGTCATGTTATATGTTGATGCTGATGTAGAAATAGTGATTACCCTTTCGAATTTTTTTAGAGTTGCAATATGCATTAATAATCACTGCACGTCCATCTATGATATCTATTATAGATAATCATAAGACAACAGCTTCGTCATCAAAGTATAATCATTTATTAGATAAATTGTTCGGTCAACTCTGAAATACATTTTTCAAAAAATCTTTCCAAAAAATGTACGATAGTACATTACAAATCAAAATGATAAAAACATAAATTTATTACTTATGTAAAAACATCTGGTTCCTGAAATGACAGTGCTCAACAATTATATATTCAATTTCATCATGCATTATGTCCCAGAAAAAGTAATAAATTTCAGTTACTGTTGCACTTTCAACATCCACGATAGATATATACCACGACGTCATGTAAAACCTACTTAGATGTTTTGAAAGTCTGATACTTAGTGACCTGAAATCATTCGCCATTAAAATGTTAGATACGTAGCAGTATCTAACATTATCAAGAATGCATCGCGGGGAACCTGACATATTTTATACACACGCACTACCTACCATACAACCTTGTTTTTGAGCAAACCCACTTGCCCGCGCCAGCATCGAATCTCTCGGATTCTGCAGGGTCGCCATCTGTAGGGTTGTTAGTATTCCCCTATCCTTTCTCAAATCTATCCATTTCCAAACCAACCATATAACTTTCCGTCATGTTGATGTGCTGTGCCTTTTAGTTTTGCACCTCTTCTAATTTCTAACCAGTCTTTAATTTTTGATTCCATACTAGAAAACCCTGATTGAAATTGAGCAAATGATATTTATTATATTTATTGTAGAGGCTTATAAAGTAAACCCAAGTACTAATTTTGTTGTTTATAAAAATAACTAACAAAGTACTATATTTTATTGATGTATACATCGATTCCATTACAATATTTTATATATAAATTTAATATGCATATTCTCTTATCATGGAAATATTTTAGATATTAGTATTGCCGTTTTAAAAAGGGGAAATAAGGCTTTTTTTGTTTCTATACACACTGCATTATCGCAAATGGCACCTTTTAGTTGCCATCTGTGAGTGTGTTCGTTTTCTACTTTACCCTTCTCAAAAACAAAATTCAAAGAATCTTTCTTATCTAACCCCAATATAGACTGGGAACTTTAAGTCGGTGCTTCGTCCGATTTCAAAACGGGCTATCATATTTCGAAATTCAGAACGCTATCCACCAAGATCTGCAATAGAAACAAAGTTTGCAAAAATGAAATTAAAAAAAAATATAACAGTATAATAAACTATAAAGCGACCATGCTTTTTTCCCTACAACCATAGGGGATACTAAATATAACAAGACGTTTTTATTGATGCATTAAACTAATAATTTAATGCCGTAGAAAAATAAACAAGAAATAAAAAGATGCCTCAAACCCTGCAGCCAATATGCATTTGGTGAAATAAAACTTCATTCTGAATTTCAATAATAAATTATAATTAAATATATATTTTTAATTTAAAAATATTTAAGTGATTAAAAATTCAATTTATACTTTCTTTAAAAGAAACTTACACGTCTGTAAATTTTATGAATTAAATTTTTGACATGTGACATAGCCATTATGTTGAGGTTACAAAACAGAATTTAAATTTGTATTTATAATTTAATAAAAAACAAAACATACTTGAAGATAGTGTATATTAATATTCTGTGTATTAAACATAGGTTAATCTATACACAAACTTTAATTTTTTTGTTTTATTTAATCTTATATACTACCACAAACAGGGATGTTTACATTTGCCTGATTGATTGATTGGCCCCTTTTAAAATTCCGTGCACACAAAAATTTTTCAAACAATTCCTTCATTTTTCTTTTAAAGATGAAAACACAATTTTATTGCAACTGAAATATTACCATTATAAAAAATACGAATATGAAATTTATATAATATAACGCAATGGACAAATCTATCAATAAGAAATTGCATCTCCTTCAATTCTTTTACAATACACAGCAAAGTTAATACACACAGTTTGCGATTACTTTATAATCATCCGCGATAAATATAATGCCACTTCGAAACATCTCAGAAGAAAATCCCTTATTTTGCAACGGAAGAACAAGAGGCGGTGAGAATTGAAATTTAGAGGTATAATAGAAGATAAAACGGCTGTGCGTCCTTTCTGTGCAACCATAAGAAACCCTAAATCCCGTGTGGGATACCAATCTGATGTATTGAGCTAATCAACTCTCCGCGCTGCAAAAAAAGAATCCCAAACTAAAAAGATGCCACCAATTCCTTGAAATGTGTCTTTCATGGAATAAAAATCGTGTCTTTCATTTGGGCCGTGCTACACGTTTCTGCGATATATCATCTCGGCCCCCGCAGAGTAATCCGCTTAGAAAAGAATCCGTCGGGTTTTCGATGGCGGATTAAAGCGGATCTTTCGCACCTAAAACAAATGTCTCAGAAGAGAGCGATTCGTGTTTTCAATTAAAAGAATGGCAGAGTTTACGAAGAATGGAGAACAAGTGTAGATTAAAAATGTTTTTGGTTTTAGTGAATGTTGTTCTTTGAAATTCATGCATTTATCTAATTTAGATATAATTTTGCTTGAGTTAATCACCATAGGAGAGGAATTAAGCTTGTTTATTATTTTGTTTCTATCTAAATATTTTAGATTTGAAAGAGTTGTTTTCTTTTATATCCATCAAGCACTCATGATAATCGTAATAGATTCTTTCATAGTGTAAAATTTTTAGTTTTACACATTTAATATATATCTGTGATATATATCAATAACGATGATAAAAACCCAATAAATAACCCCATTTTTCATTGTTTTTATATATACAACCAAATTGCAAAAAAAAAGTAAATAGATTTTATTAATTTACCTATATAGTTAGAAAAATGTGTCCAAAAGTCAACAAAATTTAAATTTGTAAAAACACTTTTTTGATTAATTAAGTACTAATTGAATGTATATTCTTAAATAATGAAAAAGAAAAATACCACCTGAGTAAACTTCTACGTATGTTCAGCAATTAAATTTAACTTAATGCTGTAATAAATTTATTTTTTAATAATTTATTTAACTACCTGTCCTTCAATTGTATTTAGAAAATGAAACAGTTAAAATATAAAACTCCTCAATCCAACTAGAAAAATAATTAATCATAGGAAAGAATTTATAGTTTTCTTCCATAAATAAATTACAACCATTAATTTAGATAAAAATATAGTCACCTGTCAATAACGAGTTGGCCTACCTTTGGCGCACAACACAGCTTCAACCCGCCTTGGCATGGATGCCGCAAGTCCTTGGTAGATGGCCGGAGACAGATTGTACCAGATGTTTAAGCAACGGTCACGCAAATCCGAGATATTGCGAATTTTTGGTCTTTGAACTCTGAGCTGCCGTCCCAGGACATCCCAAATGTTTTATATCGGATTGAGATCTAGTGAGTTAGGCGGCAAGGACATTAACTGGAATTCAGCATCATGTTCCTGGAACCACTCCAACACAATTTTAGCCTTGTAACAAGGGGCGTTGTCCTGTTGGAACATTCCCTTTCCAGCTGGACATATAAAGGTGCAACTGGTCCTCAATGATGTTCAGATACCCTGTAGCATTCATGGTCTGCTCTACCACAACCACGGGTCCCAGAGACGCCCAAGTGAACGTCCCCCAAAGCATAATACCGCCACCACCGGCCTGTGTATGACCTACTGTACATTGAGGGAGCAACTGTTCGCCTGGAGGACGGCGTATCCTGACACGACCATCGGCGTAATGTCTGACAAACCGTGATTCATCTGACCAGGCAACTCTCTTCCACTGATCCATGGACCAATCACGATGTTCCCGGGCCCAGCGCAGGCACAGTTGGCGATGACGCTTGGTAAGAAAAGGCACACGAGTGGGACGTTTGCTGTGTAGCCCCATATCCAACAGTGTCCGCTGAACAGTGTGCTCCGTTACTATTCTACTTGGCCCTGCATTGTATTGGGCTGTCAGCTGAGCCACTGTCTGGCTCCGGTTTTTCTTCATCATGCGAGACAGGCTCGGACGACCTTTTTCTTTGATAGCGTCTGGAAGTCCAACACCATGTCGTCTACTGCTGGTTTCACCGTCATTCATCCACTTTGCATAAGTACTAACAACTGTAGATCGCGAACAAAGCACGAGTCGTGCAGTTTCGGAAATGCTTGTTCCGAGCCTTCGCGCCATTACAATCTGCACTCTGTCAAAGCCGCTTAGATCCGCAGCCTTTCCCATCACACACAGAAGTAAGTGACAGAATGGTTCTTCAGACTCTCCAGCAGCAGTTAAATACTACTTTCACCTGATCACGTGCCTTCCACGTCATCCAGGCGAGTTCATTGCAAAATGTAGGGGTGGTCATAATGTTCTGGCTCTTGAGTGTAGAGTAGTGATTACCCTTATAAATCTTTTAGAGTTACAATAGGTATTAACAACCATAGATGGTTTACTTACGATAGTTATTATGGGCAATTATAAGATAACAGCTTTGCCATCCAAGTTTAATCTTTTATTTAATAACTAGTTCAGTCAAGTTTGAATCATTATGTTTCATTGTTTATTTTTGTTTGTATAAAATGATCATTGTTTTTACTTACCAAAGAAGTATTATAGTTCGTTGTAAATCAAAATAATAAAACAATACATATGAAATTTATAATTGATTTAAATTAAGTGGCAGTGTTTAACAATAATATATTCAATTTCCTCACTGCATTATACCACAGAAAAAGTAATGCCTTAAAATTACTATTACATTTTAACATCCCTGATATATATACCACGGCACCATGTAAGTATAACTTAGCTGTTTCTGAAAGTCAGACATTTGGTAGCCTAACTTCATTTGTCATTAAAAGGTTAGATACGTAGCAGATTCGAACATTACCCAGACTCAAAATCACAGTGAGCCTGTTATCTTTCATATACACTGAAACCTTGATTTTGAACAAACACACTCACTAGGGTCGGCATTGAATCTTCCTGATGCCATCTGTAGAGATATTCATTTTACCCTTTCCTTCTTCCTATTTCCAACCAATCATAGAACTTTCCGTCCTGTTGATGTATCTTGCCGATCCTCAGTATAATCAGAGAAGTTTTTAATCTGGCAGCTCTTCTAATTTCCAACCAGTCTTTCATTTTGGGTCCCATACTAGATAGTCCAGCTTGAAATTGAACAAATGGTATTACGTTTATTGTAGAAGCTTATAAAGTTACAACAAGTGTGGCATAGTAATTTTATTGTCTATAATAAAGCACTGGTGGAGTACTATATTTTATTGATAGGTTAGACGTCAATTGCATTGCAATGTATTATATATATATATTTGATATGCATGTTCTCTTATCACGGAAATATTTTGGCTTACAAATTATGTTATTGTCTTTTTAAAAAGTGTTAATTAAAGCTTTTTTTTATTTATGGTGGGAATTTTTTGGCTATATTAAATCCAAATAACGAGTTTCATCTCCTAAAATCCATCTAATGCATTACATATTCCTACCTTCACTGGGGCCTGAATGGCCGAGTGGCTAGCGCTCTGGCGCTCGGTACCACATGTTTCGGGTTCGAGTCCCGGCGGTGCCATGAATGTTTGTAGTGGTTCGGAATCCACTTTAAATTGTAGGTCCCGGTCTGTTTAGCCCAAAGTGTGCAAAAGATGACCGTAGAGCGACAAACCAAACCAAACCAAAGCTACATACACTGCATTCTCGTAAATGACAACTGTCAGACGTCATAGCCAGTATAGACTGGGAAATTTTAACTTGATTCTTTGTTCGATTTCAAACCGGGTTACCATATTCTGGAATTCAGAACGTTATTCACCAAGATCTTATATTCTACAATGGATACGAACTTTGCAGAATTGAAATCCATTGGTATAATAAACAATAAAGGGACCATGCAATTTCCCTTACAAACATAAGAGACCCTAAATATCATAAGATGTTCTTATTGATACATTAAACTAATTATTTAGTGCAGTATAAAATAGAATAGAACTAAAACGACATCTCAAATCCTGCAGCAATGTGCATTTAAAGAAATAAAAGTCATTTGTTTCATTTAGAATTTCAATAATAAATTATAATTAAAAGTAATTCTTTTTAATTTAAAATTATTTAAGTGGTTAAAAATTCAATTTATTCTTTCTTGAAAAGAAATATAAATGTTTGTTACTTTTATTAATTAAATTTTTGACAATTAACAAAACAAACCACTATGCTCAGATAATAAAACAGAATTTAAATTCGTATTTATAATTTAATGATAAGCAAAACATATTCAAGGTGTCGTAGATATATTAATATATAGTGTGTTAAACGTACTTTAATCTATACAGCCTGGTATTTTTTACTTAATATTCACATACTACCACAAACACGGATGTTTGTATATTAGCTGATTGATAGGCTGATTTTAAAATTTTATGCAGACACTAAATTTTTTAAAAGAATTCTTTCAATTTAAAAAAAAGAGACGAAGACACAATTTTATTACAACTGAAATACTGCCATTATGAAAAATATGCATATGAAATTTATCTATAATATAATGCAATGGACGAATCTATCACTAAGAAATTGCACTTCTTCAATTCTTTTACTATACACAGCAAAGTAAATACACCCCACTTTCGATTACTTTTTAATCATCCGCGATAAATAGAATGCCACTTAGAAAGAGCACAGAAGAAAATCCCGTATCTTTCAACGGAAGCAAAAGAGGCGGCCAGAATTGAAATTCAGAGGTATAACAGAAGATAAAACTGCTCTGCGTCCTTTCTCTGCAACCATAAGAAACCCTGAATCCCGCGAGGGATACCAATCTGATGTACTGAGCTAATCAACTCTCCGCTCTGTAAAAAAAAAGAATCCACAACTAAAAAGACGCCACCAATTCCTTGAGCGAATGTGTCTTTCATGGAATAAAAATCGTGTCTTTCATTTGGCCCGTGTTACACGTTTCTGAGATATATCATCTCGGCCCCCCGCAGAGTAATCCGCTTAGAAAAGAATCCGTCGGGTTTTCGATGGCGGATTAAAACGGATCTTTCGCACCTAAAACAAATGTCTCAGAAGAGAGCGATTCGTGTTTTCAATTAAAAGAATGGCAGAGTTTTCGAAGAATGGAGAACAAGTGTAGATTAAAAATGTTTTTGGTTTTAGTGAATGTTGTTCTTTGAAATTCATGCATTTATCTAATTTAGATATAATTTTGCTTGAGTTAATCACCATATGTGAGGCATTAAGCTTGTTTATTATTTTGTTTCTATCTAAATATTTTAGATTTGAAAGAGTTGTTTTCTTTTATATTCATCAAGTACTCATGATAATCGTAATAGATTCTTTCATTGTGTTAACTTTTTAGTTTTACACATTTTATATATATCTGTGATATATATCAATAGAGATGATAAAAACCCAACAAATAACCCTGTTATTCATTGTTTTTATATATACAACCAAAATTGCAAAAAGATAGTAAATAAACTTTATTAATTTACCTATATAGTTAGAAAACTGTGTACACTTCACTCCATAAAAACCATTGAAAAAATATAAAATCAACAAAATTTAAATTTGTAAAAACACTTTTTTGATTAATTAAGTACTAATTGAATGGATATTCTTAAATAATGAAAAAGAAAAAAAACCACCTGAGTAAACTTCTAAGTATGTTCAGCAATTAAATTTAACTTAATGCTGTAATAAATTTCTTTTTTAATAATTTATTTAACTACCTGTCCTTTAATTGTAATTAGAAAATGAAACAGTTAAAATATAAAACTCCTGAATCCAACTAGAAAAATAAACAATCATAGGAAAGAATTTATAGTTTTCTTCCATAAATAAATTACAACCATTAATTTAGATAAAAATATAGTTTATGCTTTCAAATGCTTTTTCAACAATTTCTGACTTTTAAAATCTTTCAATAATCCTGAAACATTAAAACAGGAAATACAAACAAAGAAATTCCAAAACTCATGAAAAAATGCAGAGGGAAGCATTATTTCATTAGTGTATTATTTTTTTTCAAGATTCCTTCATAATCTCAGAAAGTAAAAAAAAAATTAAATTGGTTAATTTTTGCCATTTTTCAGAGTGCTGTTGAAAGCTTATTAAAATTAATGCATGAAATAGTTAAATAAAGATGCAAACACTGCAAGAATTTCGAATAATTCCAAATTTAAATTAAGAGTGAGTAGTAAAAGCGCAATTAGTCAAAAATTTAATTAAAAGTGATGAGTAAAAAAAATTTAAGTCGTCAAAAAAAACATGTGTAATACTGCATTTTGAATTATTCATTTTGGGGAATAATAAAAAAAAATGTGTGATCTGATTTAAAAAAGGAAATATCTTTCAAAGTTAAAGTTGCGGAGATGGTAAAAAGTATCATTCAGATCATGCTGGAATTATTAAATAAAAATGAGACTAAAATTATTGAATTTTAAAAATGTCATATTGCAATTTTTTATTTCTCGTATTTTAAAAGACATTAAATAAAGAATGTATTATATTATTTTTATTTTTATAAGTTTTAAAAATATTTTGTATGATATTGAATTGCGAAGTGAAATATTTTAGTTATAATTTATTAATTGTATATTACATTGTATACTTTATGCAATTTTTAATTTTGTTGTAAATTTCTTTATTGTTTATTTGTAATAAAAAGATATATTTTACTTTAAAGCTGATTAAAATGAAGTTTAATAGTTTGAATTAAATTCATTTAATAGTTAATAGTAAATTTAATTTAATAGTTTAAAAAGTAAATAATATTCGTTGGTTTGTTTCATTGAAGAAATTTTTTAGGAGGATGTGCTAATTTTAAAATAGAAATTTGTTTAACATTTTATTATTTTAATTTGATTATTTTAGGACAATTAGTATGAATTACAAGTATCAATTTAATTCGAATTACACTTTCAAATAATATTGTTTAATCTTCGTATATGTGTTTGCCCTTAAAATATTTCATTTCTGAAAGTTCATTGTGTCCGCTCGAGGCGCATGATTTTACTTCTTTATTTTATTAATATATTTTTCATGTCAACGTCTATTTTTTCAATTTATGTTATAATCCTTAGTTAAATTTTTGTAATGAATTATGTATGTTTATATTTTATATATATACATATATACATACGTCTATATATTTATATATATATATATATTATATGTTATATATATATTATATATATATATATATATGCAGTGGGTAGAAAGTACACAATGCAGTGGCAGTATTGATAATTGCCTTAATTTATTCAAATTGACAAATAAATAAAATGTTATGCAATTTTAGCTGTCGTAATTAAAAACAAGACATCTTAGATATATAAAATTGTAAAACTGTTATTTTAATATTTTAACTTTTTTTTTCTTTCAAAAACGAAAATTTGTATGTCAAAAAAGTATTAGCAAAGTTTTAACTGCTATGCATATTTTGTTACATTGAAGTCACGTGTTTCGACTGATAAGAAACTCTACCGGTATAAAGTCTGCAAAACTACTCCAAAAGTGTCTATGCATTATTTTGCGATTACTGCAGTAAAATGACTTCGAAATCGAAGGAGTTGGACGTTAGTGTTAAATACACGATTATTATGCTCAGAAATGAAGATTTAACTTATCGTGCTATAGGAGTGCAGTTCAGTATAAGTTTATTTACTGTCAGAAGTGTTGGAAAAAAGTTCAAGGAATCAGGATCAACGGAAAATAAGACTAGAAGTGGACGACCTCGAATATTTTCTACAAGAGAAGAACGTGTCATTATTAACAAGGTTAAGAAAAGCCCTAACGTAAGTGCACCCCAGATAGCTAGAGATGTTGCTTTGACTTCGCAAAAGACTTTCAGCGTACAGACTGTACGGAATGTTTTACACGAGAGAAGTTATTATGGAAGGGCAGCTAGAAAGAAACCATACATCTCGGAAATAAATAGGAGAAAGAGGTTAGATTTTGCAAAATCCCACGTTGATTTATCTGAAGAGTTTTGGAACACAGTTATTTTTTCCGACGAATCAAAGTTTAACATTTTCGGCAGTGATGGACGACGATATGTGTGGAGGAGGCCAAATACTGAATTGGAAAAGCAACATTTAACTGATACTGTAAAACATGGTGGAGGCAGCGTCTTAGTTTGGGGCTGTATGGCAGCTAATGGAATTGACAACCTGCATTTTATTGCTAGTATTATGACAGCACGTACATACATTGACATTTTGCGCCATAACTTAAAAATCAGTGCCCAAAATGTTGGCTTGGGAACATCATTCGTTTTTCAACAAGACAATGACACCAAGCATACAGCGAATTTCACCCGTGAATGGCTACTCTACGATGCTCCCCGCCAATTAAAAACCCCACCTCAATCGCCTGACATCAATCCAATTGAAAATTTATGGCACCTGCAGGATCTAGAAATCAAGAAACATAAAATTTCAAGTCAAAACGACCTCAAACGTTTACTCTTGCAAGAGTAGCACAAAATTCTCAGCAGTCCAACAAAGACCTTAGTTTCCTCTATGAGAAATAGATTACAAGCTGTTATAGATGCAGAAGGTATGCATACAAAGTACTAAACATATACTGATTTTGTTTTCGCTCATAATTTTGTCAATACTTTTTTTATCATGTAAATTTTGGATTTTCCCGTAGATTTTGACTAAAAAAATATTTAAATGAAAATTTCGTTATATTTGTTTGTCTTTTCTCCTTCTGTAATCGCTCTGTTAAAATAAAATTTGTAAACATACTTTGTTAGCAAATATTATCATTTATAGGCAATTGCCAATACTTCTTTTATCCACTGTATATATATATATATATTATGTGTATTTTATGATATTAAAATAAAGCGAATGAAATTACTTCTAGAAAATGTTTTTTCTCAGCTTCCCTATTTCCATCTCGAAGGCTGAACTCCTATTATCCTATTTCAATTCGACTCATTGGCTACATTTTAAATCCAAGAGTCCGTCTCAAGCCAATTATTTTGAAATTAAAAGGGTAAATTCATTGCGTTAGTTTCAGGTGGGTGGTCTCCTGACCCTATGTTGCACTCCAGTCCGTGGACTCAAGTCTACGTTATGGCGGTTTAAGTTATTATTTTGTTTAGATCTTTACAGTTAACCGCGGTATCTGCGGTAACGAGCAGGCTTATTTGCTTGCTCCGAAAGGGCAATAAATTGTTTCAACTAAATTATTCTGTAATGTCGTACTATTCTGTAAACCTATATATAAAATGATTATGATAATGAGTTAGGAGAATATAAAGAGTAAGAATTATAGTGACACAAAGCTATACACAATACCAGACAAGCCTCGCCGAAATGCAGTACCTATTTTCAGACTTATAACAGGACATGACTGGTTGGGTGAGCACTTGTATCGTATAGGTGTATATGACCATCCCTACAGTCGTCTTTGTGGCTTGAAAGCGCCTATGAATAGAAAACATCTGTAATGTTGCAAGACACTCCATGGAACTGAGCCCGAGATTTCAAGATAGTGGGTTGCCAGAGAGCTCTTGGGGAGATGACTTGGTCTGTACTTCTTCTACTGTGTTTTGATGTTATTTGTTCTTTCTGTGTTGTATTTGTGTATATGTATGTACTCCACGCCATTGGAAATAAAAAAAATATACTTAAAGGTTGATTCATGAACCATGTTTTGAATACAGAAGAATCTTCACATTAAAGACAAAAAATATACATCCTGAGATGTGTTTGTGAAAAAACAAAAATTACTACTTTTTAAAATGGCGATCAGGACTTTTTAAAAAATATACATCCTGAATGGGATGAACCACAGTCTTTTACATTCATTGTGATATATGCTCCACAGACATATTAATTTTAAAATTGTTCATTGTTGTCCCCAGTGACAAATATAAAATACTGTAAATATAAACACATAAATAACATATATATATATAAAAGACAAATTGAAACATATTAAAACTTTATTCCGTTCTAGACCGACAAAAATTATGTAACATTGCATAAATTTAATTTAATTCTGCATAATATGAACGACATATATGTGAGAAGAATATTTTTCACTTCAGAGCAGCTATGTTTTATTGTTTTACAAAAACATTCATTTACAGTAGTTACGTATATAAAATATAAAGAACTTATTCATATTCAACGAGCAAGAAATAATTTCTTTTATTTCTAATTTAAATAGCATTCATAATCAGTTGCATGGGTGAGAAGGTTATTTTACACTTTTGGACTGCAATGTTTTATTGTTTGATGAAAAAATTTATTAGCATTAACAACATACATAATATAAAGAGCTTATTCATATTCAACGCAGCATTGTAAAAAATAATTCTTTCTTTTCTAATTTAAATAGCATTTATAATAATCTACTTTAAAGTCAATCATGCTCAGCTAATATCTAATTCAAACCATGTTGCCTCAGATAATCAGAATTACCTACTTGCACCTTGATGCAACAACTAACCTACATAGTTACCCAGAATTTTGATTACCATAAATTTCATTAGTAAGTGCAGTTGAAGCCCCAACAAGGAAGGGAGGGTGATAAGGTGCACCGTGGTTAGGAAAGAGGTCCTGCACACATCCAGCCACTGAACATGCATGAAATTTCATATTCAGTGACACGATATTGAACATGCGTGACTATAAAATCCTATATTGTCAGCAGTAGCGATAGCAATCAGTGGTCCACATTCCGAATTACTGTTACATCTATGTAATTTCATTAGGTTCGAATAACGGTTTCAGAGATTGAGGTGAGGTTGGTTTCGTGCAACAGACATTGTGGTTGATGCATATGTGGTAATGAAAATTGCAACTGTTTATAATAATAATATAAGTTTTAAAAATGGATATTCAATTAAAAGTTAGAATTGAGTTGACTTTTATAAATTACTACTAAATTATTTTACAAATTGTTTCCTTAGTACAGATGAGAAAAAATAATTTTTAATTGGAATTTTATACAATTTTATAACAAACAAATAATAACAACATTAAATTAATTTATTACATTGTAAAAATTAATATAACATTTGTATGCCACATAAAAATTGTTTAATAGCTATAATGACGTGTTTCATAATAATGAATTGTTCAAGTTTGACTTTTTATTTTCAGTTCTTTTCTTTATATTTTTATGTGGGTGCAAAATCAGATGATCAAAAACGTAAGTATGGAATGCTGTGCACGTAACCATTACTGTGTTAAAAATAACAAGTGCGGTATTGATTAATTTTCGTTAGTGTGAATGAAACTTCCAAGTTCATTAAAAAATTCATTCTAAAACTGTTTATTATGGAAAGGTTTTTTTTATTTAGTGCACATGGTATTAGAATATAGTAATTTTTTTTAAGTATATTTTTATAAAAGTGACAAAATATTATTTTTTTTTTTTTTTCGCAAAAGAGTGATTTTTTTTCACAAAATATATATAAAACAAAAATAATGTAATAAATATAAAAATAATAAATAAATAAATATAAATAAAATAATAATAAAATAAAATATAAAAATATTTTCGATTCCTAGAATAGTTCTGAATTTTAACAGCCCTATTTTAGGAGAAGAAGTATGTTTTTTCCTATGTAAGAATCATGCATCGAAACAATATGTTTTTATTTCGTTTTTCTACATGTTGAAATGTATTTCAAATATACATAAAAGTTTTCTTCTCAAATTTTCTATAGTCATTATTATTTTTATGTACAGTTCGCAAAAAGGCATTTTGAAATTGTTTGTTGTTGTTATGAATAAGTACGACTCCATTGAGAAAAATTTTAAATGAATCGAATATAAAATTCTTCGAAAATTTTATAGAACTTACTCTGACAGCAAATAAAATGAATGTATAAATATTAATTTCCTTTTTATTGAAATCTTGAAATTATGTATGAAAATCTAAAGAATGTTTTTTTTTTCATTCAATATGCTCAAAATAAAAATTGTAAAAAGGTAAATGCATTATAGTTCTAATAAAAAAAAATTTAACATTTTAAGATGTTTCTTTTAAAACCAAAATTATAGTTTTAGTGAACATTTTAAAATGTTTCTTTTGAAATTTATTTAGTTAAATAACTTTTATAATAATAAGTTTTCTACAATTTTCTTTATTAGTAAAATAACCATATTTTTTGTAAATTACAAGTTATGTTGTTTTAAAAATATATTTGTCTGTCATATTTTTAAAACCGAAATTTCCGAATTTTTAAAAAAATATTATAATAAAACAGTCGAGCATAACAATTGAAATATTATAAATGAATTTTCATTTTTAACTAATGTAGCCACTATAACTTTATTCACATCACAGTCAAATTTTCCATTAAAATATAATAATTACCAATTGATGCAAAAATGATTCTCAAAATTAATTTATCATGAAGACAAAATGAAGTTTAAAATCCAGTTTGATCAGGAAAAAATCCATGAAAAATAAATAATAGAAATCAGTGAAAAGAATAAAGAATCTGTGAAAACTTTAAACATAATTTTTAATGAATTATTATTAGTTAAAAATTTTTATTAAATACTTTAAAAATAAAATTTGTGCAATTTGTGCCTTAATAAAAACCATATGTTTTTCTTTGTCCTAAATTATATATTTTTAAAAATATATTTTGTTGTCAGCTTTTTAAAACCAAATTTCCGATTATTTTAAAAATATAATAAAATATCGAATCACATCAATTAAGTTAAGGGAATTTGCATTTTTAACCAATGTAGCCACAATAACTTTATCCACATTTCAATTAAATTTTCCATTAAAATATAATAATTACCATTTAATGCAAAAATGATTCTGAAAAATTAATTTATCATGGAGTTAAATGAAGTTGAAATTCTGGTTTGACAAAGCAAAAAAAAAAAAAAAACCTTCAATTACTTCGTTTAATTTTTTTTGTCACTTGTGATAAATTAATGGCCTTTCAAATGGACAGTTATCTTACTAGCTATTAGTCTTCTATGAAACTGTCAAAATAGTTTGACATATGAGAGGGTTTATGAAGATGTATTGATTAAACAATTAGTTTCCAAACCTTTTTTCTGTTGAATTCAATTACGTAAAAAAACTGTTTTCATAAATTGTAACTATAGTTAAGAAAGGTAAAGAATATTTATCCCTTTAGCTATTTACTTCAGATTAATTTTTATATTTAGTTAATTTATATGAATATTTCTCAAAATTTGTCAGTGTCAAAAACGAAATACATTCAAATTTTACATAAAATGATATACTTGTAAGACAAATCAAAGATTATTTTAAAAAAATGGAAATTGGATCAATATTTATAAAAATAATTGAAATTGAAATCAATATTGGTAAGAAAACTGAAACTGAATCAATATTTGTAAAAAAAAACCTATTCAATTAGGTTTTAAAAAATAGATGATTCTTCATGATTAACGAATTTTACATGAATTTACGTTATTTTTTTAAGCTGTCACGTTATTCCTTTTTAACCTGACGTAAAAAAATAATTAAATAAAACATACTAACAGAAGAATTGCAGAAACCTAAAATTTATTTAATAAATAAGAATTGCCATTTATATAGTTAACCCTAGATTCTTGAATCTCAGAAAAAAGACGAAGTGCATTGCGATGTATATTGTCTGTTCTTTTCGGTTGCCTTAGTAGAATTCAAGGGATCATCCACTGAATACTCTAAATCTGGCAGCCAGAGTGGCAAGTTTAGTAAGGAATGAGAGTTGCGAAATCTGGCTACGTTAAACATTTATTAGTAATATTATGTGTTGTTAAAGAAAAGTCTTTTGTTCCAGAATGCTCTTCTTAACAGCAGTTTATTCTGCAAACATTATGATCCAAATAGTAATTAGTACTCTAGCTTATCAGTTTTAAATGTGTTGAATGTAGGAGATTCTCAATAGTTCATTTACAATCAATTTCTGTTTTTTGCAGGAATTAGGATGCAATATCCTAGCAGAACAATGCCTGGCTACATAATGATTCTCCTTACCACATGTCCAGATTTTGTATAGCCTATCAACTTCGTACTGGTGGAAAATGTGAGATCAATAGAAACACCAACTTGAGATATAATCAGGTACACATTGTAATATGTAAAATACCTTCCAACATGTCTTAAAATACATTTATGTTCCTTTTAATACCGTAATCAATTAGTAAAAAAATAAGCAGAAAGATGTTCTTATACATCTGGATTATATAGAATATATTTATTTGTAAGTATACAGATAATCTGTCATTCTCGATATAATTATGACAATAAAATTTATTCATGGTGTACATTGGATGCTGATTTATAAGGGTCAATTTATTTAATTTAGCTGTTATCTCTAGAAAACTACTGACTGACAAATCTTTAATGTAATAATACTCTTAAAACGTAAACTATTACAAAAGCCAGTAAATATTTGCTCTTAGAATAGATTAGATTCTTACATACATTGAAGTTAACAACTACCAAATTGAAAAACATCAAACATTTTCCAATATTTTTAAATTTCAAATATTAAAATTTTCATAATTTGTTTTTTTTATTTTCTGAAAATAGGTGTAAAAATCATTTCTGAAAATATATTCCTTTAAAATAATGAGCAGGAAAATAATTATAAAAATAGTTCATATTTTCATGAAATCAGAAGGAGAAAATGTGAATTACTTATTAAAATTTAATAACCTAGAAGCTTGAAATGTTTTTAGAATTTTATATAAATCATCATAGTGAAATAATAAATTGCAATCTTCCACTTTTAAGACACAAAAATGTATAGCAGCAATATTTGCATTAGGAATAAATTTTGATGTTTAGAAGGGCAAACAACACTTTTAATCTCATATACAACACATTCAGAAATTTTATTTATACATTATCAATATAATTTATTTCAACATTAATATATGATATATTGAATGTTTGTATAATAAATTTAATTATATCCTTTTTAGATATTGTACATAAATTTACACTTCAACAGAGTTATATGTCTAACTTTACAGTCAAATATCATAAAAAAATAAATCATTCAATGAACTTTGGGAATAAAATTTTACAATAAAAAACCCGTAACTTTATTTTTGATTTCTGATGTCTAGAGGAATATCTTTATTTTTATATTAGAATTTTGAGCTATATGTGTTTTAGTACTCAATTCTATATTTGGAGCTCAAACTGCTATTTTTTATATCGCCTTTCTTAGTTATGTATTTTTCTGCTCTATTTTATAATCTAGTGATTTATAGAAATATTTAAAGGATTTATTTATATTTATTTATTTGCTAAACTTGACAACATTATTATTATTTACGACAAATGAAATTTCATTTCTTTCAGCAATAAAATTGTCGCTTGTATTTATAAATTTTTCCAAAACTGAATGTTTTATTATGATGTATAAACTATCTAAATTGATTTTTTAAATAAAAAGCATATTTTACAATGCATACTAAAATTTATATCGAAATTCGAGTTAAAAATAATTTACACTTGAATAAATGTCTGAGTAACATACAGTTTTATGTTTCCAGAATATGTTAATATATTAAAAATAAAGTTATAAATATTCAATTTCTACAAGAAAACAAACAATAACCAATAAACATAATTCTGAAGCACAACAAACATATTGCAAATATTTTTATTTTTTATTTAATTTTTTTAATTATTATATTTTTTTTCATGTTGCTAAATATAATGTATTTTTTTCTAATTTCATTATATAAATAGTATTAATATTAATATGATTATATTAATAATATTAAATTTTATTTGTTGAATGCTGAATTTTTAATCCATTGAATCATAATGAGAAACAGAAAATAAATCTAAGCAAAAAGAATTACTTTTTATTCATATTTGTTTACATGTTTCATTATGTTGAAATTTTTACAGAACAATAGAGGAGCCATATATTCTGAGTATAACCCGAGATTGTGTGTGTGTGTTCTTCAGAACCCGTATATAAGCCGAAAGAAACAGCATTTTTTTTTTTTTTAATGAAGCCTAAATCAATCTTAGTACAGAAAACATTTAAAAATATGATGATACGCAAATTTCGCCAATATCAGAAGTTTCTTTTTGTTGTCGAAGCGAAGAACCAGCAATATAAAACAATTTCGAAAATAAAACAACAAATTATTATAATAAAAAACATTGTATGTTTCCTAAATTATTACATTTTTTTCTTCTATTAATAAAAGGAATTTATTTAAGCAGCCATGAAAATATTCTTTATAATGCTTCATTAAAAATTATCTTCCTGTAAATAAGTGTCAGAAAAAAGTGTAAGAAAGTGGTTTAAAGCTGTCTAAAGAAAGTAGTTTATCTTTCCAAAGCAAATATATTATTTTAAAGATAAGTAATTTGAGTATTAAATGTTTATGGAGCATTATGATTTAAATTTGATACTGAAAGGTCATGTCATTATAATATAGGTAATTCTAATTGTAATGTAGGTAATATCACGAATTAATATATTACACAATCAATCAAAAGCAGTCTTGAAAAAAAAGATAAATACATAAATTATTATCATGAAAAAGAAATGTTGAATTCTTCGCAGAAATAAATAATTAAATCTACATAAACAAAGTTCCTCAAGTGTTGCCTAAAAGATTCAAAAGAATAATACATATTCTAGCAAAAAATAAAAAAATTAACCGATTGCAATTAACAAAATTTAAAAATAAACATACTTCAATATCAAAATAAATAGAGAGATAAATATATGTTATATTTTCAATTTAAATACCGTTTGCAATTACCAAATAGTGAATATTATATGATTTCATTATTTGATAATTGTAAATTGTATTTAAACTGAAAATATAATCTGTGTAATTTTTTTAACTGATAGAAGAACAATTTATTACCTCTTCTTTATAAAAAAAACTCTTCTCAAAGTAATTTAATTAAATATGTTACTTATAAGAAAATTTTGAGAAACCTTAGATTTTAATCAAATTCACAATTTCACCACCTTATCTCCTTCAAAATCCTCTAAATCTTAGCATAAATTTAATTATATATATTGTAGAAATAAGTTATTAAAAAATTACTATTTCATTAGTTTATTACTTACAAATACTTTTTTTTATTAAGTGTGTGTTTCCTAATATAATAATATTATAGTTTATTCATATTCATTCATCGTCCTCATGTTAGGATTTATTTCTATATGAATAAAAATTACATGTTTTGAGATTAAATAATAATATGAACTAGATAAATATAACTATTAAATTTGATTTAGATTATTGCATGTATTAGATTATTAATTTTCAAGAGCTGCAAATTGATATGAAATCTCATCTCTATATTTTAACATCATACCATTTGGTGAAATATGAAAGTGCAATTCGCAACTATGCAAATCACTTCTTAAAGTAATTCATTCCAATGCAACTCCCAGCTAATAAATAAAAGTTGGACATTCATATAACTGAGATTGCTGAGTGCTCCACCAAAATCGCTACTCTACTTAATTTCCTTCATAGTTCCCAAGATTCAGCAGAGCTAATCTAAATAATCCAGCGTATTCCGCCGTTAAACCCACTTAATTTACTTTCCATCCCCCTCACGTAAACAAAGGCAGGGTCTGATTTCTGCGAGTTTCGGCCGCAATTAATTAGTTAATTAAAACCGATTTTGCTGCATGCCTCCTGGTTCTAGGTAGCTAGTACCAACTAAATGTTGAGTCCCTCTTCTGGCAGTACAGAGACTAGAGCCCCGACTATACATCAACAGCATCTAGGACATACATCACCAGTATACGACTTGCGCAAGAGACCTGATTAAATTAAGTTGAAGCTGGCAAAAGCTTAGCATTGGAGGGATCACTTACAGGTTTAATTATTGGTTAAACGAGTTTTGAAAGCGGATTTATCTTTGGAGCGTTTATCTTAAAGATGTCTGCAGTGCATCAATAATCACGAAAGTTTCTGCGCACAGTTTGGTTGGAATTTCTTTTAAGAGTTCTGACAGGGATGCATCAAACTTTGTTGGTTTCTTCATAATATTTAAAATTAGTCTCTTAAGTAAAATAATTATTTCATTTCATTATTTATCTAAAGTTTCTGCATAGAAAATTATTCTGTACATGTTTACTGAATTTATTCTTCGTAAATTGTGACTAACCAGGGACTCTCAATTAAGACCGAGAAAAATATATTAGAGACTCAATGGAAATGAATGAGAATGTCTTTTCTTTCTATTTGTATTCCCATATTTTCATGTATCATTTTCTACTCCTATAAATGCATGCAATAAATTACTATTATATAGTGCAGCTATGCAATGTCCTATAGAGTACTAAATAATTGTAATCATTAGAAATAAGATAATCTCCTTTTATATATTGATGTATATGTAGAAATTGTTATTACTCTTATAAATCTTTTACAGTTACAATAGGTATTAACAGCCACAGAAGTTTGATTTATGATATTTATTATGGACAATCATAAGATAACAGCTTTGCCATCCAAGTTTAATTATTTATTAAATAACTAGGTCAGTCAAGTTTGAATCATTGCTTTTATTCATTGTTTATTTTTTTGTTTGTTTAAAATAATCATTGTTTTTACTTCCCAAAAAAGTATGGTAGTTCTTTATAAAGCAAAATGTTAGAACCATATAAATGAAATTTATTATTGATGTAAAGCAAGTGGCAGTGTTTAACAATAATATATTGAATTTCATCACTGCATTATACCAAAGAACGTAATACCTTTCTATTACTATTATATTTTAAACATCCACGATACATATACCACGACGTCATGTAAAAAGAGCTTAGGTGTTTCTGAAAGTAAGATACTTAGTGAGATGTAATCATTCACTATTAAAATTTTATATACGTAGCAGATTCGAAAATTAACCATAGTGGATTGCGATGGGTCTGATATCTTTCATACACACTTTCAACTTTGATTTTGAAGGAACAAACTTGCTCGGGGTCGACACTGAATCTTTCAGATGTCATCTGTAGCGATGTTCGTTTTCACCTTTCTCTTATCCCTTCTATTCATTTCCAAACCAACCATACATCTTTCCGTCCTGTTGATGTATCGTGCCTGCCCTCAGTATAATCAGAGGAGTTTTAGTTAGTTCTCTTTTAATTTCGAACTAGTCTTTCACTTTGGGTTCACTACTAGAAGGCCCTTTTTGAGATTGGACAAATGGTATCAAATTTATTGTAGATGCTTATAACGTAACCTTAATTTAAAAATATAAGTAAGTTTAATTTAAAACTATTTTAGTGGTTAAAAATTCAATTCCTTCTTAAAGAAATCTAAATGTTTGTAAATTTTATAAATTAAATTTTTGACACTTAACGTAATAAAACCCTTATGCTGAGGTTACGAAACAGAATTTAAATTCGTATTTATAATGTAATAATAAACAAAACATACTTGAAGATGATGTAGATATGTTAATATGTAGCTTGTTAAATGTAGTTTGACCAATACAACATGTTATTTTTTTATTTAATCTTCATATATCACCATAAAAAGGGATTATATATCGGCTGATTAACTGACCCCTTTTAAAATTCATACACACACTAAACTGTTTTTAAATAATTACTTCAATTTAAAAAAAAAAAATTGCTAACACAATTTAATTGCAACTGAAATACTGCCATTATAAAAAATGTGAATATGAAATTTATATATAAGATAATGCTATGGATATATCTATCAATAAGAAATTGTATACTTTCAATTCTTTTATAAAATGGAATAAAAATCGTGTCTTTCATTTGGACCATGCTACACGCTCCAAATGAAACACACAAAACATATGGCTACAAAACAGAATTTAAATTCGTCTTTAAAATTTCATAATAAAGAAGCATACTTGAAGATGATGTAGATGTATTAATATTCAGAGTGTTAAACGTAGATAAATCTATACAATGTGCATGTTTTATTTAATTTTCAAATACTACCTTAGAAAAGGATGCTTACATATTAACTGATTGATTGGTCAACATTAAATTCCATACACACAATAAAAACACTTTAAAAATAATTCCTTCAATTTAAAAAAAAAAGATGATAACGCAATTTTATTACAACTGAAATATTGCCGTCATAACAAATATGCATAGGAAATTTATATATAATGCACTGCAATGGTATCGTATATAGATGATCGATATCGTATCTATCAATAAGGTATCGTAGGAAGAATTCTTTTATTAAACACAGTAAAGTAAATACAATCCACTTGCGATTACTTTTTAATCATCCGCAATAAATATAATGCCACTTAGAAACAGCTCAGAAGAAAATCCCATATTTCGCAACGGAAGCAAAAGAGGCGGCCAGAACTGAAATTCAGAGGTATAATAGAAGATGAAACGGCTACGCGTCCTTTCTCTGCAACCATAAGAGAACCTAAATCCCGTGAGGGATACCAATCTGATGTATTGAGCTAATCAACACTCCGCGCTGCAAAAAAAGAATCCAGATCTAAAAAGACGCGACCAATTCCTTGAGCGAATGTGTCTTTCATGGAATAAAAATCGTGTTTTTCATTTGGACCGTGCTACACGTTTCTGCGATATATCATCTCGGCCCCCGCAGAGTAATCCGCTTAGAAAAGAATCCGCCGGGTTTTCGATGGCGGATTAAAGCGGATCTTTCGCGCCCAAAACAAATGTCTCAGAATAGAGCGATTCGTGTTTTCAATTAAAAGAATGGCACAGTTTTCGAAGAATGGGGCAAGTGTAGATTAAAAATTGCTTTTTGTTCCATATAATGTTGTTTCTTTGAAATTCGTGCATTTATCTAATTCTAGTTTAGATTGTAGCTTCATCATATGAGAGGAATTTAGCTTTTTATTAATAAGTTTTCTACCAAAATATTGTTTTAGATTTGAAAGAGCTATTTTCTTATATATTTATCAGGTAATCATAACAATACTTGTGATAGACATTATCGTAATGTTAACTTTGTGTGACTATCATTAACAATAAACATTATGTGTTAAATTATCTTACGGCAAAAAAGTGTGATATTTGTGATATTTAGGTATACATTGGGATATTTATGTTCCGTTACTGTTGTAGGAAACATTGAATACTGCCATTTTAGGAACCATATTTTTTACATCAATAATGAGTTTTATATCTATGCCTTTAACATTTTGATTTGTAATGTATTAAAGCTCCAATGCTTTTTTTTTTTTTTTTTTTTTTTTTTTTTGGAAAACGAAAACAATAATTATTTTATAGCATTTGACATATGACTAAACAATTTATCTAATAAACGATTATATTTGGATGGCAAATCTTTTATCTTATGATTTTATGTTATAGATACCATAAATGAACCTCCTGTGAATGTTAATACCTATTGTAACTCTAAAAAAATCCTAATGGTAATCACTATTTCTACATATACACCAACATAAAACTTGCAATTATCTTATTTCTATTGACCACAATTATATAGTACATTATAGGTCATGCAATAAATTAC